>VXBI01010140.1:197890-295860 GCA_013397375.1 Toxostoma redivivum | reverse complement strand
CAACTCCGGGCTGGTTCGGGGCGGGGGCGGAGGGAGCGGAGCGGCGTTTTGGGTGGAAAAAGCCGGAATTTGGGCTGCAGAGCGCTCCCCGCTGCGAACGGATTCTGTCCGTAGCTCTGGGACCCTTTGGCACGCCCACACCCATGAAAAGGCAGAGATTGGGGTTTAAATCCCGGTGGGAGCGCAGGGGTTTGGGTCCTCTCGGGACGTGCGGACTCGCCAGGGCAGCTGCGAGTCTGGAAGATGACTCAGAAAAGTCGGTCAGCAAAATTTGAGGTAGTGTCTGAGCAGATGCTTAAAAAGCAGCCCTGCTACTTTAATAATACTCTTTCCTGGCCTTGTGGAACACAAAGTGCTGTATTACCTTCAAATACTAAGGTTAATACTCTGTTTTTTCCAGTGTTGTATTGCAGGGCGTCCAGTCACCTTCCTTGTGAGTTCAACCAGAAAAGCACCAGATTTTCTTTGTTATTGCACTGTCATTTTTCAGCTGGAGACCTGATCCAGGGGCTGCTCCCTCACAGCCCAGCACAATTTCATACCTTGCAGCTCACAGACCTTGCATGGAAAGTTTCACCAATATTTACTCATCCTGTCAGGGCTGCATGGCCAAGCCTTAGAATACATTCTTAAATGCTGTGGAAAAAATTATTACACAAAACGAGTAATGTTTTCTACCTTAGTATTTAAAAAAAAAATACAAAGCCACATTGTCTGGAACATTAAAAAAAAAAATAACCAAACTTTGCTGTGGTGAGGAATGAGGGAATACACTGAACTGGAAAATCCTGTAGTTCACAAGGGTTTGGCTGGCCAACTTAATAATTGCTTTTTTCCTTCCATCTCTAATGAGAACTGGAGCATTCACAGTCACAGGTATTAACAATACCTCAGCACAGCGTCTTTAACTCTGTGAAGCAGAGATATTAAAATAAGGGTTTGGGTGTCTGTCTGCATTGTGCTTTGCAAAATTACTTTGAGTAACTGAAGGTTTTCAAAACACCAGGAGAAAAGGGTAGATGGTGCACCTCAGATGGTGCATTTGGAGTTCACCCTGGGCCAATCTTCTCCTCAACACCAGTCACTCCAGAATGCAGCAGGCAGGAAATCAAGAGCACAACTGACAGGAGCCTCCCAAATCTTTGCAGGTACTGTGGAACAGCTCAGCACCATTTTTTACAAGCTTCAGATTTTAATAAAATTTAAATAAAAACAGCAGGCTTTGTACTGAAAAATGTTTACTTTAAATCTACCAGTTCATGCAAGATTTCCTAAATTTAATTTAGAAAGAACAAAGCTGCAGACCCAGCCAACAAAGGACACCCACATGTGATTATTACTCATAAGCACTCCGTGCTCTGGTCAGGCTCAGGAGGTTCACTGAGCCCCTTCTGCACAGGGTTTCTCTGACATGCTCAGACTCTCCTCTTAGCAGTTGCTTTCCTCCTTTGTCATTTAACAGGTCCCTGCATCACAAGTGTTTGCAGTTCTTGTTTTATATATCTGTTCATTAATCATGCCACTGTCACCTAATCCTTTTCTTACACCTGGGGTAAACCCTGCTCCAAACCCTGGGTTTCTGCAGAGAACATGAGAAAACAGCTTCACCAGTCTGCAGCCACCCCATTCTTCTGGCTCAGCCCACTCACAACTGGTTCCTCTCCAGTACCCCACTTCATATCACAGGGAATATAAACCAGCTGTCATATAAGGTATAAGAATTTCAGCTCCATTTCTAGGGGCTGCTTGTCTACTCATGCCATACATTGAAAAAAAAAAATCGCAAGTCCCTGCTTGTCTATTCTTTGTGGGCTTGGTTCAGTGCTGACTGAGGTTGGGGTGATCTCTGAGTCCTACCTCTCTGCAGTGCTGCTTGAGAGAGAAGACAGCAAGCAGCAGAGAGACAAACAGATATTCACAGCTGCAAAGAGCAACAAGTATTTACAGGAGTTGGAGTGGAAATATCTATTATTATTTTAGAAGTAATTATATAATCTAAGTATTGTAAAGTTCTCGCTTCAGTTTGCAAGCAAACAATAGGAACTAAATCCCACATTTATTTCATTCAATCCTCTTTCAGCATTTAATTCTGAAAATGTGTTACTTCACAAAAGCAAAGATTTTCTAATGGGGAGATTGGGTATGTGGCATTACTACTGTCTTGTCAGGCATGGCTTTTTAAAACCACCTCAACTTTCTGCTTCATTTCTCCAGAATTTTCAAAGTCTTTCCTGCATCTGACACTGGGTGACTGAGAATTCTGAACTCAATGATTATTCATCTCTCATTATCAACAAAGGCCTTTGGATTCCAGAATTTCAGTGATCAGCAACTGAGGACTGAAGGGCACCGCTATGGTGACATCTCATTAAAACTCTGAATAGACTTTCTCAGAGTTCAGATAATGTGGAAGCTTGATTTGTCCATGCAGATGGACACATGCCAGCACCCCAAACTGCTTGCAAAGAAAATTCCTCATAAGAATTCTCAAAGCAGCAAAATATGCTGACATGGAAGGACACTGCATGCATAAGGTGGATAATAACATGGGCAGTTTTATTTGAAGCTTTTTATAAACCATTCTTTCAAAAAATATTCATACATACATATGCAAAAGCAAAGGAATGTCTTAATGAGTAGGTTATTGGACAAAAAGTTAACTAATGCAAAAATTAACATTGCCTGTGAAACCTAATTTGGTACCTCATGTATAATGGCTGGTGGCAGCCAGCCCTCAAAGCCTTTGTGTTCCCTTCTTGCAATTTTATCCCATTCACTAAACAAAAAGGAACAAATAAACTGTAATTAAACTTTTAATTCCTCCAGAAACCCATACCCAGAAATAGAAACTGGGAGCATTACTGGGAAATGGCAACAAAGTCAGTGCATCTATCTCTGATTTAACTACTCTCACTCTATAATCCCATCTCAAAAATTCCTGTTTTTCACTGTGACCCTATTTCCTAAATTTCTTGCCATCACTTAGCTTCTCATCATCTCTGAATTTTTCCTATCATTCTTGCTACTTTTCAGATCTCTTTCTAGAATTCAGCTGGTTTCTCAATTTCCTGTTTGTTTTCAGTCTTTTCAGGAAACCATTCCTGCAGTATCACTGATAATTAAATCTCTCATTTGATTACATGTATCTTTACTCCTCTCATAACGCTGGACAGTGCTGACTCCAAACACACCAACAGCTGCTGTGATTCTCAACATACCTAAAGGAAAGCCAGAGCAATCTCTGTGTTGGGAAGCTGGAGAGCTGCGTGGTGATGTAAGGAAAGGGATGAATCAGGTTTTGTTTGGTGAACAAAAGCATCACAGTTCTTTCCCAAGATCCCTTGCCAGTGGGGCATAATCTAGAATACAAAGAATCAAAGTAAATAAAATAAAAATCATTGGGCTGAATAGTGGCAGAAGAATAACAGTTGCATTCAGGAGGTGGAAAATCATATGGTACATGGGAACAAGCCTCTAGTATTTATAGCATCTCGCAGTGCCAACACTCACTAAATAATCCTGAAAAAAACTCCTGTAAGGGAACTACATAAATAATATTCTAACCTCCCCTTTACTGATAAAGCAGCTGAGCCAGAGACTGTATTAGTGATAATCTGAAAATGTGCTTCACTTCAAGCTGGAGACATTTCCGAGTCTCCAAGAGAGCTGGCAGCTCCTGGAGCATTACTGAACTCTGGGAATGTGGCGCTCGGAGTTGTGCCTGGAGTCACAGTGACTCAGAATCACAGGGAGCACTCAAATGCTGCATTTCTGGGGCACAGGGATGGCAGTGTCCAGCACACCCCGCTGGCTGCTCTGCTGCAGTCACTGGTGATGAGCAGGGCTGCACACATCAGGCTGCAAACACAATCCATTGCAGAGTTTGACATTGTCAGACATTGCTGCCTTTACCATCTGCTTAGAATAAATTATAAACCAGAGAAAGAGGACTGGTAAAAAGCAATAAAGTACCGTAGGAAATCGTAAAAAGAGGCATTAAGGGAAAGCAAAAAGCATAAAACAGACTGAGAGTAAAATACACTGGTACCAAAATGTATTTTAAGGATTATTCTGTTCTTAGTGGAGAATATGGGCTCTGCTCTAAATTTTTCCAAACATGGGTTCACGTTAGAAGTGGGGTAGAAAGGCTGGTGCATATTAAAGTGAGTTTTCTGAATCAAAAATAAATTTGGGAAAAAAAAGAATAGCAAACTTTTAAGATTTTGAAATCTATGCTGTTGGCCCCTTCAGAATCTGCAGCACATTAACATCTGCACTGACTCTCCCCCATTACAGTCACGGAATAAACAACTATCTAGCAGCTCTCAGCCCTGCAATGTCATCCCCTTTTACTTTCCAACTCCTTCTATCACGGAGATGTGATCTAGTATCTTAATTCTCAAAGCAACCTTTTGAGGTTCCCACAGTTTTCAGCTTTAAATGATGATTTCAAAGGACTCTTACCCAGCATCTCCCAGAGCTGCTAGTGAGAATTTTGCTCTCTTATATGCAGCATGAACAGCAATTTAGGAGATGAGCTCCTGGGCTTCAGTACTTATGCACAGGAGCATATTGCACAAAAGGATCAGAAACGCGTGATGTGAACATGAGGCACGGGAAGGGAGCCAGCAGGCATCAATCTGACATGCAGCCACTTCTTTTACTTCACCCTGGAGCATCCCAGGATGTAGCAGTGCACATCAAGGTGAAAGGGAATGTGCATTTGCGTTCAAATTTTCCCACTGCTCTTCCTTCCTCCTTGTCCTGTTAATTTACCACAGTGCAAACCCAGAGAGTCCCACCATGAAACACTTTCCTCAGTATAAAGATTGTGCTGTTGGGACTTTGAATTGTAATTACATGGTTTTAGTCAAATTACTTTGCCACTTCACATTTAGTAACATTAGGATTGAGCACCACCATGTGTTTCATAGCTAAATAAAATTATTTATTTATCTGCACCACATGAATCTTGTCAGGATCAGAAAATCTTTCAAGGATACCAAAACACCAGCATCAGACCAGAAATTAAATATGCATTCTTACACTTTTTCATATCACTCTTCAAATAAAAAATAAAACCAAACCCAAAACCCTACTACCTCGTTTTCAAGAGAGCTTCCTAAAGGCCAACCAGAAAAGAACAAAAAAATATTTTTAACAAAATTGCAAATACAGAGGTGATCACACTGGATCTCATTTTTGTAGCCTGAATTTTAAGCAGTTCTGGAGGGTGCATATTTTCATGACAGGGTGTGACTTTAATTACCAGTTGCAGCTTTGGAAGCTTTCCAGCACTACTGTAATATGCTGCCTCTGTGCAGAGGACAAGTGTGTGTCATTCAAGCAAAAAGCAAACCCTTGGTGACTGGGATAAAGCAGAGTGACTGGTTTTATGTGGATTTAGGTGCAGTCAGAAACTAAACTTGACAAGAACAGTTGTTACAATGGTCTCTCATTTGTACCACTTTTCTAGAAACCAAAGTATTTTTACACTAAAACTTGAATATAGAACAAACTGAAAATACATATCCAGGCAGGAAATACACTAAATTAATATCCTCTCAGAAAAGAGATCAAGCTTCTACAGAGTTTTTGTTTATACCTCCCTTCTCCACTGAGATTCCCTTACAGCAGGAATGGCTCTTGCAGGTTCCAGTAGCCACTCCGAAGAAACTTCTACTCAGTGTATAGTTCCCTCTGCTCTTTTGTTCCCTTCCCTACTTATTACCAAATTAAACAGGGAAAAATTAACTAACCTCTCAGCACTGCAAGACATAAAGTAATGGAGGACTGAAATCTTCACTTCCTTCCTCTAGTTTAACACCACCTCTACTGACACCAAGCAGAACCAGTCTCTGTCACCTCCACGTGATTTCACGTAAGAAACCACACTTTACCACACAATAATGTTCTTCCCTTTATTCTGCAAAACAGAACCACTGAGTGAAAAAGGCCATTTTGTGGCAAAGTCTTATTTTTTCCTTCTACATCTGTTGCCTGAGCACAGAACCACTGCAGCTAAGGCAGTTTCCAAGAATCCCAACAGTAGTTGAGAAGTGTCAACATACACAGCATGTGCCTGTGAAAAGTCAGCTTTAGGAGCAAAGAGAGTTTTGACTCACAGAATCACAGAACAGTTTGGGTTGGAAGGGACCTTAAGAGTAATTTCCTTCCATACCCCCAGATGTGGGATGACACCTTCCCTTGCACCAGGTTGCTCAGAGCTCCATCCAACCTGGCCCTGGACACTTCCAGGGATGGGATGGACCCAGCTTCTCTGGAAAACCTGTTCCAGGGCCTCACCACCCTCAAAGAAAATAATTTCTTCCTAATATCCAATCTAAACTCACTCTCTTTCAGCTTGAAACCAATCCCCCTTGTCCTGTCACTCTAGGTCACCACAAAGAGTCTCTCTCCAGCTTTCTTGTCATCTCCGTTCAGGTACTGGAAGGCTGCAGCTAGGTGGCCCTGAGACCGTCCCTTCTCCAGGCTGAGCAATCCCAGCTCTCCCAGCCTTTCCTCCCAGCAGAGCTGCTCCATCCCTCTGATCATCCTGGTGTCTCCTCTGCACTCGCTCCAGCAGCTCCACGTCCTTTCTGTGCCGGGACCCAGAACTGGAAGAGGGATCCCTGGGCACAGAACACCTCTTTTTACAGCTGGCCGTGGAAAAGACACACTCATGGCAGCAGCTGCCCGTGCAAGTCGACTCTAGGGCCTCCCCGGGGCCGCGGCGCAGCTCGGCTCAGGCCGGCGCTGAGGGGGCAAAAGCTCCGCGGTGCCGCGGCGTCCCCTCCCGGTTTGCTGCGTGACCCAGTCCCGCGGAGCCCCTGCTCCCCGGAGCACAGCCCGCAGCCTCCTCGCCCTCGCTCGGCGCTGCCCGGGCCCCGCGCACATCCGGGCACCTCCCGCTTCCGCCGCGCGCCACTTCCGCTTCCTGAGAGCCCCGCTGGCACCGAGCAGCTGCCGGCCCCAAACCCGTCCCACACCTGTTACGGTGCTGTGCAAAGTGCGGCCCCGTGCGCTCAGCGGGCATTGGGGTGTTTCAGGGGGTTTGTGTTTATATTGCTTAGAGGAACGTAAAGATGTGGATGCCTGTCTTCCGAATCGTCCCGGGAAAGTGGTGTAGTGCTGCAGTTTGACATCAGAACTTGAATGCTTTCTCTGATCCTTGGCCTTCCAACCCATTGGGTCTTCGTGGCTTGTTAATGGCTTTGGAGATGAAATTAAGCAAAGGAAGCTTTATTAGCTTCAGTTCTGCACAGCATCCAGCCCCTTGTCTTTTTCTGCTCCCAAACCATTTTCCCATTTTCCTTGATTCAGACCCCTGAGTGTTCTGTCAGGGAGTAAAAGTGTCTTGTTTTCTCAAGCGTTTGTTGTGACAGAGCTGTAGATCTGTAAGGATTGAGGGTCGGTCAGGCGCTCAGCTCTGGAGGGATGATCTTTTCAATTTAGCACTGGACAGAGACTGCAGAAGTTTTCTTACAGTTCTTGCCCTGTGCATGTCCTTGCAGAATGATTTGAGGTGTATGGTACAGGTAAGGAAACAATAAACGAATAGACAATAAACACTTTCTGACTTAGTTTAAGGATTATGGACAGGAATAATTTATGATAATGACACTGTGTATCAACGGTGCTCTACACCATGCAGCCTTAGCCTCAGTCGAATTTCTTAGACCTTCTAAGACTCCTTTTTCATGAGTCTTTTTCACTGTGTCATATCAGGTCCCAATCTGATTTGACAATATTTGGGAAAAAACAAATTCATTTCCCAGTGATACACGTTTTCCTCTTCCATTTGTTTTCAGGGCTCTTAGAAGCAGTAGTGTGGAGGTGAGGCCTGTAGTGTTGTTAGCATGGAGGTTGTCCCTAGACTAATTCTCATCTGCTCTGAGCTTGGTGGCTGTGCCTGAGCAATTACAGCTTTGTTCCCTATAGCCTTTACTGTGTAAACGAGAAATATTTTTTCTGAGTGTGGGTAGCATCTGAGAATACAAAGCTCGAGAGGAAGAAGGATCAGAGTTTTTCTGAGATTTTTTAGCATTGCCGGACCTGCATTTCTTGACGTTTGATATCCCTAGGTTTTTCACAGATCTGCTCTCTCTTTGAATATCAGTCACTTGAGGACAATTTCACCATCAGTGGTGCAGAGGCCTTCTCTGCATCTCCTGTCTGTAGCAGCCTTTTCATACCTTTCTAGCTCTTGATTTTATTGCTAAGGCCTAACAGACAAAAAACATGTTCTTCCTTTTGCATTAAGCTAAAAATCCTGTTTTTCTGCTGTGTTTCATGTAGGACTAAACTGTTAAATACAATTTGTCTAAACGATGCTGTGTAAATTAAAGATAGTATAATTATGGTTATTTTGTCAGCACTGCAATGAAAGTGCAGTTCTTCGGGTGTAATTGCATTGTGTGGGTGTGTGTTTTGGCTTTGTTTTCAAATTCCTGCTTTGATATTGCTACAGTGAGATGTGGCCTGGGGTGTGCATTACTGCAGGTGTTGCACAGTGGAAGAGATTAGAGAAATCCAGTGCCAAAAACAGACTGTTGGGCTCAGAACTATTTTTATGGGCTTATGTATGTTAGGGATTTCATATTTGCTACATCTGTAAAGGCACCCATGGCTGGTTTGGTTGCATAAGTGTTGCAGAGGACATTTCTGAGCTTTGCAATGGCTTTTGTGGTGCTGCAGTGCTCTGCTCGAGTGAGCAGTGCACAGGCTGTACCTGCACAGAACACACAGCAGATGTGAATGTGACATTGCTAAAAACATCAAAGTGGAACTCAGAGCCCCAGTTTTAACATGGTTCTTTCTCCCTTTGTTTCAGCACTTTCTCAACACATTTATCATCTGCTCAGGGGAAACAAACAGCTCTTTGATGTCCAATATAATAAAGAACCAAGAATGCTTTAAGTAGATGCTGTGGTTTGTCTTCTGAAAAGAGTAGTTCTCCTCTTTCTTCCTTACATGATCTTTGTGTTTCCCTCCTGCAGCAGATTTTTCAGACAGTAATACTGAACATATGCTTCAAGGATGTCTCTCTCTCTCATAATAAAATGGGGTGGACAGGAGTACACGATAACCTCGCTGTCAGAAGAAGACACAGTGTTGGACCTGAAACAGTCTCTGAAAGGCCTTACTGGAGTGTTACCAGAGCGTCAGAAACTGCTTGGGCTTAAAATGAAGGGTAACTGTCCTTATTTACTGTTTGCTGAGGATGTTTCTGAGGTGTTGGAGGACAAACATCCCTGATCCTAGGCAGGATGCATGCACTAAGAGGGCATCCACTTCCCAGCTGTAGCTCTGGAATAAACATGAATCATACACTGGATATTGTCTATTATTAATACATCTACCTGGTCATTTTTTAGTGGTTGATACTGCCCTGTCCTGATGAGGAGGAGAATTGAGGGGAAAAAAGTAAACCTCATGGGCTGAGATAAGAAGAATTCAGTGACTGAAAGATGATAAAATATAATGCTAATTATTATAATAATGGTAATGAAAAGAGGAGAGAGGGACATAAAACCCAAGAGAAACCAGTGCCACAATGCAGTTGCTCACCACCTACTGACCAATGCCCATCCAGTCCCTGACAGCAGTCAGTGTCTCCCAGCCAATTCTCCCCTGTTTATACACTGGGCATGAGGTTCTGTGCTGTGGAATATCCCTTTGCCCAGCTCCCCCAGCTCCTTGTGCACCTGCTCACTGTCAGAGCACAGGAAACTGAAAAGGCCTTGATTTAGAGTAAGCACTGCTTGGCACCAACTAAACCATTGGTGTGCCATCAACATTATTCTCATATTAAACCCAAAACACAGCACTGCACCAGTTACCAAGAAGAAAATAAACTCAATCCCACCCAAAACCAGGACACTGTATATGATGATAACACAGCTTGGCATAGCTGGTATTTTACAGGGAGCTTATTTCAATTAAGCATGGAATGTATTGACATTTTTCTAAAATCTCTACCCCAATTAAAAGAAAAATCTGCATTACAGGCAAACCTGCAGATGATGATGTTAAGCTTGGAGCCCTCAAGTTGAAACCAAATACTAAGATAATGATGATGGGCACTCGTGAAGAGAGTTTGGTAAATAATTTGCTTTTATTAGCTTAAACAGGAAAAAATGCTTCGTGTCTCCTAATTTTGATTTGAAATTGTGAGTATTCCAGTCATCATTTTAAAAAATGATAGTACAATAGATTTCTGTTGACATTTGTTTAGGTAAAGTAAACTTTGCTCTAGAACTTTCAGAGCAATATACTCATGAAACTCCTGTGCTGTTCTGCATTTGAAGTACAGACCTATTATTGTGATACTCACTGACTTAAATCTGAACAATCATCAGTATACTGCAATAATGCTTTCCACTAGTAAAGTGAAACAATTTTGGTTAAAAAGTATTCCTGCCCTGTAATGTGCAATAACAGAAATTTGATATCCATTGTTATTTTCCCTCTCTGATCCTCATTATCTTTTATTTTTTTTATTCCTCTAGGAAGATGTCCTTGGGCCACCTCCAGATAATGATGATGTGGTCAATGACTTTGATATTGAAGAGGAAGTTGTGGAAGTAGAAAATAGGTTAGGAGTTCAAGCTATTAAAACAGTTTGTTACTGACTTTAGAGTGTGCATTTTAATTAACTGTAACTTTTTGCACTGTTACATCAGGGAAGAAAATCTACTAAAAATTTCCCGTAGAGTTAAAGAATACAAAGTGGAAATTCTGAATCCTCCTAGAGAAGGGAAAAAGCTGCTGGTGCTAGATGTTGATTATACACTATTTGGTGAGTTTTTATGCAATTTGTGTTTTTTGTTTGTTTAAGATTTATTTGCCAGATCAGATTTCTTGATTTTTGCTTTGCTGTGTTGTACAACTTAACTTCTGCTTTGTATGATTTTGTGATCTTCTGCTCACATTTTAAAAAGTCACATGTAGTTGATTTTAGTGCAGCAACTATTTAATTGCTGCAAAAAGACATAAAAAAGCAGTAATTTAGTCTTCTGTCCTGATAGTCTTTCCCTTGACAACTTGTATCTTGACCATCACAGTAGCAGATACTGTAAAATAATTTTCATGTTCAGTTTCTGATTGACTCTACTTTTGGGGAGTGTGGGAGAATAGCTTAAATTTTTATTTACATATCATTACTAAACATTCACAAAAACATGTTTTACTTGAAAATTCTGTCAAGCTGGTTTTTTTTGAAAGCCAGAATTTTCCTTCTGACTTAACTTTCTGGTTTGTAGGTGTGCCATGGTAGCATGACTGTGAGCAGTAAATAACACCTTCCCTTATACATTTTCTTTAGCTTTGCTTTTTGATGACATTTGTTTCCAATCAAAATTCAACCTATTTCTAAGTTTAAAATTTTTATTGAGAGGTCTTCTGCGGGCATATTTTACAACAGGTTTGCAATTGGAACAGGGAATGTTTGCATCTCTGAAATGAGCTTGATATATGTTCATACAATTAACTGGCCTAGGTTTGAAGGAATCTGTTTCATATCTGGCCAGTTACTGATTTGCTAAGTGCACAGGTGATTTACTCTGACTCTTCAAAGATATTAATACTCAGAGATCTCTTGAGTTAATTATTGTTAAGCCCTCAAGTAGCTGTGAGACCAACAGATAAATAGTCCCTCTGCTTTGTCTTTCCACCTTTAAAATGGGAATGGGAGTTTGATATCAAATCATTCATGATCTTAAAATGCTTCAGTGCTCCCCTCATAAAACTCTTTGAGTCTGGATAGAAAGGAAGATCAGACTGGACTTTAATAACTAATACTTTAATATTGAATTGCTTTTCTCTTACTCTTTTTAGACCACAGGTCATGTGCTGAAACTGGGGTAGAACTGATGAGGCCATACCTTCATGAATTCCTGACTTCTGCATATGAGGACTATGATATTGTAATTTGGTGTAAGTATTATACTCTGTGCCTAAGAATTTATTATAAATTGTCATCCAGAGCAGAGACTCCAGGTGGGAGGCTTTTATATTGCTTTTTAGTGTGAGTCACAAGATCTAAAATGATACAGAAATGTTTGGCTGTGATTCACACAACTATTAGAGGTATTTTAGAAAAACACCAATTCTTATGTGAAAAAGCACCACATATTGCTCACAAGAACGGGGTCAGCATCACTTAACTGAGTATTACTTTGTACAAAGTGCTTGAAATAACAGAACTGTATAATCAACATTAGAACAGTGTTTTATAGTGATTTTACAAATCATCTCAATCCAGACAACACATAGTGAACTGCCAAATTCACCAAACTCTTCTGTCTGCAGGGGTGGCTGATCCATTGCCTTTGCATTCCAGTTCAATTCCTGTCCAGCAGCTGAAGACCAAACTTTAGACAGTGCAGTAAAATTGTGTTACAAATTTCCATTTTCATAGTCTTGAACAATGTTTCCACATATTCTTAGATCAGTAGGCAATGTTGACACTTTGTCCTTTCCAGATTTTATGTATTCCGATCATTGCTTGCAAGAGGAAATCCTACACAGGCAGTGAGGTTCCTCAAGCCAGGTGTATCCCACTTTTATGGTCTTGCAGACTGTAGTTCAGTAGTAGCTGATCTAGAAAATGGTTTAAATATTTGCAGTGCTTCATCTAGTTGTTCATTTGGAAGGTAGACTTTTCCAAACAGAAATAGACTTCCATGAAGGAAGACTGACTCCAAGGCAGTGGCCCTAAAAGCTGCAACAAAGGTGGATCTTTCTAAAATTAAATTTTGTGTAAAAATTTGACATATTAAGTGAACAAGTTCTTGGCTTCTTTCTTTTATTTTTTTGCCTGCCAATGATTTATTTTGATATTCTTTCTGTTTTCTTCCTTTTGTTTCAGCTGCTACTAATATGAAGTGGATTGAAGCCAAAATGAAAGTAAGTTGTTCTGAAAACATGATTTATTTCTGGTCTTGGTAACTCTTCATGCAGTTGGGCTCATGCTCAGCATTGCAGAGCAGGTTAGAAACAGGGGAGGTTGTATGAATCATAACCTGAGTTGTTTCAATTTCCATAGTCACTTGAAATGATCTCTATCACAAAACTAGATTAGATTAAATCTAATTTTAGAATTCCACACAAACTATCAGCAGTAGGTGCTAAATTTAGCAGAACTAAACACAAGTCAGTACCTGCTGAAACTTGGATTTGTCACGCAGCCCTGCACTGTTGCTTTCATCTTACCTCTAATTATAGAGCTCCAGTCTTTAAATGTGATTTTTTTAAAGGAACAGACAGATGTGACATGCTGGAGTAGGTTATCAAGAGGAAAGTCTTTTCATATTTATCTTTACCTCTTGCAGCTGGGGGTTCTGTTGCTTCCTCTGCCTTACTAAACATCCCATAAGAGCTCTTTCTGGTTTCTTCCCTACTGCAATCAGGCAGGAAGCCAGTTTTGAACAGCTGACCTCGTGGTAAACATATTTACAGTCAGGCTTAGCTGTAAATCTAATGAGCTTACTAAGAATTGTTGTGTGCTTGTTCGGTGGGTTGGGGGTTTTTATGTTTATAAATCAAAAGTTATTTCTACTCCAGGCAAAACTTTTCCAAAATTAAGCTTTTATTATCCACTATTTTTTCAGGGTTTCACAGAGCAAAGCACATTTTTCCAGTTTTCTCTTCCTCAAAATAATTAATTGCTACAGTTTTTTCTAAACAAAAATGCCTCTCAGAAATGAGAATCTTTAATCTGAAGTGTGGAGTTAGTGCAAGTAAAGTCAGTGTTGAGCCTTGCAAACATTGCATTCTTGTGGCAGTGTCACATGATTATATTGTGTTGTCACAGGGAATCAATCTTATGGAAAACCATTGTTCAAAATTGGGCTTTTTCCCCTGCACTGGTCACCTTTCTGCATTTCCAGGTTGCTTTTCCAGGATCCTCCTGGATCCTGATTGAGATTCCTGCCACTAGATGCCACTTTCTATGGCACCAGGGGTGCTTCCCTCCAAGGATTTCACTTTTGGTCAGGGAGCTGTGATTCCAGCAATAATTGGCATTAAAGTTTCTGTTTCAAAGTACAAAGCGGGAACAGCATTAAAAAGAAGGGAGTATCAGACAAACAAATGTTATCTCTCAGTCACCACCCTTTTATGCCTGAAATTCAAACATTCTAGAACAGCTGGTTCTGTCAGTGTAATGGCATATTGACCCAGGTAGGTAGAGCATTTCATTTGCAAGATTCCATTTTTAAATAAAAGCAAATCAGTTAAGTGTGGCTGGATAGTTGCAAGAGATCTGCTGCAGTGGGTAATTTCTCCCTGTAATGCAAGTTTTCATATTTCTGCTGTTTCACACACCAGAAATTGTTAGCGATGTCTGTGTTGTACCATATCAGCAGATTTTACTGGTACTTTTAGCTTTGGAAAGGATTAGAAATGGAAGTAATGCTCCCTCATCTAGTCTAAGTCTTTTATTTCTAAAAAGATTGTTTTACTTAGAGTATTTCAGGAGTTACCAAATCTTAAAAGTGCAAATTGACACTAACATTGGTGCAGGAGTGAACAGTGACAGTGAGCTGTTCCTGGATATTCCATCTTGGTCTGGGCTGTGATTTGTGCAAATCCCTGTCAGGAACAAAGAGCAGCCAGAACACAATTGCTGTAAAGTTAAGCTGAGGTGTGTGACTTGTGAGTTAGGCACGAAGATATGAGCAAAACCTCTCTGTGTTTTGTCTTCTCTGCAAAGTTGCTTTGATTTTCTACCATCATCAGCTGTTAAGTTCCTGATATAAAATATTAAAAATAAATCCTTCTGTGCACTTTTATGATCCTCATTGTGTAACAGATCTAAATTTCCCCAGGTATCTATTTTTAGTGTGTCTCTGGTAAACCTCCATAGCTCACCCCATGACAAACAATGTACTGTAATTGTGGTTCCAGTAAAACTGTCATAATTAAAAGCTTTAATCATAAATCTTTGTGATGCAGGAGCTTGGGGTGAGTACCAATGCAAACTACAAGATAACTTTCATGCTGGACAGTGCTGCCATGATAACAGTGCACACTCCTCGGAGAGGACTGATAGATGTAAGTACCAATTTTTCTCCTAATCTTTTTCTATATTCAGCTGGCATTTTATCACACCCCTTCAAAATATTCAACAAAAAAACTTGTTTGGGAGTTTTTATGCAAAAATACTGCAAGAATCTTGGAACCATAGATTTTTTCTACTGCAAGTCTCTATGAATATTTTGAGTGGTCTAGTTAGATGTCACAGCTTTCAAATCAAGCAGTAGGTAACTGCTGCAAGAAAAACTAGTACCAACAGAAAGGTTTTCCTTAGTGTGGGGGGTATTTATGTTATATTATTTTAGTAATATTATAGATATTACATCTTCCTTTGGTAAAGCCAAACTACCTGCTAATGGTAAAGCAAAAGAATACAAGTGTTCATTCAAGTTAGGACTCCTATAGATGGCATTTTCATCTCCTGCATGTGATTTGATTTACCTTGTATTGCATTGTGTTTGCAGGTGAAGCCTCTTGGTGTTATCTGGGGAAAGTTTTCAGAATATTACAGCAAAAAAAATACTATTATGTTTGATGATATCGGCCGAAACTTCCTGATGAACCCACAGAATGGACTCAAGGTAATGCAAACTGGAATTTTCATTTACGGCTACCTTTTCTGGATACTTCAAAAAGTACTTTCTCCTCCTTCTTTGCTGTAGCATATAAAGAAAGACTATTCTTAACTAGCAAGGATGCATGTTTTGTTGAACCTTTTTATTTACAGTGCCATTTGTCTGGCTTAGTATTTCCTTAATAGTAGTATTAAATAAACCTCGAGTCACTGTTAAGTGAGTGTTTAAGAGATTACAAAATTCAATGAAATTGTTATTTCTGCATATATTATACCTGCAGGCTGTAATTAAGCTGGGCATTGCTGCCAGGCACCATTGAAAATGTGATGTTCCATCTCCAGAGTGGTCATATTCAAAAATAAGTCAAATAACAAGTGGCTGTAATTCATGATAGTATGACAGGATAATCACAAGTATTCTATATGAGAAGTAATTAGTACCTTGAGCCATTTTGACTATAGAACAGCAAATATTTCATTCTATACAACTGTCAACCAGTGTGTGCTCTGTTATTACTGCTGGTTCTTAGTAAGAAGACTTAAATTTCTGCATACATGAGGTGGGAGAGCAGTGTTGTACTAATACAGCTTGCATAAATCTCTCTATAAAAGAAAAATATGTTTTCTAATGCAAAAGTTCAAGATGGTGTCTCTTATAAAGTATCCGTGGTGTGAAAAGGAGAGCAGTTGATGAGGTCTAACAAGATGATCGTAACTGGAAGGAGAATCAGGAATAGCAAAGATCTCACTGGGAGGGGATTATCCAGAGAGGTCCCTCTAGCTCAGATTGGGAAGATGTTTGTCAAAGTGTTGTTAGCAGCTGTAGATACTAGCATTGAGTAACTAAAACAAGGCCCAGGTATAATGTATGTCCAAGGTTAATGCATTTGTCAGATAAGCTTTGCTTCTGAAATCTCTTTTTGCAACAGCTCTGACTGTAGTCAAAGGTTTTTTGCTGAAAAAATGCATCTGGTTCCAATGATACCACACAACTCAGAATGCAGAGCTGAAAAACCCTCCTGCAAAAATCTCCATGAAATCACAATCGAAAATGTGCCAGTCCATTCTCGATCATTTTATCAGTCTGTCTGGGAGGGGAAGGCTTGAAGAAGTGCAAGAGAAAAGAATTTTTTTCTGGTTGATGCAAGGTAAAAACCTCTCAGTCCAGTTTGCATGAATGGAGCAAATTGATCTGACCACTACTGGAAAAGGTTTTTCTTTCTCTTACCTGTGAAAAGTTATAACTTTTCACAGGTAAGAGAAAGAAAAGTTATAACTTTTCACAGTACTAAAAATATATTTTAGTCAGGTGATAGATGATAGAGAATCTAAAGCATTTTTTCTTTCTGTGAGCAAATGGTTATACCTGGTTTATTTCTTTTGTATAGATAAGGCCTTTTATGAAAGCACATTTAAATCGGGATAAAGACAAGGAGCTTCTAAAGCTCACCCAATACCTCAAAGAAATAGCAAAACTAGATGACTTTTTGGAGCTGAATCACAAACATTGGGAAAGGTAAGAACAAAGCTTCCTTCTGTCCCTGACCTCTGTTTTGTTTGAGATTGTCTCTATAAACATCAGAAACAACAGAACGGATGAACTTTGTAACTTAGAGTTATAAACGTCCTTTAGTTTGAGGAGAATTTTAATAGAGCTGTGGTGTTGGGGCAGCTTCCCTAAAATGATAAGATTTTGACAGAATGCATCTGTGTTTTCCTACTTCTCCAATATTCAGGACTGCCAATTATGCAATTATGCACTTGAAAGAAAAAGAATTTTGAAGGAACGTGGTCCTTGGAAACCTCTTTGTTTCCACCCCAGCCAAGTTAGACTGTGGGTTCAGATCCCAAATCCTTTGTTTTAAGGCAGCTTTTCTAGAAGTTACTTGAAAGCTTTGTGGTGTTAGTGTAGTTCTCAGGCACCATCCAGGTTGGGTGGTATTGCAGGATTCATCAGCTCCAAGTTACTGTCTTATGAACAAGAGTTTTCCATCGTAATTCTTGCTAGAAAATTATTAACTGAAGGGCTTGAGCAAAACTATTATTGGTTTTATGCAACAGCCAGAGGCTTCAATGCATGTGAAGAAAAAGTGTTGGAAAACCACTCCTTCAGTGTTTAAAAAAAGAAGCCTTACAGGCTTGATACAATTTCTCTTTTCCAATTAGAACAGAAAGTGAAATGTTAAACCTTAAAAGCTGTGAAATTCACTGGATATTTCACACTGTCAGTGAAATTGGTTGGATTCTTTCTCCTAGAGTATTTGCAGAGCCTTCACTGTCACGGCACATAGGCAGATTGCTCCACTCTGGTGCTAAGAGAGCTGTGAGATCAGAATACAAGAGCAGTTCAGAGTCACTCAGATTCTCCAGAGAATCCACTGAAGGGCCGTTCTTTTCAGGTTATGCTGGATCAGTTCATTAAAGTCCTGAATTTATTTGAAGGAGTGCCATTACTAATGGGCCTTTTTATCTTAAAGGATATAAAAGCCACTTCTCCAACTGATGTAATTTTCCATCCTCTTAGAATGAAACAGGTTTCCATTTCCTTCCTCCTTTTTGTTTAAAAAGCCTGATAGAGTCTAACTAAAACATGACTTTGAATTACCGCAAGATAACCTATCATGGAAATGAAATCAAGTAAAAATCAAAAGTGGTATTGATTGCATTTCTAATTTTTGGTTATCAGTAGGAGGATTGTTGATGAGTAAAGGAAGCAGAGTCATACTTTGATCTTAAGATCCCAAGTATATTTGTGGCCACCTCTTACCTGGTGAAAAACTCTACTTTTGTTTCTTTCAGGTATCTTTCAAAGAAGCAAGGACAATAACACTAATAAAACTGTGTGGCACTGAATTGAAGGGAACATCACTAAGATCATTGGACTTTTCCTTGCTTTTGTGCTAGAGTATAATAGTGCTGGACACTGGACCCAATGCCAGAACGACTGCTAAACTTGGTCTTCCAGTTGGTTGGTTGTGGGTTTTTTAAAAGATCACAGCAATAAGCTCAAAGTGGGAGAAACAAGTCAGTTGCTTTTTCTTGCATTCAGTTCTGGTGTTACTTCTCAAAATACTTTCCTCTCCTTTGCTGCTGAAGTACAACCATAACCATCAAAGACCAAAACCATTCTGAGACTAGAAAAATAATATTTAGACCAAAAAAGTTGATTGAAAAGCCAACCTTGGCGGTGTATGAATTGTATAAGTCCTCTATTCCCTCCATCTTTAGAAACAGTCTCCCTCTCCCATTCCAGTATTTAAGTCTATAAATTACAAGTTGTCTAAGTTTGGTATGTATTAGTATGTCAGTGTTTCTCTGTGCAAGACAGTAAGATGGGAAAGTACCACCTCTGTGGCCAGTTTACCCCAGTGTGAACTTGTACTATAAAGCAGTGTTTACTGGAAAACAAAAGATTGAAATTTGAGGGAGAGAAACCCACTGTTATTTGGTCAGTGAGAAGCAGTCTGCCTGAAAAATCCTGTATGTCAGGTAAAGGGTTTAAACCTCAGATGGGAAAGTCACATTCCTAACAAAGCATGAACAAAACCCTTGTTCTCTTCTAGCTAAATCTTGTCAAAGTGCAAACACTGTGTTTAAATACAATATTCAGCCATACTGTTCTTAAAATATCATTTACTTGCGCTGCTTATGCCTGCACTATAGAAGTGTGATGTGACTGCTGTTTGGCATTTCCAACACTTGTGCATTATGCAGTTCATGGATTTGAAAGAAGACTGACCCTTTCAAATAAAAAATGGTATATATTGTTCTTAAGGAACTATAGCAGTTGTGTAAATAATAAATACCTTTTTCATACTTTGTGTCCTGTGCTGCCTTCAATGTTTAGCTTGCATAAGAGGAACCATCAATAATATTAATTTGAGGGGGGTGGACGATTTGTTTGGATTCCAGAGACACCAGGTTTGCGTCAGGAGTTGAGTAAGAGCCTGGTTTGTGCCTGTGTGGATTAGGGAAGTGGTGCAGCAGCAGGCTGGAAGGAGAGGAGCCCTGACAGCACATGTCAGGCTGTCAGGACAGCAGGCACAAATGAGCTGTTGGGATGAGCACACCAGGCTCCAGCTCAGTGACCTGTCAGAAAATATCCAGGTCCTTGTGCAGGGCTCTGTGTGCTTTAGTGCCAACCCAAGCTGCCTTTGAAACGAGCAAACCAGAAATCTGACACATAAAACTGGTGGTTTAGATAAATATGGAGGGTGAAGATCTGCAGTTTTGTCTCCTAGAGCTGATTTCTGATCGAGGAGATGCCTGATCCCTGTACAGACAGCACAGGGAGAATCCCTGAGCTTCCAGCAGTGATCCTTTCCTGGAAAAGCTGCAGCAGCAGAGATGGTGGAATGTAGGACTGGAGTATGTGCACTGGAATTCCTCTGACTTTGAACAGTGGAAAGAAGTCAAGGCATTGCAATTAAATCAGCTGTGGAGTTTGTGCTGCTGGGCAGAGAGAGAAAACCAAACCAAGGGAATGTGTTTAAACATGTGCCTATTTTTTTTTCTCAAAGTTGGCATACAAACAGAAGGTTACAGTGAATAAGCAATACTCATTTCTTTTGCTTTACACAAAGAAATCTTTAACAATGAATCTTGATATTATTTCAGGTGGTTTTGTCTCAGAATTTGAGAGTATTCACTGATCTGAAGGAGATGTGCACTCCCCTTTCAAATATTTTATAAGCTGAGCTGGAACATGTGAGTGTGATCTCAACATGAGGGGAACACAGAGCTGTTGCTTGGAAGTTGTTATATCTTTTATGACTAATATCCTTTCTCTTACTGTATTTTCTATTCGAAAACTAGTCTTGCAGATTGTTTTGGTTATCTTCTAGAAATGCTTGGATTTACTTGGCTGAGACATGGCTGAGATTTTTAAAATCATGAAGCTGTGGGTAAGGCAAGCACAAGCCTGATGTTCAAATGACTAGAAGAATCAGGTGTCACTGATGGGAGAGTGAGTGAAAAATGGTAAAAGCAGCAGGAGGAAATCAGGATTTTGTTGCCATAGTTGGTGGCAGGTGGCATCAGCAGGTTCAGAAAAGAGTTCAGCACCTTCCTAGAAAAGTCCACAGGGAGAAGCTAAAGGGAATAGCACTGAAGGGAATAGGAAGGCCTAACAGCCTACAAGAAAAGAATTGGAGGTGCTCAGGAAGATGGGAGTGGGTCACAGAGAGCAGCTCCTCACTGCACTGCAGAGCTGCTCTGGGTTATACCTACAGTGTGACTGTGCCAAACTATCACAGTAACTGCAAGGATAAATGGGTAGTTTTCTCCTTAGCCCCATAACAATGTGTTTATTGCTCATAAATGTAGAGGAAAACACCTGTCCTGATCTTTTTTCTCCAACAGGAAAGGCAATTTTGACCTACTTTATTTCCAAAATGTCATTAATCCTGGAGAATATCTATGGACAGCAAAGTTTAAAGGTTTATTCCCTGCTAACATTTACTTTCCTTTTAGATTTTACTGAGGTGCTTGAGAAGTATTTGATTAATGGCTTTCACTATCTCTATTAAAAGAAACAGTATTAAAGTATAATTAAGGAGAGGGAACGTACAGCTTAATTACAGAGCTCATAATTTACCATTCTGCAGAACTCTGGAGAAGCATTAAATGAAGTCTGAACTGTTCCAAATATTTTCATGTGTCAGAGACTGTCTCAGGCTCCCAGTACATGTCAAACATTTTGTATGTTGTTCTGTCTGATAATTCAGACCAGAAGAGACAGTCCATTTCAAAATGAAGTTATTTCAGTAAGCCCTGGATATCTGACAACTCCAATGCCTCGCTGGGGAATGGACGCTCATCACTGGAGCTACATGGAGTGACAAGTGAAGCCAGGAACTGAACTGCAAATTCAGCCCCACAAATCCTGCTGCATGACTGTGAAATCTACAGCTAGTTGCCAATTTTTATTCCTGACTTGACATTCAACTGACAGCAAGTGGATGCCAAAGGGTTTAAGACAATTTTCCACTCTGTCTGTTCAGGATGTATTTAAGACTGATTTGAGAAGTGCTGAATACTTGCTCTCAGTAAGACAGAGTCCAGGTAAAAATGGTATTTCAGAGGGTAAAGAAAAGTGCCCAGTTTTCCTGATTCATTAAAGCTGTTTAAAGCAAGAAATGCTGGATGAAGAGGCAGAATCCTTGGACGTTTCACTATTGTCACCACAGCAGTTGTGGCAGGTACTAATGAATATCAGGAACCACTGCCCACAGTGAAGGGTGTCTGATGTGCTTTGGCCGAGGGGGATTCACAGAGAAAAAATTCAGTGAAAAGAAAATGTTGAGGAAGAGAATAGCAGGAGTAGATGATAAAAATACTGCTCTGTCCTGGAGAAGACAAAGGCCATCTTGCAGGCATTACAAGTTTCTTGTGTGAGCAATATTGGCAATATCTTGCTACCAGGGAGTGTTGCTGACATCTGTGCTTTGGTTGGGCTCTGCACCAGCAAGGACAAGGTTTAAATACAAACAGCCCCAAAGACTGAACAAGAGCTGCCTTGTGATGGCAGGAGAGCAGCTCTGGTTAGGTTTTCCTAAAAATGCTGAAAAGCAGCTCTGAGGGCTCACAGTGCCAACTTTGACTCTCCTGGCTTTATCTGCTGCATCACACCACTCTAGACCTGCTTTTCCCAGCCCATCTCTATCATCCCCATTATCCTTTAGATCACTGATAATCACACGAGGCCTCAACCTAATTCATGCATCAGCCCTTTCCTGATGGTGTTTTATAATAGAGAACTTCAAAATGAACTATTTATATACTGATGAGCTTTCTCATACAGCCCTGAGCTTCATTATTTATGCTTATTTAGGAAGTTTGCTCATCTCTGGAGATCCTTTGATGCTGCTTTGAGCACTTGGTTGCTCATTTAGCTCACAGGAGCCCGAGCCGAGCTTGGCTTGTGTCCTTGCCACACACAGACACATACAATGCCATGCCATTAATTTCTGGGTGTCTCCTGGCAAATGGTTTTCCCACCAATTCATGTTCTGTTAAGAATGGGTACAAGTCAAAGGGAGCTTGTTCTCAAATTGCATAATGCTCAGAGCACTAGGCTGAGTGCTGGGCACAGTAAAAAGTGCATCATTAACACCCCTTGAAAGTTTTGTTGTGTTTTTTTTTCTTCTTTAAACTGCCTAGTTGGAATTGCACACCCACTCTGCTCACACTCCACCATTTGTCAAGGTGTTTATATATCAGAAAAGAGTAGCTTTTATCATTTATCACAGCAGGGGCCAGGTTTGGCTGCAGCTCCTGTGTGGAAGGGGACTGGGTGACCTGGAACAGAGCCTGCATGATCACTGCTGCTGAGTGATGCTCCCTCCTCCCCCTGCAACACCCCAGAAAACTTTGACCTTGGTGTTTTGAAACACTAAGATTGCATCAGATTTTTGGTACTAAATATCTGTAATGTTAAAGCATTTGCTATGCAACAGTGGGAGCCTTTTGTTCATGATTTGTGCTGCTCTTGAGAGGAAAGCAAGTCATACTCAGGACCAGGGCATCAAAAAAGTCACAGTTCCCTGTAAATTCCTGAGTCAGTTCTCTCAACCTTCAGATCTGGTTGGGCTTTTCATTTCCAGCCTGTTCCAGTTGCTGCAAGATCAACCCTTGGATTTTGATTTGGATCTGTCACGCTCCTTCTGGAGCACAAAGTACAGGGCCAGACAGCTGGGCATGAATGATGGTTCACAGGCTGGTCAATAAACTTGTTTAAATTGTTTCACATTGGAGGAAAATGTTCACAGATGAATAAAAAAATGAGTGTCAGTGCTCAGCTGTTTCAACAGTTCTGTTTCTGAGCATGTTCTTATAGTAAAACTATGGGTAAAAACCTTCCCAGCTTTGTTTTTTTCAGCATTTTATGATTTTTTTCCCCCTCACTTCTTAAAAGTTTCTTGGTGTGGGTGTGTGGTATCCTTCAATCTTTGTTTCATTGGCCCAGTGGGCTCCTGCTCCATGGCAGGCACTGTGCTGTGGCATGGGAATGGGGGAGCTTTGTACATGGTTGATCAGCTTCAAGCCAAGAGCTCCACTGGTGGACACCCAGCTTTATCCCTCAGGTTAAAATTTCAGCCTTTTCCCACTCAGTTTGGGTCATACTCGAAAAACAAATAGTGGAACAGTAGGAATATTGTAAATTTAACAAATTCTAGTAAAACTTTCTAAGACACCCTGGTTCCTAGGGCAAAATGAGGTGGTTCTAGAACTGTATTTTGCAAAATTTATGATTGTTTATCCAATTTTCTATATTCAGTTCACATTTCCTGACATACAGGGGTGTGTGTCACATTTGTAAGCAGTAAAAGCTGCATGAGTTTAGTGGGGAAACACGAGCAGAATTTCAAGCAGACACTTAAACTGCAACTGATGCACTTTTGGGTCCCTCTTCTGTCCTAATGATGGATATTTCTTGAATCAGGACCAAAATGAGCACATTTTTGGAAAAGTTAAGTGTATTAAACTGCCTCAGAGATGAAAATGATAAAGTGATGTGGGATTTTTTTTAATTTGATTAATCCCTTACAGATGTGACTAGACAGAACAGGTACACTGCAAAATCTTTTTCTATAATAAATGGTACTAAATTAAAAGCAAAATTATTTGTGTCTAACTCTTGAAGGAAATTCTGAGCTTCAGATACAAAGGGTTTGCAATTACACCTAGGCAATATCCCCATTCCCACAAATAGTAAATTAGCTGAGATCAACACATTCAGAAGCTGTTAAGCTTCTTTGGTTTGGATTTAGTGAGTAGCTGCTGCTGGAAGAAAGCAGGCAAATAATTGAAATTTCTGATTTCTTTAAACAGAATCAAAATACTGTGTTTCATGGTGCATTTCCGCTTTCAAAAAATTTAGGTACATATAGCTCAGCAACTAGTAAACCACATAAAAACATTCAGTTTTATGGAGTTGAGATGACAGCCTTGTCACTGATGAGTTCATAGCTTGTCCTTCACTCAGCCAGCAACCCCTGACCAAGTTTATGACAGTTTGCTTGGTTTTAAATTGGGAGATGCTACAAAATAAGCGTCTATTTAAACTTAGATCACTGATGCAGAGATATCCATTGCCCTCTGATGCTTGGAAAGGTGTGCTGAGAGCCCCATATCTCCCTGCTGGTCCAGGAGCCTTAGCTGGGTGCTGGGATCAGGGATAAGGGTGAATTAGGGAGAAATTCCTGCCTGCATCTCTGCTGGTTCTGCAGTTAACCCAGCACTTCACACTAAGAGGTTATGGGCAGCCAACAAGATGAAAACCCCAAAATGAGCACTAAATCTTGTGAGATTAACATATAAAATCCCTTAATGGAAATGTAGGCACCACAGATAATTACAGATCCACTGACTCAGTCAATTACAGGGCACAATTCCAGAAAGTGGGGAAGGAAAGTAAGTCACAGTATTTTCTCCAGAGAAACTTGGATCAAGCCAGAGAGCAGTAACAACAATTACCAAGTTGTCAGACTACTCAGGCAGTAAGGAGAGCAAATGGAGACTCAAGGGCAGAGCTTCCAGCACTGGTTCATCTTTCACAAGAATCAGATGAATTTTACACCCCCCTCCTGCATTGCCTTTCCAAAAGGATGAGCAGAAGCCTCGGGACAGGCATGGGACAAGCACTGTTCTAAAGTCTGGAAGGAAACCAGACAGGAGCTTTTCAGCTCAAGCTCCTGCCAGAACCAATTAGGAGGTGACAGCTGGATTGCAGCAGCTTTAGAGGAGCAGGAGACAGCACAGAGTGACCTGATCTCACCTGGCAGGGACAGCACTGGTGCTCCTGCAGCCAGTACCAAACACTCTCCAGCCCTACAAGGACCTAGCAGCAGGTCCTAGTGCTCACCCAAACCATTCCTCAGCCCCTGGATCAGTGCTGCTCCCCTATTCCTAAGTCACAGTGGAACACTGGTACAACAGGATTTTCTCAAGACAACACAGATGTGCCCCAAAAACAACAGGGCAAGGCTGGAGGGGAATCTGCAGGTACTGAATGCCTGCCTCCCCCAAACCCCTGGGCCACACTCGTGTCCCACAGCAGAGTGCCCTGCACACCCAGCTGCCCACAGGCACCATCTCTGCTTCCATCCCCACACCTGCTGTCAGGGACCACCTATTGCTGGAGAACAGCCACAGCTACAGAGCCACTCAGACTGATCTTAAGGAAACTTTTTGCTCATTTTGATTCCCAGGCTCAGTGCTGAGTGTGCTCACCTTGGCCAACCCACAACACAGAGAATTCAATAAACCCCTTTGTGGTCAGCAGTGCCCCTGAGGGCATAAAGAGCCTCCCACTGCCCCAAGAGCCCAGCTTTCCTGCTTGCTGGCACAGTTTTACTGTGAGGTTGCTCCTTTACCCCAGACATCTTCCCACTGACCCCATACCAGTCCCTGAGCTGCACATTCTCTCATTTTAAACATGAATCTCCACAGGGAAAGTGTGGCTCTCATATTTCCATCACCTTGCCAGCATCCACAAAGCAACAAAGCCATGGCACAGCCGGGAAGCTCAAGTGCTTTTCACTTCATTCTCATGGACAAAGCATCACCAGCCAAGGACTATCCATTTGCTGAGGGCAGGGGTTAAGGCTCATCTCTGATTACAGCGTGTCCTCCCTCCAGTCCCAGCAGCATGGAGCTGATTTTGGGGGGAGGTGAGGTTTGACTGGTCAAAGCTGAGTGTTTGACCAGCACACCCTGACACAACTGGAGCAGCTGGAGGAGAAGAGCCCTGTGAAAGCAGAAATTAGGGCTAAAACAGCAGAAATTAGGGCTGTTATCTGAGCTTGGCAAGGAGGATCACAGAGCTGTCTTAATATCTGACATCTGCCAGACTCCAGGAGCTACCAGGGCAACATTTGCAGGACGTGTCCCAGGGCTGATCAGAGCTGCAAACAAAACAGGGCCTGGGGTTTAGTCCACTGGAATTGTTTGCCCCCTCTCATACAACATCATGCTGATTTTTCAAACAAGTTTTCTTTTCTGCCACCGAGTTTTCTCAGCCTACTTCCATGATTTGACCTCAAATAAGAAGGGCTTAATCTATATAAATATACAACAAATATATACCTATTTCAGCAAACAGAAGCTTAGGTCTCACTTAATCACCACTGCCCAGGAGCTGGGACTTTGTGAGTAAAAAAAAAACAAAACCAACATTTCATGGATCACAGCCTGGTGCCAGAACTGCACTGAAGAGACATGATAAAAGCACCCAGTCTGTGGCAGCATCCAGTGTCCATCGGCAGTACTGCACCCTGCTCAAGCCAGCCTGGACCATTCCAAGGGATCAGCAGGACCTGGAAATGCCACTGAGACAGGACAGCAAACAGCAGCACACCCTGAGCAACTGAAGGTCCCCTGAGACCCTCTTGGGGTGCAGGGGTCACACGGATGCTGCAGCTCTGCTGTCCCACAGCTGCTGGATCCAGGAGCAGCCACCCCTGTGTCCCTTTTCTCAGGGGGAAAATCCTTCACAGAGGCAGAGCCCAAGCCTCAGATGAGTTCAGTGAAAAGTGCATCCAATGTGTCATGCTCAGAGTCTCAGTGCTGGTGCTAAATCTCAGTATTGGCACCAGGCAGAGTAAACAAAAAGCATTCCCCAAATCACAGAGGTACAAAGCCAACTCACCCCAGCTGCATTTTTCTGTCCCCAAACTTCTTCCTCCAGAGTCTGCAGCAGAGGTGATCCATGCCCTGTGGGAAGAGAGGGGACTGAGCACTTTCAAACCAAGAAAGTCATCACCTTTTACCCCTTACAGGGAGACTGTGCCCTGTGCCTGAGCTTCGTGATGGGAGGTGATGGATCCCGCCCCAGCAGAACCTTAGGACCACTAAAATTGTATTTTGCTCATTTTCACAGGGCTGACCGTCTCCCAAAGGTCCGCACGAATCGAGGATTTTGGGGCTCCTCTCCAGCTGGACCAGAGCCCGTTCCCGGTTCCCGGTGGTCACCAGAGGGAGCCCAATGCCCGGGAACGGCGCATCCTGGAGGACAGGAAAGTCTCGGAAGACTTGAAAGTCTTTTATCTTCTGCCTTCTCTCAGAGTCAGGATTGAATGCTCGAGACACGGATTTCTTGTTCGGACTTCGTTGTTTATTAAATCTTATCTAAAGTACAGAGAGTTCTTCAGGACTTTTAGCTATCAAGCCAAAACTGAGAAAATGGAGGTGAATCTAGCTAGTTACAAGGTCTTTTAAAGGCTAACTATCCAATTTAGAGCTAACATCTCTATTATTTATACTTTTGACCTAATGACAAAACACCTGTGACCTGCTCCGCAGTACTTTCTATCCAACCAAGAAATGCTAGCTGAAATCATGAAGAAGAAAGAGCAAGAAGGAAGAGACAACACCCAAGAACCTCCATCTTATCCCATACCTAATACTATATCATAAAAACCCAAAATTTAAAACCCTTCACCATGTGAAATCACACACTTCTAACTACAAACTCATGATTTTAACTCCATCACTCAAATTTGGAAGCTTCTCAAGGCCTCAATTCAAAAGCAGTGTTCTCCAGGGGGTGAGTGTCAGAAAGCACAGAAAGTTCAAAACTCCCAGGCTTCAGGGTTCCAACAGGGAAGAGCACAGGGGACCTTCTGCAGCCTCTCCTGGCTCCTTTCTGATGGGTCATCATCACAATCAGGCAAAATCAGAGCCTCTTCTGGCCTGGTGTAACTGTGCACCAGGATTTAGGGCATGTCTAGAAATGGAGGATGTGCTTCCATCAGCTCCCAGGCAGTGATGGCTTTATCACAGGTGACTCCCCAAAATCACCCTGCCGAAGAAAGGCACAACATTCCTTGGCAAGGCCAGAAAAGTCAGAGCCAGCCCCTGCCATGACAGCAACATTTCTGTTCACTCACAATTAACTGAGCAATTTTAGCTCCAAAGGGTTAAGGGAATCCCTCTGCCCCAGCAGAAGCTCAGTTTTGAGCTTATCCTTCAACTCCTGATTGAAGCTCTGCCAAAGCCCTGCTGTCTCCAGAATTCTGAGGAATTGCCCTTCTTCTTGAAGTCCTCGTCCCTCATTGCCCCATGAGTGACAAAGCCAGAGGCCCCTTGAAGCACCACCTCGTTTGGAGGTTTGAGACAAACAGCTCTTCCTGTGATGCCAGCATTTCTATAGGGGTAAATCCTCTCCCGTTCTTCCTTTCTCTATTGGGGTAATCCTTGTCTTCCACATTTTTTAAGCCTTTCCCAGCATTTTTAGAGCTGCCTTACAGGACACCTAGATCACACACCATTACTGCAGCAGCTCCTGTGAGAAGCTCCTAAACTACAGTTTATTTCAGGGGAAAAAACACAAACAACCCACCCACAAAACTCCCACCAAAAGACAAACACCAACACTCACACCACTAAGCAAACTCCTCACCTCTTTTTCTCTGTAGTCCATAAAAACAGACAAATCCCTCCCCTGGGCTTCTATTTAAGCCCTTCAGCTGTGATAGGGATGGAGGGAGCTGTTGGCTGATTCCCAACATCTGGCAGCCCTTTCACCCCAGGGCAGGCTCAGCTGTTCTCTAATCCATAAAGGGCCCAATGCACTCTGACATCCTCCTGCTGCTCCCTGCAAATGTCACCATCCACATCTTTTCAGTGCCCTGAAACTCTCCTACAGCTCTCCCACCTGCTCCCTGAACAATCCTTCTCCCTGTCCCCATGGCTCAGAATCCCCTCTACTATTCAGTTTTGGGTTCTGCCCCCAAAATAAGAAAGGCATTGGAAAACTGAAGTGAAAAACCACCAAGAGTGTTGGGGCCTGGGGCATTTGCTTGGTGAGGGGAGGCAGAGGGAGGTGGGGTCACCCAGCCTGGTGAGAAGATTATTCCAGGGGATATAAAAGCAATGACCAGTTTAAAAAGCAGGTTCCTGAGCAGGTGGATTCAGACTCTTCATAGGGGTACCTGGTTTGGAGATGAGACAGTTGAAAGAAAAGATGTTGAAATTAGATACACAAGGAAAAAATTCTTTACCACAGTGACAACCAAAGGGGATTTCACATCCACCTTTGTGGCTCTCAGTGCTAAACTGGGTAAAGCCCTGAGCAGCCTGATAAGATCTCAGCATTAACCCTGCCATGAGCAGGAGGTTGGACCCGTCCCTTCCTAGCTGATCCAGCCTTCTTCTCTTTGGGAAAAGAGGGTGAACTGGAATGATAACCAAGTCCAGAGCTTCCTCCCCAGCCCGGTTGTGGGAACAGCACCACCACCCTTGGATCATCCCATGGCAGCTTGAAAAGCCTTGTCAAACACTGTGAATGTCAAGGGAAAAAAGTAGGACAAAGGATTCAACTGAGTTGCGACAGTGACACGTGCCTGTGCTGGGAGAGGAGGAAGCAGTTGAGCTCACAAGTTAAATGGGCCAAGAGCCTGGACACAGTAAAGGATCAGCTTCATCACCAGCAGAGCGGAGCTGTGAGAGGGAAATAACATCCTTCCCTTTGCCATGGGCATAGCCTGGTCACAGGAGGATGCTCAGTTGTGAGCAGTGCCTTCCTCACAGTAAAACCATGCACAGATTTCATTCTGATTGTGTTTTAACTGGTGAGGGGTCTGAGTGAGATGTGGGGAGAATCTGGCCCTCATTCCACTGCAAGGGGTGGCTCCCACCCCAGCCTCTGCCCCTTCCTCCCCAGGGACAGAAAGAGCTGTGAAGATGCTCGTGTTATCTAAGAGAGATCTCAAATGTATCATGACTCACTCACCTTCCAAAGCTGTCAAAAAAAACAAACAAAAAAACAAAAACATAACTCAACAAAACAACCCAAACCCAACACAACTTAAAAGGTGTAGGAAGAAAACCAAGGAAAAAACAGTGACTGAAGGTTTGAGTTCTGTTTTGGTGTGTGTTTCTGGGGAGGCAGCCAGACACAGACAGGAGCTCAGGCTGGACATCCTGTGGCCGCTGCTGCCCTGTCCCAGGGATCCATCACCCCACTGGGAAGGTGAATCCAGCTTTCCAAAACCAAGAACAGGTGAACACACCTGGCACTAGTAAAACATCCCTTCCATCCCGGTAAACTGGAGCCATGTGCCTGCTCAGCTGGAAGGATGGATCACAAGAGAAGTGGCTTTTGCTCAGAGCAGATTACTCCCACTCTCCACTTCCCTGGCACAGGTGAAGGAGATGGTATCTGGATCTGTGAAGTATGGAGGTGTTTTATTTGCTAGTTTCTCTGAAAAAAAAAACAAAGTACATGGTGGCTATTAAACAGTGAACTTCTGCAATTTCTTTCCTTGTTCTTGTCATCTGTCCTTGTTATTTCAGCCTCCAGATTTAAAAGGATTAGATTTGGCAATATGCTATGAGAATTTTGGAGTCATTTGGGGGCCATCTCAGGCTTAAAGATGCCCCATTTCCCTTCTCTCATTAAAATGTCATTTTCTATCTTAAAAAGGGGTCTTTTTGCTCCTGTCTTCTGAACATGGTGCTGGTCCAGTGCCACACAGTGTAAGGATCATCACAGGATATCAACAGTAGAAGCTGTGGAGGTCATCCTGCTCCAAGCTGAAGGATTCATAAGGAAAGGCACTTCCCAATGTGTTCTTCATGATCACTTGTGCCTCTTGCTCCCCTCAATCCTGCCCATGCTCTGCATGTCCTGTCGAGTTTAGTAACAAAACATCTAAATGGAAAACCAAACCAGGGCCCAGGCTGTACAAATGGGCCACAGAGAGGGTTGGTCTGCTTCAAAGAGCAGGTGGCAGATTTTGCAAGAATCCAGTAGGCTGGGGAAAACATCAGGATCAAAGGCAGCAGGTCCGAGAGAAGCTCCAAAGCAGCTCCAACACAAAGCTTTGCCTGTGCAGCTCAACCACTGGCTGGCTGCCTGGGAAGTTACCAAATGACAAAGGATTTGCCAGAATTGGGTTATGTGGATTACCAGAGGAGAAGCTGGTATTAGGTGTGCTGAGGCCTCTCTTTTTAGGCATTGTGCCCCAGCTGAGTTCAAAGCTGGGATTGTGGCAGGAGAGGCAAATGCTCAAGCTCTGTCCAAACAAGGTCCAGAGGTTTAGGTGCTCAGCATTTAGGTGCTTGCAAAAGATGTTGACCCCTGAGGCTCATGATAAATCTAAAGCTCCCTTTGAAAGTTAAGTGTTTAACATGAAGGAGCTGCTGTCCCATTGATCTACTGCCAATGTTTTAACAAGAGGATGCCACAAGTATTTCCCTGTGAGAGTTTTGAGCAGTGGAAGGGGAGAGACTGTAAAATTACTTTTCTTGTGTTTGCACAAAGAGGGATTTGTCAGCCAGAGTGAAGAAGAGAGAGGGCAGCAGTGTGAAGAGTGAAGAAAGGAATGAAGTCTATGTGTATTAAAAATTGTAAATAAATGCAAACATGTGTGCCTAGAAAATCAGGGTCTGTGTATGATTCAGAGAGAATTTATCCTGGAGAAGGAGAGAGTAGGCCCACAGCTCTTCTGCTCCAGGGAATATATTTTTTAAAATTATTGACAATTTATACAATCTGGCGCTCTTCTAAATATAATTTTATTAGCATGAGAAACCACTTGGCAGCAGGAAATGCTGGTGAGCTCACAGTTTTCAAGACAAAGCGTTCTCTAAGAGAATAGAAGGGAAGAAGATTTGGGAAGAAGAGCCTAGCAGCTTCTGCCTAAAACCAGCCTCCACTTGCCATCTTCTGGGTGCAGGCTTAAATGGAGCAATATTCCCTACCCTCAGCTTGCTTGTCTGTGCTTTCCAAAGGAGATGAGGCATATGCAGTCACGCTGCTCATCAGCTCTCCCGTCACCCTCCCACAATAACCCCAAGAGAGAAGGAACAGGGCTATGGAGGCTGGGAAGGAACCAAGGCTCCTGCTGTCACCCACCCCCTGGGATGGGCAGAGTCGGGCAGGAGCCCAGGAGCAGGAGCAGTTTTTGGCTGCCCAGCATGTGCCAGTTTGCCAGGCAGGATGGGACAGAGGAGCCGGTGGGGGCAGGAGGACACAGCCCAGGGAATCGCCTTTCATCCCTGGAGGAGAGTGATGCAACAGCACAGCAGAGCACCAGACTCCAGCACGGCTGCATCAAAGCATTGTTCTGGGTCTTATGGAAGAAAGAATCCAGCCAAGGAATCGTGTTGAGTTTTATTTTATTGAGCAGAGGGAGGACGGGCTGCTCCCGTGTCCGCTGCAACGGCGGCTCAGCTCCTGCTGCTCGGTCCAGGGAGGACTCAGCATTTCCCCAGGTGCTTCAATCTTATTTTCCCTCCACTTCTCCTGTAAAAGGAGGAAGAGAGATTTAGACCAAGCAGTAAATGACAGAGACAGCAGTGTGGGACAGAGCTCATCCATCCCAACATGCCTGACTTGTGCCAGGGTATGTCCCTGGTACCTCACAAGGAACATCCAGGCATTTTCTCCTCTCCTCTTTCTTCTCTGATTTGCCCTAGGATAAGGCAACCTTGGCTGAGCACTATATGTAAGGATTGCTAAGACAAAAACATTTTGCAAGCAGATTCCATCTATCAGGGATGGCTCCTATTGCATCTCCTCTAAAAGGTGACAGAGCTCAGGAAAAGGAGAGACATCCTGTTCTTCCTCTGAGATCTTGTGTCTTGTTCCACAAAGTTCATTCAGACTTTTCAGGAATAACTTGGCATGGCTCAGCTCCCACATTCCTCCAGGCACTTCTCAGTACCCAGGAGTGTGGGCAGTGAGAGCTGCAGCCTGTGGCACATAGTGGGAATTGTGCATCAATTTAGTGCGTGCTGAAGGTACAGGCAGGATGCATTTGCTTCCCAGGCCCTGTGCTGCCTCTCAGCATGGCAACCAGCAGCCTGCAACGCCCAGAAATGAATTAAAATTAACTCATAGTCACAGAGCTCTGCTCCAAGGAGGAAACATTCTGCTTGGTTCAGGGGCTGGGCCATACAAGAGGAGCAGCCTGGATACAGGGCTTCCCCTCCATGAAGAGCATCACTGGATCCATGGAAATGAAGGCAAACCCAGCTATTCCAGCCCCCCCAGTGTCACTTACAGCACTGCCTTGCAGAAGGCACACTTGTTCCCATAGGTGACGCCATCCGTGCCGCAGTGAGGGTTGGACTCCCTCGTGCAGTACACGCTTCTGTTTACAAACTCTCTACAGATCTGCATAAGGAATAATAATAATAAAAAAACCCAACTCTTTCAGGACCCCTATACTCTTTTTTTCACTTTCCAAACTGGACCTGAGGTCATTAATGTAATGCTTTTTCTGATGAGTGCTGACACTGCCTATTTTCTGACAGAAAAAGCCCTCTCAGAAATGAGCAGAAGCAGCGTTTGAGAGGAAATTTGGCCTCATGTTTGAGGAAGGAAATCGTAGTCATGTGGGAGAGGTCTTGATCTCCCAACAACAGGAGCAGATTAGCCTAGGCATGCACAAGAGGAGTCAGCACTGATGCTCTGTCAGGCACTTGGAGCTGAGCTGCCTCCCTGCTGCATGACTTCAGGTGTCTTGCGAAACCCTGCACTCAGTTTGGTGCTTGCTGAACTCCTGCTTTCCCAGGGGAAGGAGGGGAAAACCATATGGAAATTCCCTGGGGAATTAAAAATTTTGCCCAGGAAGCGTACAGATATTTTATCTCTCTACAAGTCCTAGAGATGAACTAAATTTGAGGGAATAGAACACTCAATAATAATAAAATAGTTTGCTTCATGAGAAGATTGGAAAGTGAAGGCAAGTCAAAAGTGATGCAGCATAAACATTTGCTAAATCAACCATTTATTTCCCTGCTCTACCTGCTAACGTGGCCACACAACATCCCCCAGGTAGCAGTGAATCCCCCAGCACTGGGAATCCTTGGAAGGACCCACCTGCTCCCAGCAGACATTAAAAACTGTTTACCCAGCACCAAGATTTTGGTTATAAAAGCATTCCTCCAAGGGGAAACGCCATGACTGGATGTGGCACTCAGTGCTACGCTTTAGTTGACAAAGTGGCGATCAGTCAAAGGTTGGATTCGATGGTCTTGGAGGTCTTTTCCAACAGTAATGATTCCATGGCTCTATTAAATGCAGATTCAGCAAGCAGAAACAGCAGCACTAACCTCTTCAATCTCTTGACCTGCTACATCTGGAACTAAAAGAAAAAAAACAAAATAGCAAATAAAAACCAGACAGATTTTACACGTCAGCACTACTTTCTGATGAAGTCTGAGCCAAATTCACAAACCTTTTATGTAAACTCTAGTGAAACATATTCCAGGTTTTTCCTATTCCGTCATCCCTCTCAGGGGAAGAGGAGGCAGGAAATACACTATCGGAATTGCTTTTCAGTATTTTCCTATTTTGAAAAATGCGACTAAAATACCATGTAATCATTCATTCAGCTGCTAACTACACCTCAGACACAAAACCCAATCTCCTGGAAGGCAGCCACTCCCGGGGAAGCGAGCTGCCACATCGGATGTGGAACTGTGCTCCCAGAGATTTTAAAGGTTTTAAACCCATGTGGGCTTTGAGGCTCCTGCACCTCTGGACAATGCAAGTGGCTGGTGCTGCTGACAGGAGGGGACTATGGAGGAGGAGATCCCGTGGTTGGGTTCAAGCCATGCTCAGCACAGCCCAGACACCCTCCCAGGACAGGCTCAGCCCAGGTGAGATACAGAGACGTCATGGGGTGACAGAGAGCAGAACAGGCAGCACCGGTCAGAACCAGCACAGAAATCCCCTCTGTAACCACAGCCTCTGGGCTTGGAGCTAATCAGTCCATGCTCTTGATGTTTCTTCCTGGCAAAGCCAGCGTGTAGGTTGAGTCAGAGCTGTGAAACGGGGCGACCCTGTCATATCTCTAAGGGAGAGCCTGACACTCCAGGGTGGGTTGAGTGCAGATCTGCAGGATCTGGGTCACAGCAGAGTGGGGCAAACACCCAGCACTTAGTGAGGCTGTACCTGCTGGTCAGAGGGGTCACTGCCAACTGTGGTGCTGCTCAGGTGGCTCTGGGCAGGAGGTGGAAGGACCTGTGGAAGGACCTTGTCCTACACTCATCCCTCCCCAGTGGAAATCCCACCCAACCCTCAGTCAGCTCAACCCTCATCCATCAACCCCTCCTACTTCTTTTGCTATTTCTGTTGTCCTTTGGTGTCTTTTCCTGGTGCTGGCACATTTACCCTGTCTTCGGGTTTGGCTAGGCTGCCTTAATGTTGAAGGCACTGGTGTGGCTATCTGCATATTATTTACAAAACAGCTCATTAAATAGTTTTTATAAATATTACATGCAGCTACAGAAGAATTTGTGGTGATGTCTCTTGACATCTGTTTATTTTTCAGGAGATCACAGGGTTTGCTGCTATTCTGCCCAGCCTTGGAAGGAAGCATCAGCCTTCTGATGGAGCCCAGTCCCAATTAAGACTCAATTACAGACAGATGAATATTTCATAATGAATAATATGTACAAAGCAATTCACCTCTTCTCCATTGCACAGTTTGCCATTTTCTCAAGTGACTTCTTTATTCAAATTATTCACAGAAAAACAAGTATAAATAATTCTTGTTCCACATATTCTTCAATAACTGTTGCCACACATCTTGCAGAGCTGGGTCAGCTGGACTCAAGGAAGTGATAACACTGACATGATCTACAGATTCAGAAATCATCACTCAGCTTCCCCACATCATCACAGAGATGTGTAAATCTCCAGATAAATAGTTGCTGGATCCTTTTAATTTGCCCTCTTTGTTCTGACTCCTTGAGGACATTTGAATTTAATTTTCAAGCTTTTCTCTGCAACATCAACGAAAGCTGAAACTTTCATCTAATTACGTCTCCACATCTCCAAGGAAAACACCAAATACCAAGATGCTTAGGATCAAAACAAGAGCAGATGACCTGGAGGTGAGCAAGTTTCTTCTCTAACTGGTTCAGCAAAACTCTCCAGTGAACATTTGTACCAAAAAATCATAATTAAACTCTGCTTTGGTATATTTGCTGAAGAAATGCTCAGAATTTTCTCGCTCTGTCTCCCAGTGACACCTCCAGTACATTATCCACTGCAGAGGCACATGAGGAGTGGAAATATGTCATATGAGTGAGCAAGTCCTGCAGATATTTTCTACTTGCTCAGCTTTATCTTCAAGCCTGTCAGCCGGTGATCAAGACTCTCCAAAATTTGTTGTCAGGAGAGGTTTTGGTGTTTGCTTTTCTTTTCTAGGCTAGGGAAAAGATCACTTACCCGAGAAGAAAGAGAGCAGCAGCAGACTGAGAAGCACTAAGGCACCTGTAGCCCTCATGCTGCAGGGAGCTCTTTAGTCCAAGCCAAGGTCGGAGCAGGAGGAGTTGTCCCAGTCCCAGAGCCCACAGTGTGCACACAGAGCTGCCTTTCTGTGTATTTATGGGCCTGTCCATAGCTGTGCTCATTCCCCACCTTAATTGTGAGAACTTCTCCACTTGGTTTCTAAAGCCATTATTGGTCCTGGCTGGTTTATGGTGCTTTAAGGAATGCTGCCCTGTCCACATCAAACCTAGAAAGGGATAATTACATGAGTGATAGACATGCTTGTAATGTAATTATTTTTTTTTCCCAAATAGTCACAGGATTCTCACAAGGGTGAATTTTCAAAGCGGTGATTCATCAGGGAAGCTGGTAATTTTCATTCTCTGGGCCCTCTCTGAATGCCAGCACCGAGGCTCTGAGTGTGGCGTGATGACACTCACTAGACGTTACGAAATAAATCACAGCATGAGAATGTGTTGTCTGTGAAACCAATTATACGTTGTTCCCTGGCTATTTTTGAGGATGGTTCTAAATTTGTGGAGTTGGGGTGGAGAAGCTCTGGGCTGTGACATGCTCTCCTCGCTGTGTGCACAGTCCCAGATAGGACTGCTGACTCTCCTCCCTGAACTATTTAAACTCTAGCTGTCAATGTTTTTCCAGTTTTTCACATTCACAAACATATGTTAGGGCTCTGCTCCCACTGCAAGTGGCAGTGATGGGAATTTGATGGGGAATTGGCAGATCCAAGCTCTATTTCCAGCTGAGGCTGTGCAAGGATTTGTGTTCAGGCGCACCATTCGATAAACACCTCTTCAGATAAGAATAAGTCTAAATGCTAGTGTGTTCTCCTAAGGAAACAAGGCTTAGGAGGAGAATGTGTGTAGATATATCTGGGGTTTAGTTCCCCCAGTGAATTTTGAATACACAAACAGTTGCAGCCAAATTTTACACAGGAGTGGAAAAAAAAATTAAAAATAAAGATCACATTTTTAAACATTTTTCTAGCAGCAGAGGAAAGATGCTACCAGCATCCTCAGCCAGCAAGAGAGTTTCTGCAGGAGAGCCATGCTAAGGGTGCCTTACATCTGGGGAAGCATTTCAGTTTGCAGCTTGCCAGACATCTTAAATCCACACAGTGGCAGAGAAACCGTGAGTGACAGGCGAACCCTCAGCTGTCTATTAAGGGTGATCTCATGCCGCAGCCTCTCGTAATTTAGTTATCAAACCCGTCAGCTGCAGCACCATTCCCTGCCACGCTCAGTTCTGCCACTCACAGCACTCCTTGTTTGCCTTCTCTGCTTTCAGACGTCACCTCTCTCCACCACAGCCCCGATGCCTCAGTCCCTTATCTGCCCAAATAATGTTTTGGTTGCTGCAGCACAACTGGGCTGGCTCCAGCCTCTCAGCAAACGCACAGGGACCAACCCCTTCTGGGCTGAGCAGAGGAAAAGGTGAAATTACCAGCCAGGTGATTATTGCTATTGCCCATTTCCACTTCTTGGTGACGCCTGAGCAGTGGATTTGGTGGCAAAGGTGGGGGAATTCCATCCCTCTGACAATCGGGGGAGAAGAAGGGCAGCTGGATCTTGTTGAGCAGCCTAAGGGGTGGCTGGGCAGAGCTGAGTCCTAACCTGTGCTGGCCACTTTCTAGATTTAAATGCTACAAACCTTTCCATCTTCTAAAGCCCTTGCTAGAGGCTTATGAGGCAGCTGAGACACAGCCATATATTCACCATTTGCCTCCCACTTTGCTGCAGGTGAGCAGCTCGTCTTTGGGCTTTTCCAAAGCAGGTATCTGATTTCAAGCACAAACTACCTCTGAAGAGGAGGCTCACCATAACACCTTGCCATTGAAGACAAATTCCTGCTATGGCCAGAACTCCACTAGTCTGTGGCCACTGTGTAAACCTCTTGTCCAGCAAGGAATTATAGCCAAACACATCCACTGGCTACTTTTACAGTTCCTTAACTATTTTCTCAGACACAAAAGCACGTAACTAGTGAGGACTCTCATGACTCCCCATTTTGTCTTTTCTTAGGAGCAGGCACAAAGGTATAATGTGATTTATATTACCTGTAGTAACACCAAAAAAAAACCCTGAAAATAAGAATTTTCATTCCTATTCCTGCTCTCTGGGCTGGTTCTAGGGAAGGACAAGCCTCTTACATTCTGTGGGAAGCACCTACAAAATTCTTGGTCAAGAAAAAATCTGCTTCAGGAAACAAGACTGAAAGAAGTGTCTTGAAAGTCACAAATTTTATCCTAAATATCAGTCTTAGCAGCAGGTGTTCTTTTACATAACAAGAGAATGGGAGGTGGAGAAAGGATGAGGAAGGGACTGTGTGAGCCATGGCACTTAGGACTTATTTTGCTTGTGCTGTTTGCATATTAACTCCTTGACTCACCCAAAGAGATGGCACATCATCATGAGCAGTCATATATGTCATTTTTCCTGCAGTGCACGCTTCAGGCTCCCACAAAGATGTTATCTCCACACCTTTTTTCCCCAGATAGAAAACACATTTGAGCTGCCAGCACATCTTAGGGCCCTTCTTTCCTGGAGCTAGAAAACCCAAGACCTTTTCCTGGAGGGTCCTCTGCCTCAAATAACACCGGTACAGCTTTTCAGATCTCTTCTCCAAGAAGCTGAAAGCCTGAGCCCAGCCTAATTTCTCCTCAGGTTCTCATTAGGCTCATTACAGCCTTACATAGCTTGCTGCAATTTTCTGCTGATGGGCACAGTCTCAATGGACACACCCTTCAAGGAAGCAGCAGTTCCTAATTTTCTTCCCTATGAGATACCTCCTCCCTTTGCCATAAGCCTCCTTTTTATAAGGCACCACCAGACCTGTCCCTTGCCCAGGTGTGACCAGGTAAAGCTGATCACACCCCCTTTCACTCTTCCCCAGGACCATCCCACCAGGACAAGGTCCCTAAAAGGAACAGTTCCTCCGAGTTCCAGTGTTGTGACAAAGACAAATCCATTTACACTCTGCAAAACTTCAAAATTAGATTCAAAGTTGTGCTATTTTATAGAATTTTCTGGTGGTTTGCTACAGAATGACATTATCTCATCAGGGCCTGGGCTGGTGTTATGCTGTTTATTGTGGTTTATTTCACCACTTCTCCTGCTTGCCAGAAAAGTACCCAAAAACCTGAAGACCATTACCCTGCCTGGAAAACAAAACCAAAATCCAAAACCATTCCATGGCAAAGGTTGTGGCTGGATTTATTTATTGATCAATCAAAGCAGAGATTGATGTGTAACAGTTGAGGGAGCAAGGAAGAGCATGTTTGATTGAAGAATTTGTGAGGGAAATGCCATGTTGAAGGGTCCAGCTGCAGCGCTTAGCATGCGCCCAGGTGCCTGAAGAACAGAGCTCCACCGTTGCGTCTGAAGAGAGAAAGGGAGACCAAAATTAGAGACATGGATCTCATTTTTACAGCCTAACCTTATAATCAAATAAGCCAAATGTCCTTGTGCTCTTCAAGTTATAAAGTACTTCCCTTAATGTTCCACCTCTTTTGAGATTCCTCAAGTTACACGCTTTCATATATTGAAGAGATTTGGGACAAACCCCATAATTTTGGACACCTCCTACGGTCACACTTTCAATCACCCTGACAGGGATTGCAATGCTATGAGCCTGCAAGCGGGGATCTGCTTTTAATTGCAAGGGGAGGAGGAGAAGACTCACTCAGGCTTAAGATCTGCGGCGCCTGGGGGGTGGCAGAGTGAGCGCTGGGAGAGGAGCATGGGGTAGGGATGGCAGCTAACAGGAGCTCTGGGGCTTCCACTCCAGCTGCCACAGCTGCCTGGGAGCTCCAGCTGCTCTGGTTTCATGGCCACTTGGTGAGCTCTGTACTTACGAGACAGCATTGCAGAACTGGCACTTGTTTCCGTAAGTTCTGCCGTCGGAGCCGCAGATGGGGTTGTACTCAGAGGTGCAGAAGAGGTTACTGCCCTTTTGCTGGGTGCAGTCAATGGTTGAGATTTGCTAATGGAACAAAAACAGGGTTAAAAGCTTTCGTTTCCCTATATTTTCCTACATAAGTGCTTTATGTTTATTTAATATGTGTGATACGGCAAAGCACGAAAGCATTTTTCAGGAGCAAGGCTCTGCTGTTCCAGCAATTCTGCTGGACTCAGAGAATGTGCTTGCCTGGAACAGCCCGAAGTAGGGAGATGGTGGAGGCAAAAAGTCTAATAAATATTATTCTAAGTAGTGAAACGACCATGCTGATATTTCCAGGCTGGCTCTCCCACTGGCTGCTCTAGTTCAGCAGGCAAGCAGAGGCAAGTGGACAGGAAGGGGGTGGTCACAAGCCTCAGTGCACTGAGTTCTCCCACCCAGGGAACCACTGCTACTAATAATGTTCCTGCATCGATGATGCAGCATCACTTGCTCATCCAGTTTCAGAGTAAATGAAGGTCCCAGCACCCTCTGCCTGCTGTTCCCAGGCTAGAGAGGGGACCAAAATCTCAGCCATGGATTTGGTTCCATACATGTTGACCCTGGCATAACTATTTTCCTGAAGCCCTATTTCCAGACCAAATGCTCTAGGAGAGTGGAAGCATTTCTATTATTTAGTCATGAATTTGTGTTGCAAAATGTAACAGCAGTTAAGAGTGCAGATTTCTGGCTTTACCTGCTGGTTGCACTGTCCATAGCTCTGCAGGTTCACTTCCAGGCCGCTCCTTTGGGGGAAAAGCAAGAGGAGAATGAATGAGCAAAGTGCAGCTGCTTGGTGAGCCAAACTACCCCTTTATGCTCCAAATGCCAAAAAGAGCAATACTGATGCAGTGACCCTCCCCTGACCTGGGCCCTTCACTTACGCCACAGCAGTGCAGAACTGGCACTTGTTCCTGTAGGTGATGCCGTTGGTGCCACAGATGGGGTTGTACTCCGAGGTGCAGGGGATGTTGTAACCACTGCCAGGCTTCAGGAAACCAGTACAGTCGATCTGAAACAGTCACAGAACAGCATTTGAATCTCTGCTGTGCAGTGCAAGAGTCTTTCCCCCTCTTCCCGGAGCTGCAAGATGAATGGGGTTTCCAGTGTGGTGAGTCTGGGGGAGCGCAGATGAAATCCTGCCTGTGGGTACAGCATCAGTATCTGTTCTGAGGTGGACTTCATCCCTGTCATCTTGGGGATTTTCCCCCTGAATGCCACCATGAAGGATCCTTGCCTAAAATACCTCACACAGCAGCAATTTCTGCTGCGAGGTGCCTGTGCCTTTCAAAAATGGAGTTTACACTCAACTCGCTGCTCCTGCAATTACTCTGAGCATACTGAAATGGGAGGCGTTTTATTATGTGAAATTGCTCAGCCTGAATGTTGCTTTACTCTCTCTCTAAACTAAAAATAGACATTCTTTGCCACTTCATGGTAGCTCCACATATTGATACTGACTTTAACTTAACTTTGTGATAAACACTCTGATAGAATCTGTTTTTTTTGTTACAAAATTATAGTTTAGGTGAAATCCAAACTTCTTCTGGGAATTTCTTAGTTGCAACAAGCCTCTAAGTCTAAATGTAAATAGAAGTGTTTTCATAACACTGAACGAAACACTCTTCAAATCAAGTTTCCTTTCTAAACTTCTGTTCTGCAGAAGGTATTTTGCCTTGTAAGACTCACTGATTTTGGCAGTTTGAGCAAAATGCAAATTAAATTTCCTGCAAATCTGAAATCCTTCATTTTCACCCTATTTCTGAGAGCTAGGAATTGTGTGGGTTCAGTACAGAACGAATCCTAGCCTAGGTTGGGTCTGGTATCACCCACCAGGGGAAGGAATCAATCTCTGACCGTACCCTAACGCATCTTCCATCGTGTTTCTTGTCAAGAGCACGGTTGCGGCTAGAGGGAGAGAGGGAGAAGGAAAGCAGGGATTAATCTTTTCATGCCATGTAGTCATCTCAATCATTAAATCTCTCCACCCGTAAAGCCCCAGTAATTAATCAGATTCTGGAGCTTTGACATAGAAGATCCCAGGCATTAGGGAAGACAGAAACTTAAGAAAAATCTAGTCCACCCCACGATTAGTCACCACCCCAAGGGCTTCTTCCTGCTGCTTGATCTGGCACTGTCGGTGATCAGGGGACTTCCTACTCACAAGAAGTCTCTGCAGAGGGAGCACTCGTTGGGGTAGGTGCGGCCATTGGTGCCACACACGGGGTCGTAGGTGCGGGGGCAGGCGACGGTCAGGGTTTTTCCAGTCTGCATGTAGTTGCCACAGTAGACCTGGGAAAGGGGACTCAGAATGTCTCCAAACTGAGAGAACGGTGTTCTTGCCCTAATCATTATTTTGCTGCATTGGGAGGCTACTGTGAGGAATCTCTATGGCTCCTCCATGGTGAAAAAAAATTAAATCGAGTTTCTTACAGCATATGAAAGCACCTCTCCGCTGTTAAGACTTAAAGTAATTTTGGCAAGAATTATGGGCAAAAATGATCATTCCTTAGGGAATCAAGACAGGGAAGATATTTAGGCAGATATTCAATAGTCATATAGATTTTCTGCTGGCACTCTGTTCTGTGCTGACTCGAATTCTACATTATTAATCACTGTCTTTTTAATCATCAATGTGCTAAATTATCTCTCTCTGACAAAGGTGTTTTCTTATGTTGGGAAAAGAGGTGCACTTAGGGGCACTTCTTTCTTATTCATTCTCTCTATTTTTTCTCCTCAAACATTCCCTGGCATATAGTGTGAGTATGAATTATTCATCTAGACTTAAAAATCAAGACTAAATGACAAAGATCTAATACTCACCCGTCTTTGAGCAACAGCAAGATCTAGAATAAAACCAGAAATATATAAATATATGTATGTATAATGTATAAATTTATAAATGTATAAAATGTAAAAATGTATACATTTATAAAATGCAAAAATTGTATGATGTCCTTCACTAAAATTCCTTTGGAATCATCAATTTCCCTACAGAATAACCAAATACATCTTCTCATTACTGAGAAGTAATATCTTCCCAAATGTTTCATCTGCTCCAAGTAAATGCAAAGTGATACACCAAGATTAAAATAAAAATCACTTATTTGTAAAACCAGAAATTTTGACTCACTAAACAAGAAATAGGACCTAAAATTTTATCCTTCTTTAGCACCATAATCCCCACTAAGGCTCAAAAGCTTAAAGCATAGATGCCCTGTGTTTTCATGCACAAGGGTGAAGTTCATTGAAAAGAGAGGTTGCGCACTCCTAAACCATCACATCCCTAAGAGGCTGCGCTCTCCTTCGGGATGCACAGAGACAGGGAAAGGATCAGGAGGTCTAGACCAGCATATAGTGTAACCAAAATGAATAAAAACGACTCACCAGAAAGGCAGCCGAGGAGGACCAGCCCCAGGAGGGCACTACAGCTGGCCATCTTCATGTTGGCGGCGGTGGTGGTGGCTGTTCCGCGTGGGTCGGTTGCCGGAGAGCCCCGTGGATGGTTCTCAGCCTCCTCCCTCCCCAGTATTTATATGCATCTCCCCGACCTTGTGAAGTCATCACCAGAAAGTAATTATTTGCTCTGTAAACTAAGAAAATTGTATCGATTACCAAGTTGAGCTCCAAAGAGTACTTGTTTGTTAGAGAGATGCCCAGAAGAATTAAACAAAAATGTGAGCTACACCCAGCTTGTTAACAAAGGCGCCTTGCTGTACAATGAGTGATTTGTCCTTTCCAAACAGGAGCACTGTCTCAATAGCAGATGTTGTGAAATGGCATATGGAAGTTGGGGAAGGCAGAAAAGAGGCCATTTGTTGGAAGTTTTTGACATGTGCTCACCATATCAGACATGCTAGACAGGAACCAAGCTCTGGGAGATTTTCATGGTACAGCAGAGTGGGGTGACAGGAGAATGGGACACTCTAAGCTTTTACTGACATCATATCTGGGGTCTGGCAAGCATCTGTGCACTTTAAAGATGCTGAAGTCTCAGTGAATCTCTCCACACTCTCTCCTGTAATTTCCTGTCACACTGGATTTCTCACCAACAGAAAGTCATCACAAGAGAAAAGCATTACAAAAAACCCCAGAAGTTTATTAGACATTTCTGTGTAGGAGCAAGAGTTATTCATCCGTTGGCAAGGAGCATGAGTCTGATTAAGAAATTATGAGAATAAGTAGCCTTAAATCTGTACTGGGATAATGTTTCCTATTAATGGCAAGCAATTGGTATTCTGTGCAGGTGAAATGGGCTTGTTAATACCAAAGGCATTCCAGAAAAAATTCCAGTAACTGCAAACAGGAGGAGAGCCGTTAGGCTTCCCCCTTCTTCCTCAATTATATGGCATTAAATTTAGAGTGTCAGCTGAAAGCCATGTTTTAGGGAAAATAAGTAATAAATAATGTGCTAGGTTCTGCTAAGTGCCTCGACTCTATCACAAGTGTATGGAAAAACAAATAAGGGATATTGCATAAAATAATAAATTTTTGATTTAGGGTAGTGACGAAAGGAAGTGATGGATGGAATTTGTTTGTGCTTCAGAAGAAGCTTGATTCATACATGTAGCATAAAGGCAGCCTGAGTTTTAAACAGAAAATCAGAATTGGTTTTCTTATTATCCTGGGAGATGTTCAACGCTTGGCATGAGCAGATAAATCATGAAAATGTAGTTGAAAGTGTAAGGGAACCGTAGTCACAGAATGGAGCTTGTGGGATTTGGCCTGTTTATATCAATGAAATAATTTTCCTGAAAAATAAATGAATAATGCTATTTGGATCTCTTTCACAAACATCACAAGTTGAAGGGTTCCTTTGAAAGTTGTTTCTGTCGCATTCTCAGCATCCTGAGTGAGTTGACTTTCAGATTCCTTGAACTGATTGTGAGCATTTGGAAAGGAAGTGGTAGTCACGGAAGCATTAATATTGATTAATCTCCAGGGGAAGGAATGCCAAAGTCTGGAAACAAAGCTTCCTCAGAACTTGCACCAGCCACTGGTGGAGGTGCTGCTTTGCCAGCCCTGTGGCTGGGGGGGCTCCAGAAGCAGAGTCTGTGTCCTCTTCATCCCTGCGACCCAAACTCCCCCATCCGCACCTGCAGATCTGAGATCCTCATTAGCAGAAACTGTGCTGCTTCTGCTGTTGTGTTTCCTGGCAGGCTGAAGCCAGCAGGAGCTGTTGTGCCTGGCAGGTGTCTGCCAGGGAGCGGCATCACTCTCATGTTGGGCCAACACCTGCCCTTTCATTAGTTAGATCCGCTGGGAGATTCCCCTCTGCCCCAGGATTGCTCCAAAAGCAGCTCTTCCCCTGCCACTTCCCAGGGCAGCAGAGAGAAAAAGAGAAATGAGGAAAGAGCCTTGCTACAGGGTCTGGGGGAAGGGATGGGAGACAAAGGGCAGAATCCAGGGCAGGGCACGAGAGCTGCTGGGACAGGTGTGACAGGGGATTGCACAAGGAGCCCCATTAATGGGAAACAGAGGGAATGGGACAGCAGTAATCACGGGAAAGCAGATGGGCTGAAAGCAGCCATTAGGAGCCGTGAAAAACAACAGTTCTCACAACAGTGAGTCTTGGGAAATGTCATGCACCTGTTGCAAATGGGAAGGGCAAAGTGAACCCACCTGCCCAAACCCCTCTGGGATGTGTGTGATGGTGCCAGACTCTTCTAAGTGGTGCCCAGTGACAGGACAAGGAGCAGTGGCCATAAACTAAAACACAACAAGTTCCACCCCAACATGAGGAGAAACTTCTTTCCATTGAGAGTTGCAGAGCACTGGGACAGCTGCCAGGGAGGTCGTGGAGTCTCCCTGTCTGGAGTCATTCCAAACCCACTTGGCTGTGTTCCTGTGTCACCTGCTCCAGCTGTCCCTGCTTTGGCAGGGAGTTTGGACTGGACAATCTCCACAGATTACTTACAACCCAAACTATTGTGTGGTTCTGAGGTTCAGAAATATCATGATGGAGGGCTCAGTAAAGTGACTTTGGGATTATTTTAATGTTTCTACAGATACGAGATCCATATAAAAGCTTAAATAAAAGTCTAAAAATGCTTCCTTCTATTTCAGACTCATAGAGGGCAAACTTAAAGGAAGGTTATGGCCACATGAATGGGATAAATGTTGGCCATTATATGATGGGTCCTCCTGTATTAAGATAAATTTCCAATAACTCTGGAAATTCTACCCGGTTTCTAATCCAGTATTAGAAACCAGTATTCTAATCCAGTAAACTATTTCTTCCCACAGCAGTGATAATTTCCTGGGAAGCTTTTCCCCTGGTCTTGAGACTTCCTACCTCAAGTAAGTCCATAGCCTACCACAACCTAAAAAATTCTTCACTGACGCTCCCTGCTTTGGATTAAAACTTACCATAGGCTTCACCTGGCTACAAAGAGCAACAATGGGGATTTTTTTTTTTATTATTATTATTATCAAATAAGAGGGTGGAAGTGTGCGCACAAGATATGTTGTCCTGCCAGCTGTGGTATCACTGTCCTTGCTCCAGTCTGCAAGAACAGAACAGAGGGATTAGGGTCCAGCCCACACACTCTTCTGCACTTCCCTGGGAATGTGGAGTCCTCTGTGGTTCCTTGGGGATATGGAATCCTCTGGGGTCCCTGGGGATGTGGAATCCTCTGGGGTCCCTGGGGATGTGGAACACCTGCAGGAGCTCCCGGCCAAGCTGCTGTTCCCAGACCTCTGCACACGGGGGCAGAGCTGGATCTTCTATGAGAGCGTAAATTCAATTTACAGCCAGCAAAGCCCCTGCTCTAAGCCGCACTCACCTATTATTTCTCCTTGTAGTTCAGCTATCTGATTGCTGCCTGAATATCTCCAGTCTTTTAAGCATAGATGATATCACAGGCAAGGGTGTCTGGAATGATTTGACTGTCTGGAAGCTGCATGCTAACAGCACAAGGCTGAGGATCCCCAACCCCTCAGTGAATCTCAGCTTTGCCTCACTGCAATAGCTCTGACACCGCCAGCCCCCAAAACACCTGCAATTAATTCACTTTTCAAATATAATTTTATTTTTCTCCACATCAAGAAAGAATGCAGTAACGAACCATTTCTCCTGAATGAAGCCATAGAGAGAAACTGCATTAACAGAAAGGTCTAGACTGGCCTGAGGTATATTTTGTCCAGCAACAAGTAGAACAATGCACAAAAATAAAAGGAATGATATAAAATAAAGGAGAACAAAATAAATACATGTAATGTGTTAATCAGGTTGTGGGGTAGTTGAATGGCATTTCCTGAATCCAAAACATCAGATAATGACATAAAGTGCTGAGGTACTGCTCAAAGAATTGTACCATAAAATACCTTGGCAGGCAGACAATGTTTCCTGCCTTGAATTTCCTGGAGGGAGAGTTAGATTAGTAATGGTGAGAGGATTTGTGCTGTTGTGGCAGGATTTTATTGAGAAGCAATAAAAAAAATTATTTCCAACGAGGTGCTCATAAAGGAGAATTCTCTTTCTCCCCATCCTAAGGAGCATCCAGGATGAGGTGCTGGGGCAGGAGGGCGTGGGTTCTGTTGGGGTCCTGCTGTGCCCTTGGTCACTCCTGAGCAATCCTGCTCACTCTGCATCACAGAGGATTTATCATTTCTACTCACAGTTTCCCCTTAATTGCCTGCTGGATTTTCCTGTTTAGCAGACATGTCCCTGCAAGAGGCCCTCTGAGCATCACAGGGATCCCCAGCACCACTGGGAGCTCTGCTTGTCTCCAGGGCATCGTGGTTCCTGAGGACCATCCTCATCCTCCCTGCTGCTGCCCGAGAAAAAGCATAACTGCTGAAGCTGGTGCTCTCTTACTCCCACGCTCAGCAGAGAGGGAGAAGGAGAATGAATGTGCCCCACATCCCCAGCACTACATCCCAGAGCCTCAATTTATCCTGGTCCCTAAAAATCACACCTGACACTGAAAAGCCTCCCTGCACACAGACCTCCCTCTCACAGGAGGGACATTCCAGTCCCAGGAAGGGACTTGGCTTAATGGTTGCAGAGAGTCATGTCTTTTGGAAATAAATTGTCTCCTTTCAGAGAGCTGCTCTCTGCAGTCTCTGGGAAGTGACACATTGTCACTTAAGATCATTAACTATTTGACTGTGAGACTGCTGCATCTACAGCACGCGGCACTGGCAGCGCCTCGCTGTTAATGAATAATAAATTAACACCATGACTCGGAGCCCTTCCTTTCATCAGCCCAGATTTCCAGAGGCCGGAGAATCTCAAAGGATCCTCTGCAAGCGACAGTCAACGTAATTACCTTCAACCAGCAGCTAAGGGATGGGTGAGGTGCCCAGATGGGCTGTGGCACTGATTGCCAGCATCCCCTGGACATCAGGGCTGCTGGCACTGGTTTTCTGCAATGCTCCTCAGCAATGAAACAACGTGGGCAGACAGGGATCTGCCTGCCCAGAAAAAACACCCTGTGACATTGCTCTGGGGAGCAAAGCAGATTGCAAAAGGCCTTCTCTAACCTAGAGGTGGGTTTTCAATCCTGCTTGTTAGGATTGAATGCGACCTTCTTCACATATTCTCTTGTAAGTGTAAGAAATTGGTGATAACCCTGGAAACTGAAACAGGGAAGCAGCTCATTGAGCCAGCAAAACCCTTTCTGTGTGGCAGAACAGTGCCAGAACACCCCAATTACATCAGTCTTGGGACTGTCTCTAATTGTGTTCATGTTCAGGTTTGCCCGGGGCCTCTTCATGCTGCCAGGACACAAAGAGTAAGGCTGGGTGAGGCTGCAGGTATCTGACAGCAGAGCTGGGGAGGGAGGCAACTCCTCTGCCCCAGTGTCTGCCTGAGATCCCCCCGGAGCAGTAAATGGACAGGATGCATCTCCAGCCCTGGTTTTCTTTTGGAAAGCCAGATGAAGGCAGATGTCCACAAAAGCTGCCCATTGACTTTGTGGTTGGGGTTGACACTTTTGTAGATCAGAACACCATTCTCCCTCTCCCTGCCATTCCCACACCCCAGGATTGTTGCAGTGCTATACTCATGCAACATGTTAGGTGAAACCAGAATGAGACTAAAGCAAGACATAAATGCTGGGTCTTTTATTTTATTAGCAGAGGTTTCAGGATGGATAAGAGGTTTTCAAGGGTCAGGCCAAGGGTTTAGGAAGTCATCTGCCATGGGGAAGATTGCCAGGGAGGGATGCTCTTTCTCAGCTGAATCGTGTTGATAACTTAACATGCAGTAACAGACCTCAAGCCAAGACCTCCACGGCTTGTCCTGCAGAGAAAGAAATCAGAACCTCAGAGACAGAACATCTGAGCTTTTACTGTTGGTCTGTCCCTCCACACCACAGAGGAACTTCTGAACTCTATTCCACATATTTCCTTTTATTACTGACATATAAAGACAAAAAAAATCTTAATTCAAAAGACCAGATAGTCTGTAGGAAACAGACTTTGTTTGCTGAGAGAAAGCTCTTTTGCAAATCACTTAAGAGGAGAATGGAGAATATAATGTTATATCTTTATATCTGAAAAAAATGAGTTCCCAGCAAACTCTCCCAATAAGAGATAAATACCCTTGCTGCTGAGAGAACAAACAAACAAAATGAAAGAACTTTACTTCTCCAACCAGTCTCCAAGACTGATTAGCCAGTTCAAGCTAAGTTAATTCCCCACTGGAAGAGATTTATTCCATACGTACACATATGCATTGCAGAACATGCATTTGTTGGAGTATGTGACACCATCAGACCCGCAGTGGGGGTTATATTCCATGGTACACATATTCCTGTAAGTTCTCTGGTTCCTGCAGTAGTTGGATGCAGACTGTATTCACAAGAAAAGAAAAAAAAAAAAGAAAAAGAGCTCTTAACCAAAACTGGCTGAGAAAGGTGACATTAGGAGACCCCCCCACACCCCTTGAGCTGCCCAGGAGCAGATGCTGAGGAAAAGCCTGGGGACAGGGCAGGATGCACTGGAGTGCTGCCTCTAACCATGCAGAGCCTGTGTAACCACTGTAAATGGTGCTGCAGTAACTTTGACAACAACTTGGACATGAGCTGAATACTGCCCTACTTGTTGAAATGATCACCAGATGAAAATGGCAGTTCCACCTGATAATATCTGTGGCAAATATTGCTCAGGCAGCTGGTGTCTCAGGATTTTGAAAGGCTCCATCATGATGTGATTAGTAAAGATTTATACAGAAACTGCTTTAAGGAAAGAAAGGCTGGAGAATAGAAAAATCTGTCCCTTACCATCAGCCCAGGCACGAAACCTGCAGCTGGATCTAAAAAAAAAGAAGAAAAAATGAAACATGTTATAAATGCATTCATGGATTCTGTTAAAATCTGAGAATGCACACCCTGAATACATATCTTCTAACTCCCTGTGTTAGCAAATCATTTTTAGACAAAAGGAATTTCAGACAAAATGTTGTGCCATACTGTACGCTGATTCTGTAGTATTGTTTTAATAAGGGTTACAGCCAAAATAGAAAAAAAAGTGTGTAAAGTAAAAGAAGAGAAAGGCATTTTCCATGGTTCAAAGAATGGAGCAGGACATGAACTCAGAGTGAAACGAATTATTGAGGTAAATACAGACATAAAGCTGACAAATACACAGAGGCAGCATCTTATATGCATTGCCAATATTATTATTCTTAAATAAGAATAGTATTTAGTGAGAGGTGAATTTATAAAGCTTCTACAGCAGTTCAGGCTCTCAAACTGTACTTCGGTTCAGTATGACTACAAGAAATGTTCACTTTCATTCAGTAAAATCATTTGTGTTTCTGTAACATTTCAGAGGTTAAATACTGGTTGTCTGAGTCTCCGGGTTGCACCACGTACATGTCACTTCTTTCATTATGCATAAACTAGCACTGAGAGTAGAGCTGTTCCCACAGTTGTTCTTACCCACTCAGTTCTGTTGCTAAAATATTACCCCATAAGTGATAGTCTCTGATGTCAAGTCTTTTCAACACTATCTTTCTAGGAGTAAATAAGTCCTTGCAGAATGGAGCTCTTTCCAGCCTGAGGATGTTTTTTTGTGGTTTTGAAGACAGCCAGTGCTTACTCCAAGGCAGAGCAGGAGGCAGTGGAGCCACTCACCTGAGATGCAGAAAAGGACCAGAGAGAACAGCAGCAACAACCCCGTGGTCTTCATGGTGGCTGGATGAGCTGTGAGCAGCAGAGCTTGGCTTTTGCTCAGGGAACTCAACCTGGGTTCTGTCCTCAGGTGGCAACCACACTTATATGTACACCTGCACCATTGGGGGGTGTGTGTGTTTGTGCATGTTCATATTTGCCTTATCCACGCTTATCCTGAAGCAACATTTGCAGCCTTTTGTCTCAGTGGTAATCTCAACAGAGGTAAGCTGTGCTGTAAGCCAAGAAGGATGTTTCTTCATCAACAGGAGTCACGAGAAGTTTAGATGTGTGAGATACACCCTCTGCATCTTTATTTTAAGTGAAATACGTGACAGTTTCCTTCTGAAGGACCACAGAAAATTCCTGCAGGCAAAAGAGTGACTGTACAAACTGCTGTCAGATTTTCTCTGTGTTCACCTATCAGTGCCTATTTTTGTGCAGTGCTTTTTCACCAGAAAAGCATTGAATGAAATGCTTACGTAGCAGAAAGGCTCTCCTTTTATTTTTGTGCTTCACCCAAGTAAAACATCACTAAGTTATAGTGAAAGCAGGAAAACAATGAACCTGGAAGGCAAGCAAGTGGGCGTCCCAGACACTGAAAGGAGTCCTGGGAAATGACAAGGGATGGAGAAACTTTTATGGGATTATGCAAAAAAAAAATTACAATTGTTATTTCCCCTAAAAGCCATTAGCTTTGCAGTAATAGACTTTTAGTATGATGATGACAGAATGATTTGAGACTCTAGTGTGGATTCTGGAAAAGTTGAACCCAATCTGGAAAACACTGCTTCATACATCTGCCCATCTCTACATAAATCCTTTGTTTTACCACCAAAGCATTGCTTTTTGGGACAACCTCCATCAAGGAGAACAAGTACCCCTCTCCCTTTGATTCCCAGGAGAAATGCATGTGGGAGATATTACATTTTAGAAGGGATAAGCCAATTTTATTTATGCCTCTCTTGTGTGGATAAAAAAAAAACAAATCCAATTCAATACTCAAACAGAAGACAAAAGCTAAATAAATTTCATCCACAATACGCCAATGACAGGTCACACTCTCAAGAAACAGAAGGATACTTTGTCCTTGGATTTTGAAACACTGCTGAAATACTCCTTGGGCCGGCAAAGAGCATTGTGTAATTGAAGACTGAGAGAAGACAAGTAGGCAGGAGTAGGCACCACACCTAGGAAGGCATTCATCTTAAAACACTTCAAGAGTGTCAGAGGACGTCTCCAAGATGAAAAAAATCTGGGAATAAATCAGTTGGAGGACTTAGACAAATAGACAGGGACAATGCACGTGTCTGAAAAAGATGGGCTTTGCCAACAGAGTGCCCTTGAGAGGGCAACACCTGAGGTGAGGACAGAGCCAGGGATCAGCTCTGGGCACTGACACCAAGGTGTGACCCGGTTTTGCTGGTGGAAAATGCACCAGGAATACCTTAGGAGAGACCCTCCTGTGTCACCACTTCAGCCCTTTACAAAGATAAACATCTAAAGGGTCTGAGCACTAATGCAGGGGTACTGTCATTTATGTGCAAAGACACACAGCTCTGGGGTTTGAGCATCTGTATTTCATTTTCTGCCTTTTGTGAGAGGGAGGAGAGCAAGATGTTGTTCTTGTTCTATCCCAGAGCTTTGAGCACGTAACCTATTCTGCGTGGTACCATCATTCAACAAATCAAGAAAATGTTTCATGAGACAACATATGAAAGAAGACAGGGAAATGTTGCTGATTTAGTTTATTGAGAAAGAAAATCAGGAGTGAGCTGAGTTCCCCAGAGGGTGAGATGAACTGAGGTGAGATCTTTAGCTGGGATTTGCCAATGGAGATCTGTGGTGAATTCTCTTGGCACTGATACTCAGCATTTTCCAAAATGGCTTAAAGTGATAGTCCCATTGCTGTCCCTGAAAGCAAGAAGAGGAAAGAATGAATTAAACACAGAGTCCTTCCTGCTATGATCTTTTTGATGGCCCCTAGAGATGGTGTCAGATGGGATCCTGCCCCAGAGCCAAGGAACTTGCAGACTCATCATCCCATTTGCCATTTGATTATTAAGAAATGAGTGAAAAAATTTAACCCATTATTAAGACTGAAAATATCTGTGGGGAAACTACAGCGGAATTTCAAAAGGAAAGGAATTTCATTTCCTTTGCAGCATGCAAGAAAAATTCCATTAAGGTTAAATGGTCTTTGAACCATTCACGCTAACAAACAGGCATATCTTTTTTTTTATGCTCTAATGAAAAAATAAATGAATGCTTGACACGGTGGCTGGCATTACCTCCTGCCCCGAATCCCTAATCAACAGTATCCAGCAAACAAAAAAAAAGCAATAACTGTGCAAACTTGTGCCCACAGGAGGCAACTGATAACACAAATGTCACTCATATTTGTACTTACACGACTGCATTGCAGAAGTTACACTTATTGTTGTATGTTGTGTTGTCAGAACCACAGAGGGGCATGTAGTCAAGTGAGCAGACAGGTTTGGGGTAGTCACTGCAGTCAACCTGCAAAAAAATAAATAAAAATAAGAGTCTGATGTGAAGGAGTCAGTATCACAAGGGCTTGAACCCTGAGCTAGAGCTGCAGTGCGAATGATACCAATCTTACCGAAAGTAATTAACTTTCTTGCACATCTGATATAAACTGAGGTGTCAGTTTCTCCTATGCCAGGAGAATTTAATAATATAAAAATAGATCATAATTTCCTGTTTGAAGAGATCTATATCATAACCTGGTCACGGCACTTCCAAGCAGCAGTAGTTTACTCAGTGAAGGTGCCATGCTCTGTGTTCCCCAGCTGGCCAGGAAATTAAATGGAAAAACACTGGTCTTTGAAGGAATAGGAGTGCTGATGCTCTATAAAGTCCATTATCCCTTCTGGAGTCTTAAAACTAGAAGATCAGCACATAGCTGGATACTGCAAAAGTGGGATTCTGTTTCCTGGAGCAATGGGTGCTGCACTTGCTGATGAGCATTGTGGGGTTAAAAATGTGTCTGCTGCAGGAAGGGGCTGAGCAATTACACAGAGAAGTCTATAAAGGCTTACTATCTACACAGAAATCACACCTAGCAGAGGTCCTCCACCTGTAAACAGCTGGAGGTTGGAAGGGTAAAAGTCCCTTCTCTACATTCTGTACTCTCACTCTGTCCTACACAATGCTCACAGCCCCTGCCAACAGCAGGCTCTGCACCAAGTTGCCACAGGCTAGATGAACCACTGGTCTGACCCCAAAAGCCATTCCCTGTTCTTATTCACAGTTCTGCCCTGATGGATTATTTCTACTACTCTTTTACTCATCCTTTCCTGAGCAGTCACAAGTTCCTTTCCTGGCATTCATACAAATAACGTTTATTACGTGCAGAGAAAGCAAAATCTCTCCTGTTCTGCAGCACAGCAGCTGTTTCACTTCTGCAGGGCACTGCTGGTCTGGGGCTGCTGCAGACACTGGCAGTGCTTCCCCTGACAGCAGCAGGACCAAAACCCAGCCCCTGAGCACCCAATTCACTTACTGTGACAATTTCCTTCTTACATTCACCATCAGTCTTTTTGCCAACACTGGTTCCAGCCTCTCTGGGAAGAGAAGAGACCTGCATTAGAGAGCTCTACAAGCAACCTGTTCTGCTGAGCCCCATCACCCAGGAATGCTGAGCAGCCTCAGGCAAAACATGTGGGATAGAGGAGACACCCAGCTTAGGTTGTGTCCATGTGGCCCCAGGGACCAGCTCAGGTGGTGTCACTGCCTGACAGAGAGCTGGTTTATAGCAAGATGTGAGGGATGGGGTCAGAGTGGATGAGGAGACAGGCTGTGTGACAATGTCAGTGCCCCCTGGGTTAGTTGTTGTCCTCTGCAAGGCAGCATCCTTTTAACTTAGTTAAAAGGTCTCCACCCAGCTCCCTACTTCTCTGTCTAGACCAAAGGCACAGCTTTCCTTCTAATCACAGAGGAAACAAGGTTTAGTCAGGAGGAAAAGAGGAGGGTCAAAGTCCAAGCACCTCACAGAAAAGGCCTTGGTAGAAGTCCTGCTGTCCAACAGAGCATGTCCAGGAGCAGCAGCCCTGGTCCCTGTGCTCAGTACTCACAGGTTCCTGGCACAGAGCAGGCACTCGTTGTCGTAGGTGACCCAGTCGGTCCCGCAGATGGGGCTGATGTCTTTGCTGCAGAGCGGCACCACTTTGCCCTCCTCACTGGTTGTGTTGGGGTACCTGCTGCAATCCACCTGGTGAGGGAACAGACAAAGCCCTGCTGAAGGTCTTGCTTACAGCACACAAGTAGATCTGGTGAGTGTGTCTGCCTGGCTATACAGGACAGCACCACAGCAGGAGAAAAGCTTTTCTGTGAGTCATGGCAGTTCACTTGGAGGTGACCAGTGCAAGACTCTGACAGCTCATTTGTTCTCTTGTTTAGGGTTTGGATTATTTCAATAAGCACCTTTGGCATCAGAAGCAGACACACCCCTTGTTTTGTCCTTGGTTTAACTTACAGGGGCAATTTCCTTGCATTCTCCATCGTGGTCTTTGCTGACATTGGTTCCATATTCTCTGCAGAGGGAAAGACAAATGTTAGGAAGTTCAGCAAAGATGTTTTGCTACATCCTAGGTGTTAGAATTAATACAAGGGAAAACTGACTCTTTCTCAGTCAGGCTTTTTTATATCTATATTTGAGAGGTAGTGCCACGCTCCCTAACCAGCTGAGTAGCTGGCAGGGATGTAAAACCCTGGGAAGCTTTAGGACCATTTTGGGCAGCTCTGAGCAGAGAATCTCCATCCTTTTGCTGTGATGTGCTCTCATCACCTGGCTGCTCCTTGAGATGGAGAAGAAAAAACCTGAATAAATTACACAAGCAAAAGAAAGACAGGGTGACTAAAGCTCTGCCTGAGCACTGTGCCATGATACCCAGTCTCATTTTGAAGGAATTGACACAGGTGACATGTGACAGAGCACTGATAGCTGAGCATGGTGCTGCCAGGAGCACTGAGCTGTGCTGCCTGAGGTCCCCACTCTGTCCCCACTCTGTCCCCACTCTGTACATACACATTGTAGGCACAGAGCAGGCACTCGTTGCCGTAGGTGACACCGTCGGAACCGCAGATGGGGCTGACGGCCTCGCTGCAGACCAGCACCTCTTTGCCCTCCTCATTTGTGGTGTTGGGGTATGTACTGCAGTCCACCTGCCACAGCAATCACAGCAACAGGGTGAGAAGACCTGTGACATCCACAGCTCTCATTTTGTGTGGGACACTGACCTGGTATGAACCAGTTCTCACTGTCCCAGCACAAATTTCTGCTCTGGGTCCTGCAGGTAACTGGTGAATCCTTCCTGCAGAGATGTCCCCACAGAGCAGGAGAAGAGGAGGAGGAGGAGGGAAGAGCTATAACCACGCAGCCCCTTGGATGGGATAAACCAGTGGTGGTCTCTCACCACTTGACATGATTTTAAAAAGGCTCTCCACTGGTCCCTGGTTCTTCTATACATGTGGCCCCTCCACTGCACTTCTGTTTTTACTTTTTCATTCTTAACACACTGATCATGTTTTTTTCAGACAACCAAGACTAATGGCCTGTGAGGAAGCTGGACCAGCTCAGAGTATTTTAGTCTTTCCACAGGTTGCCCTCAGGTAGGCTCTGATACCAGTCTATTGCTTCAGTTTAGAACCAGCCATGTATTTCCAGCTTAAAGCTTAGACTGGTCTAGAGTTGCTAGAAAACTAATTAATCCAAAAGCATTGTATCATTACTACTAAAACATTTTTAACATACAGCATAGATGTACAGCCAAGGGCAGTATAATTTAATGTTTTACATTGTAGAATCTGATTACAATGACCCAAGTGTCACACTTGGGTGAAAAAAAGCTGAGCATCTACAGTCTGGATGCTTTTCCTATTCCTTTGGTCCTGTCTTTACCAGGCCACATACTTGAGAAAAGTGACAGAAAGAAATCTTCTGCTTACCTCAATCCCAAAGGCAGTATCTGAAAAAGAAAAGAGAGGCAGAAAGTATGAACCAAAGCCAATATGATAAGACTTCAATTAAAGCTGGAAATAGGGATATAAAATTCCCATGCACAGGACCAAGCTGAGTGATTTCCAGTGATTGTTTTCTGAACTAATAAACTATGTATGATTTTTTTTCCTCTATGTTGATAAGTATAATAGCACAGCTTATTGCTGGCTGTGATGAAACACCTTTTTGAATAGCTTTGTTCTTTTTTCTGTTCTGAGATATGTAAACTTATTAACTGAAAACAGAAGAGCTTTTCCTTCCTTATCTTTTTACATATCCGTTTTTACCCTAAAGCGCTGCTGTTACATATCTGAAAATACACCTGAATCAACACAGACAAATGCAAATAGTCGCCTACAGGATAAGCAAATACATACAGCATCTGTTGTCAGAAATAAGAATTTGAAAGAAAGCGAGTGTGAAAAAATATCTTTGGCTTTGTAATTTCATCAGTTGTGAATCTGCAGTGAGAACATCAGAGTCTGGCTTGTTTTCATCTCTTGTTGTTCCATTAGCAGAAAGAGCATTGCAGGAAGTTTGCCAGGGTCTTGCAAAGAACTTGCTTGCACCATTACAATATTTCCCTTACTAGTTACTGGAGGTCTCACCCCCTTCTTATGGCCTTATTTCAAGTATTCATCCATTTTCTGTAATTGTACAAGTCTAAGCAGTGTAATGGTGTGAGAACATCAGTGTACAAAGTGTAACAGCACGAGTTGCCAGCACAGAACTCCACTTGCTGTTCCTTACATTTATGACAAACAACCAGCTACAGCAGCTAGCCATTGTCCTGAAATACTCCCCTGCAACCTGCACGATGCCAACCGAGGCAGCAGAGCCCTCTGAAGAAGGTTTTCTCTCTTTGAATCCTCTGTCTTATCCTTTAAAGGACAGCCAGGACTGGGGCACCTGGAGAGTCACTCACCTGGGACGCAGCAGAGAGCGAAGGAGAGGAGCACCAAAAGCCCTGCCGTGGTCATGGTGGAGGTGTCTGGAGTCTGCAGCCTGCCTGCTCCCTGTCTGCTCACAAGATGCTCCCTCCAGGCTGCCTGCAAATATATACAAATGCAATGTCTAAACTGTTCAACTGTAACATAAAACAACCTGCAGAATCTGTCACCAGCACAATGAGGCCAGTAATATTTATGGAGGTCTTGACTTTTCAGGTAATGGTCTGAGTCTGCTAGGCAATTGATTTTGGCTGGACACCTGGTTAATAGATCAAGACAAGTATCACAAGTTCTGAGTGGTCAAAAGCAAACAAGCAGGCTTTTGGACAAAAGAAACCTCTTTGGGATTCTAGTGGAAATGTAAGGAGCACAAAATATTGCAGGGAGTAAAGAGCAGGCCCCTAATTTGTCTCTTGCAGAGCAACATCTCCTGTCAGAGACCAGCTTAGGCAGGATGCTGTACCACCCTGTCTGCAGACCGGGGTGTCTCTGCTTTCCTTTCTGGTTTTGGTTGGGTTTTTCTCTCCAAATTCCCACATAATCACCTCTAGGTACAAACACAGATCAGGTGTGGCTTCGCCACCAGCAGCACCAGTTAAGCTTTGTCAGGCAAGTCTGGCAGGACTGGGTCTAACCCGTGAATCCAAAGGTATTTAGCACCAGTTTGAGTAAAGGCAAGGCTTCTTGACAGTTTCACTGCTTGGGTATAGAAGAGCTCTGTAGAAGACTTGAAAACAGGTTAAAAATCTGTCAAATGCCACTAAAAATGTCACCTGAACCTTAGCAACAGGGAGCACTTATTTACAGACCTAGTCCCATTTAAATACACGGATTCAGAGTGTTCAGCCAAGCCATCTGAAGAACAAAAGACACTGAAGGTTTAGGAGCCTATTTACATTGCACCAACTATGCCTGAGAGTACAGTAGGTCCTTTCCTCTTGCAGATATTTTAGAAAATGATACTTAAAATATAGAATCTGTCCCCATTTCCCTGTCTGTCTCACACCACCAGCCTTTGTGTCATCTCCAAATTGCTCCTGCCTAAGAGCAGGTCTGCACCTCTGCTGTTTTAGTAGCTGTAATTTGCAGAAGTGGGTTCTGCCTGTAACCTGTTCTTCATTCCTTTCACAGCTTCAAAATGGCAAGGATACTTGAGGTTTTTGGGGGCCATGGGAGCTAAGCATTGTGCTTAGGGTAGGATTCAGAACTAAGGGAGGTGCAGAGCAAAAGGTGCTTCACAGGAGTTGCCTTTAACAAGCCAGGCATCACCCATTAGACAAATTAAATTCATCTGAAATCATTGAAATTCACCCCAAGCAATTGTGTTGTCTGATCCACCACAGCAGACTAAAGGGTATATTTTGATCCTTAAATGAATATATTGTACACTGCATGGAATCACCTCTCCTGGCACACCCAGAAGGCCACAGCATGGCTGTGTGGATATGCAGGTCACATTTTCACCTCCAAGAGATGAGATTCTTCACAGGCAGAAGCATCGAAATAATTATGCTGCTGTGATTGTTTCTATAAATTACAGGGAGCATGCATGAATATTTCAGACAGATTTGGCACATCTTCAGGATATATTGCCCTGATGTGTCTTGTGAACAGCATCTCTTGGAAGACAAACACTTTTTCCCTGAGCATGTGCAGGAGTTACTGAAGCTGCTCCCTACATGTCACAGTTGCTGCTTTTACCAGCACAGGTTCTGCAGAGTTGGAGGGGGCTACACCTTTCTGGGTTAAATATGGATTTTGCCACTGCCACCTCCAGCCAAGACCATCCTCATCAGCCTTCACAGCCCCAACCTGGCAGCTTTTGAGGCTGCTCCCCGCCCTAGACAATGCTGTCCTTTGGGCAAGACCAACCTCTCCTGATGAGTGGAGAGCACCTCCCTGCCAAAGCCTGGCACGTGTTACACCAGAGAAAAATTTTCCACTTCAACTGCTGGTTTCAGCATTAGGTCTGGCACTGGCCCCAGGCAACTCAGATTTTCTCTGACCACCACAGTGTCTGTCTGATGTCCAGCTGATCCTTTCCTTCTCTCTCTCACCTACAGACACTTCAGACTCAAGTCTGCAATAATTAAATGGTGACCGGGGAACACTTGAGCCACTCAGGTACCCCCTGGGCAAGCCACAGAAGTGACACCCAGAAATCCCCATAAGGTGAAATAAAGTTTCAGACACTTGCACAGCCTGCAGCCATTCATCATCCACAGCCTCCCCACCCAGGGTTACAGCTCTGGATTATCCTGCCTCTGATAACAGTGTGGAAAAATCCCACAGCTGACTGAGCTCATGCTGCAGGACAGGTCTCTCAGTCCTTAGCTACTCCTGGAAGAACAGTTAGAAAGAGGATTTGGTCTGCAATCCTGCCACTGATCTGCTGTAATCCACTTCATTATGGGTTTCTAATCCTCAAAGTCAGATGCAGCATATGGCTAATGACCATTTGGCTAAGGGAAAATCCTCTGTGTGCAGCAGCCAGCACAAGGGCGAAGATCCTACAAGAGAGCTGGAGATGGACTTTGGACAAGAGTATGGAGTGATAGCACAAGGGGGAATGGCAAGGCTTTAAGCAGAAAGAGGATAGGTTTAGATTAAGTATTAGGGAGAAATTCTTTAGTGGGAGGTTCTGGCACAGAGCAGATGTGGCTGCTCCATCCCTGGAAGTGTCCAAGGCCAGACTGGATGGAGATTGGAGCAACCTGGGACAGTGGAATGTGTCCCAGACTATGGCAGAGGGGTTGGACCAAAATGATCTTTAGGGTCTCTTCCAACCCAAAATATTCTATGATTCTGTAATCTGCAGGTAAGCAGAGGCAGTGCCACACCTCAGGGTGCTGCCTGTTATGGTCCTGAGCACTATAAGGTCTGTGTGCTGACACCAGGGCAGGATTTGGCCATTATACAACATCCTCTCTGACTTACTCATGTAATTTCTTGTTTTACATTTCCCATTACAGTTTGGGGTTTTTCTTTCAGTATCAATTTCATATTCTCTGAAAGAATCAAAATTGAGGTTGAAGAATTTTCTTAGCAGATTATGTAACTTCCCAGCATAAATAACGCATTGATAGGTAAATGGCAAATCATTTAATACACCTTTTAAAACACTCCTGGGGTTTGTAACATTATTTAATTAACAAATAACTGTTGTAAAAGTGGGAAATACCAATTAGTTGCAGGTCTTTCACGAAAATGCCTCTAATCACTCCAAAATGCCTGCTAAACACAATTCAGGCTGCAGCTTTCATCTCTGGCTTTCTTTTGGCTACAGTGTGGCCAGTAACTGTTTGCACTGAGCCACATGCCTGGAGAAACCAGCAGAGCACAAATGGAAGCTCTGCCTCTTACCTAGTGCTTGAAGGCCTCATTTGAACCGAGCAATAAAGCAAACAAAGTCACTGATATGATTAAAACATCTCACTATCAAAACATACCCATGTGTTTATGAACTTATTAAATAGAACTTGATCTAGGTAATGCCAGTGGATGTTTTCCTGAGCTAATAAGACCATGTGCAGAACTTTGTACCCTGCAGCTGAAGGCTAGCATGGTTTCACATTACTTATGCAATGAATTAAATGTATTTGGCCCCACTACAAGGGCAGATGTTGACACATGGGAACGAGTCCAGCAGAGGCAGGCAGGCTGCCCAGGGACAGGGGCACAGGGCATTCCAGGAAAGCTGAAGGAGCTGGGCTTCTTCATCCTGGAGAATAGATGGCTGCTGGGATCACATTGCTGCCTGCAGCTCCCTGATGGGCTTAGAGATAAGGCAGAGACAGAGTCTTCCCTAAGCTGTATGACAAAAGGATTAAATTCTGAATGAATGTGAGGAATCATTCCTTGCCATGAGGCTGATCAAGCACAGAAAGCAGAGAGGCCATGCATGTCCTTCCTCAGTGCTATTGAGAACCCAACTGAAAAAGAAAGGCCTTGGGCACCCTGACCCAACTTTGACTTTGGCCTTGCTTTGATCAGGGTTTGAGCCAGACACCTCTGGGGAGCTCTTACAACTTGACTTATTTTATTTATATTGTACTTATATAATTCCCTCTCCTATAAATAGTTGTTATTAATAAAAGACTACAATATTTCTCTGTGACCCAGGAGAGTGTTCTCAGAATTTTCCTACAGCCTTTACTAAAGGGTCACAGGTGAGCTCTACAAAGAGCTCCCATAATGTTTTTACATTCATTACAGGGGGTGACCAAAAACATGTACAACAGAAAGAGTGGATTGTAATCACTGTTAAAACCACACCAAATTTTAGGACATTATTTTAAACCATTTAAATTTTAGGGCATCATTAGCTCTCAATGATTTCAAAGTCTCTCCACTTCTGCAGGAAGCCAGCACGTTGCTACCACGACCCTTCTCTAGAAGAGCATCAGCATCTGAATTTCCAGAAAAGTTATCTGCACTACAGAAAATCAGCTGCCAAAATATTATCTTATCACTTCCCTGCTGTGCTGCAGCCTGGACCAGACGTGGGTCTCAGCAGCAGCAGCAGCTCTGAGGACACATCTCCTCCCCAGCTCGTGCTGTGCTACAGCTCTGAGAAGTTTCTGGATGATCAGGATCAGGGCTCCATTGCAGAAGGCAGGAGTAACTCATGAGGAAGCAGGAAAGTGCTATACTGAATATCAGAAAAAGGAGGCAGCACGATTTGGCTGGACACTGACCCGGGTTATTGCTCTTTGAAGTGAATACAGTGCAGGGAAGGTGGGCTGGAGCTAGCAGAGGTATGAACCTGCACTGATCAGAGGAACAGGAAATCATTGGTTTAATCAGTTTCCCTAACACTTCAGCGATCTCAGCTCTGCATCACTGAGCACTCATCTCATCTTTGCCACAGCCCGAGCAGGAGCAATGAGGAGGTGGCTGCAGGGAAGTGGCAGCTGACCTGGGATTGACACCATTCGTGGCTGCCTGGCAGGACAAAGTCGATCAGGCAACTTCACTGCTGGGGCTGGGAAAGTCTCCTTCAGGAGAAAATCTTCCAGAGGTAGAAAAAAAAATTCAATAGATTCTTATCTGCAATGAGACATTATTTATAGCTCAATGCACAGTTAAAATAGAATAAATAAGCATGTTCAGCTATGAAAGCAAATTGCTTTGAGGTTATATAAACCAGGGGAATAGTTGAACACATTTTCAAACTACCAGTTATCTAGCAGCACTCACATCACCAGAATAGCACACAGCAGGGGGATGTGGCTGTGTCCCTCAGATTTCAGCCAGTTCTGTGACCCACCAAGGAGTGTCACTGCAGAGAGAGACAGAGGCAGAAGTAAGACATTTTAATTGACTGACAGGCAGGGCTGGGAAAAGTGATCCAGTGTGGTTGGGATGGGCACTTGGTGCACGTAGAGCAGCAGAGAGGAAAGTGAAGGCCTCAAGGAAGATGGTTTGATCCCTGGACAGCTGCATTGCAGAGTTTGTTTACAGAGGGATAACCATCCAGGATGTGAGTGCAGCACAAAATCTGTGACCAGGCTGGCTGGGGAGCCAGGTTATTGTCTCACATGAAGCACAGGGATCATCTCTTCACTGTGAGCTGCCAAGTCTCATTAATTTATCATGGGGACATGCCTTCAGTGCTCACTCCCCTCAGTTCTGTTATGTAAGATTGACAGATATGTCTATAGATCACAAAGTGCTCTTGACAAGAGGGTAATTAACCTTCAATGTTTACATCTCCTTCCTCCTTGTAAGTAACACACAATTTGGGGCTTTGGGTAGTCTGGCTGTAAATGAGTTACAGTTTCCTTTCATGCTCTTGATCCGAGTCCAGAAGGAGTGACGTTCCTAAGCTCTACATGGAGTAATAGGTAACCAAGGGAGAATTTCCCTGGGTAAATGGCCAAAGCCTTGGACTCAGGGCTTTTGGACCAGCACAGGTCTGCAATCATCCCTAAGCCTGTAACTCCACAGCCCTTTGGGTCCAGGTCTGGGATTTACTTCATGTGAGCTCAAAAACAGTGAGCTGAGGCTCTGCCCAGCTTGGGGGAACCAAGGGTGAAGAAGTTTATACACAGATAGTGACATGTAGCAGAGGAATTATTGTAAAGGGGGAGTTAAGTTAGATAAACATTTCAAAAGTATGTCCCCCTGCACAAATCCCATATGGGAGGAAGCAACCAGGAATGTCACTGTTACCTGTAGGCATCACCTCTGCCTCAAGGAAAATTGGGGATCACATCCCCATGCAAACCATTTTTCCCATGTGAAACCACAAGATGAGGTGATGAGAACAGAAGCAAGCAGAGCACCAAACAAAAACATGCTTCCAGTTCTCACCTTATCAACCAACAAACCAGCAAAAATGCATAAGAGGGACAATGTTTGGAAAAGACAAGTGAAGGTACTTGCTTTCTTGTATGGGATTAAAACCAGGAAGCCCTGGGATGTGGGATGAATGAGGGTTTGGTTTTTAAGAACGATCTTGTAAATAAAGCAGCAGCAAGAGAGAGGTGCAATCGGCTAAGAATGAAAATTCACTGCTCTTCCAGGTGGGAACAGCAGGGAGGAGAGGGTGAGAGGCAGGATATATCATGGTGCTATAGCTTGAACACTTGGCTGGGAGAGGCTGAACAGGATGGAAAGGATTTCTATAGCTGAAAGACTATTAGCATCATAACCACTGAACACATCTTCATTATTAACATCAAAAGAAAGGGCAACAATTTAATTTATTCTGCAGAGCTGGGCTTTAATGAGACCACTGGCTGATTCTTTGCATCTGGACATGGGTGAAACACAGTTGGTGCTGACAGAAAGGCACATGATGCCAAATTACAGGATTTTACTGTTTTACAGCAAAACTGAGGTAGACAGCAGGAATTCTACCCTCTCTGAACTATTGCAGTAACAAAATAACCCAGGTATTTACTTAGTAGGTTATACATGCATGACAACTGCTATATTATACATGATCATAGGGCCGACACATCCCCTGGTTTGGGCACTGCCCCCATTTGCAGTCGGGCAAAACATTCTTATCTCAGGAGAACTGAATTCACTGATCTCTGCAAAGGCTTTGTGTGCCTCCTTTTCTGGTGTCTTGAAACGGGTTATTCTGCACTTTCCTGCTGCTGTCAGTGGAGGTTGCTTGTGAATGCTTCCATAGCAAAGAAATATTTCTCCTACTTGTCTCGTATTTTGCATCATTTTGCCATCCTTCCCTTCCTACTTTGGAATGCAGCCTGTGGAGAACAGCAATATTAGAAAGCTTGTGTTAAATCACTGCCAAATAAAATGTCAACAGAAGGTATGTGCATCACTCACGTCCAATCCTGCGCTGCCTGCTCAGCATCCGGCTGACACTGTTTGGGATGCTGCCACAGAGAGCAATGGGAGTTCAGGCTGCTTCTTCCTTTGCTTTCCTTCTTAGTCACTGGTTTGACTGCTGTTCCCAAGGCCCTGGGTGCCCCACGTTCTCTGAGGAAGGGAAAGTCTGCCATTAGAGGCTCACTATGACCATTTTCCCAAAGGGACACAAGTGCTGGGAATGTACATAAAACTCCCGAGTGATGCAAGTGAAGGAGAGTTCATTCAAGTTAACCACCAACAATGAAGTGGTTTTACTGTCTCTGACTATTATAAACCTATCAGTCAACAAACCTCTGCCATCTGAATGTGCTGCATCATTTAAATTTCAACTCCGGATACTTTCTTCAGCTCTTTTCTTTTCTCTGCTAAATCTTCATTATTTACCCCCAAGCACAAACAGCAAGTGGAGAGGGAGAAAAGGAGGATAAATTGGAATAGCACAGGGAGAGGCCAGGGGCTAGGGAACTGTCACTCAGAAAGCATGTTCTTTCCATCAGAATGACACTTTATAGGCACAGATCCCACATTCACTGGTGTAAGTGGAACCATCTGTGCCACAGAGCTGCTCCAGCACTTGGTCAGGGAGCCCTGACTGGCCATCCTCAGCAATGGCCCTGGGGCCATTAAAGCCCAGCTTTAAGGGGAATGGTGAAGAGAGCTCAAAGCAATACATCCAAATATTCCTCATCCTTCAGGGGGCTTGAGCAAAATTTATGTTTTACTTCTACGCATGAAAAATAGGCAGGAAGCAGCACACTGTATGAACACTCATTCTTTGCAGTTTCGTGTCATGTTTAAAATCATGGGGCCTCACCTCAGCTGGTGAAAATCTGGAAACCCCTCCTGGGTTGTGTGGATGTCTGCCAGCTGGAGACAGGCTCCTTGCACTGCTGCTCTCTGCTTTCTGCCTCTCTGCTCGTTGATCCGCAGAGAGCACACAACCAGAGCCCAGGGCATGGCAAAGAATCAAGTAAAACTGTATCAAACATTAAATTACACCAAGAGAATGAACATGTCTGAGTGTGAACATATTGATAGATGAAATGGGTGCATACCAGGGCTATGTATTTCTTTAAACAGAGAGGTCCAAGGAAATTTTTTAAGTTCCCAAACTATTTTCTTTGTCAACCATCAGATAAGTAGGATGGTGCAATTGATACAATGAGTTTGAATAATTATTTCTGGATTTCTTTTTTTTTTCTTTTGGAGGAACATATGGTTATAAAAATGTTTTAAAAATAATTTAAATATTCTTCTGAAATGAATATTTAAAAATCAGTGGGATGAGCCTTGTCACTCTCCAGCATCCCTCAAGAGAGTGACAGAGTGTCTGAGCCCATCCACATGCCTCACCACACAAATGCAGCATATGAAAAAATAGCTAAACCAAGGCAAATTATCAGCAGACATAATTTTGAAAGGCACAGATTTTTAGATAACAGGTTTGAATGAAGTTTAGGTACAGCCACACTCAAGGAAAAGTTGTGAGGTTTGTTTTTTCAAGTTGCAGATGTGTGAGTGCTGATAAAAGGTGAAAAAAAATTCCCAGCTCAACATGAAAAGACTAAGTACTGTTTTCTACATTCCACTTATCAATCAAAATTTAAATGATTCACCTCGTTCTTCCCCCTCTTTGTGTTGCAAGAAAAATGACTGTAGACTCAGAAAACATTGATAAGACTATAAGATAAGTCAGACAAACAAGGAAAGAGAGAGGACATTCATATTTTCAAAACACTGTGATATGTTCTGGTACATTTACAGGTCACAAATCCTGAGGCTGGATCGTCACCAGTGTGAAAGACGTCAGAGTTGGTCCAGCCTTGGCAGCTCTGTCCCCGCTCCCCAGAGCCCAGGGCTGCAGCTGCCAGGCAGAGTCTGGAGTGGCACCAGCTGCATTTCAGCACTCTTTGAGATTCCCTCATGCTGCAGCCATAGCAGGCACTGCAAAGTCGTTTTTTCCCTTCATTTCATCCTTGACTGAGGATGTAAGGCTGTTTCTGTTCATGGCAAGAGTGCAAAAATAAGAGTCCATCAAAGCAAGACTAAGTCCATGCTTGCATCTGATCCTTTCAGTGCCTCTTTCCAGGTTACATGCCAAGCTTTCCCAGCATGACCATGGATTGGTTTTTGAGACAAACCTGACTATTTTGAAGCCTCTCAGGTAGCTCAAGGTGAGTAAGAATGCCCCAGGGCTCTGCAGCATCATGCACCTGAGCAGGGATGGAGCAGCAGGCTGAGCAGCACTAAAGCTTCTGTCACCAACACTGAGATGCTACAGTTTGCAGTTTGGCAAGCACTGAGCTTATAAGGTGTCTGGGGACTTCTTGACTGGGGAGGATGGACCATATCTGTTCCAGTGGTCCCCTCCAACTTTATTCTGTCATCTTTTGCTGTTTCCCATCATAGTAACATCCATCTACCCCTCCAGACATTACTCTGTCTGTGCCCAAGCAGGCACCCAGCTCAGCCCACTGTGCCTTGAAACCACCTTTCAAGTCTCTTAGTGGCACCTGAAACCTGGTATTGTTCTACCTCTCTCCTAAGCCACAAAAACTCAATGGTCCTTCTGAATGTGTTTGTCTTTGCCTGATCATTGCCACCTCATCATAGAATTGTTTAGGTTGGAAAATACCTTTAGGGTCATCAAATCCAAACATTACCACTGCCAAGGCCACCACTAAGCCATGTCCTGAAGCACCACATCTGTACATCCTTTAAATATCTCTAGGGTCAGGGACTCCACCACTTTCCTGAGCAGCCTCTTCCAGTGCTTGACAACTCTTTCCATGAATAAATTTTCTCCTAACATCTGATCTAAAGTTCCCCTGATGCAACTTGTGGCCATTTCCAATACCAAACAGAAAGAAATCATCTGAGTAACACACACTCAGTAAGTAACCATGGAACAGCTGAAAAACAACTCCAAGGCACAGAAAATCATGCTGTCCCTGAGAAGGCTGCCCTATTTTTATAGTTATATTGCTTCATAAAACACCCCCTGAGCCTGGGGGATATTTAAACTCCAATGTCAGGCTTTTCCCATTTCCTAGCCCAGTTTTAGTGATTTATTCCATTATGTACTTTGACATGAAACCTACTGGTGAGTTCTGCATGGAAACCTCTGTCCTCTAACCCCTCTGGCTGCTTCCTTGGATGGCTCTGACTTAATCTCAACTTTGTGCCTCCTTGAATTCTTGTTTGCCTTTGGTGTCACCAGACAATGAGCTCCACAGAGGAGGCTTTGGCTGTGCCAAGATAATGCCACTCAGTTGGCTCTTGACAGCTTTACTGCAAAGGCTTGCAAAAGCCAGCAGTCAGAGCACAGTCCAAGTGAAAGGCTGCCAAAGTCCACAAGAAAAAAAATTATTCAGGTCTTATCCCTAAGGAAAACCAAGTAGCACTTAAACAAGAGTAAAACAGCATGTTCTGCAAAAACACCTGAGCAGAAAATGGCAAAAAGGTTATATAAACCAAAAGAACATTTACTTTAGGACACAGACCCAAGAAAAGTACAATAAGCCATTGTTAGTTACAAATCATCCTGAAAATGGACACTAATGGCACAGAGGTACTGTGGCCGCATTCCCTGGTACAATACCCCCAATACCTCCAAGTCAGGAACATTTGCCTTCAGCCTATTCTTCTAGCCTGACAATTCAAAGAGAGACTTTCCAAACTGATCCAAATAATTGTGTTATTCTCTGGTGAGCTACAATGGGACATTGAATCAGGGAGGCTCTCACTGTAGTCCAGAAGAATCCCTGAAATATTAGACTTGCAATAGCTTTGGTGACCTCGTGTGGAGGCAGTGGCAGTGGTATAGCCAACAGATGAAAGGGCAGCCCCAAATTCCCCAAAATGATAATAATTATATCACCAGGTCCTGGGCAACTCAACCTCAAAAAAGTAGCCAAAATGACTACAAGCAGAATTTTTTTCCTATGACTTGTTATATATTTGGTTAAAACTGGTCACAAGTTAATCTCTGCATCTTTTTCCTTCCTGAATGACTTTAGAAAGCAGGTCAGTGATGCACCAGGGCTGTCCCCCACCTCAGGGGTGACAAATTGTGGACAAATTCAGTGGAGGCAGGCTGGGATCTTCTTTCCTGGCAGCAGCTGCTGTCTCTGCCCTGGGACAGGCTCCACAGGCAGTGGGAATTAGGACAGGGCACCTCTTGCCCAGGCAGGCAATTTCCCCTTCTAGCCCAAGAAAAAAAGTTTTCTCCTTGAGAGCAAATCACCACCTGCATCCTTGGCATTTCCCCATGGAGGAGGTGGACGTAAATGTCTCCTTGCACTGACTGCAAAGAGGGACTCTGTGGTCAGGTCATACAGAGATTGTTTGAGATTTACACTGCCAAGAAGACTCTGAGGAGTAAGGAAAGGACTTGAGAGCTCCAAGGGGAGCCCAGGCCCTCATCAGAGCAGGGATGGCACTGACACACAGCCAGAAAATTTTATCCACATTAGTTGGTAGTGGAGAACATCAATAGAAAAATAGACATCCACCACTCAAAGTACTGTGACAGGGAAGAGATGGGCAAAAGGGAAGAGATGTGGCTTTGAGACAGAGGAATGTTGCCAAGTCAGTTTATTGAACAAGTGTTTCAGGAGCTAAGGAAACAAGGCAGACTGAAGGGATGTTACTAGGGAAGGTCAGCCCATGGGAAGTCACATGGAAGGGAGTTTGTCTTCCTGGGCTGAAGTCCAGCAGACTTAGCATTCAGACAGGCTCATGATGTTGAGAGTTGCCCTGCTTTCCCTGGTGAGAAAAGGAGAGAGGAGAATTAGACATGGCTGACACGCCTTTCATCATTTCACTGGCCCAAGCATTGGCTTAGGGTTGACTGGAGATAAAGAACAGTCTCAAAAACCCAAATACCCCCTTTCATTATCCTCATTTAAGGAAAGATGAATGGTTTAATTCATTTGGTACAATCCAGTTGGTTTGGTGAAGTAATTTCCACACACCCTTGTGAGCTTGTGGAACAGATTGAGTGCTGCTGAAAATCAATAAAATTCTTTGAAAGCTAACAAACAAGAGGCCAAGTACAGATCACAGAAATGGGCCCTCCTCATTTTCCCTTACAGTGCAAAAAAAAAATAGAAATGTCCAGTATATGCCACAAGCAGTTAGAAAAAAAGGCATGATGAGACAGCCCTGCCTTCACAGCAGGTACAGGAATTGATCATGAAAGGAAAGGCTTCACCCCTATACGTACAGGTAGGCGTTGCAGAAAGTACATCTGTTGCTGTAGGTTTGGCCATTGGAGGCACAGTGGGGCATGTATTCCATGGTGCAGATAGGAGAGACTTCCTTGAAGTCCTTGCAAAGGGCCTGCACACAGAAGGTAGATATTGAGCCCCTCTGCCTGAGAGCAAACTGTGACCCCCCAGCACAAGGAATGAGAAATAAAACTGTGGCATCATCATAACCAGCTCCTCCTGATGTCAGATGTGATCTTGTGCTGTTTCTGCTCACTGCCACGTCTCTTCCTGCAGTATTACAGAGCAGTGGGATGGATGCTGGCTGTTTTATGAGCAGTGTGACATTCCTAAGGGATCTCCTCAGGCACTCATACCACCACCTCCTGATTTGTAGCCAGAGCAGAAGACAGTCCCCCATGAGTGTAACAGGCACTGAACTTCACTCTTTATCCCCATCCTCTCCCACTCACCCTTGTAATATCCTCTTCACAGGGCCCGTTCTTTCTCTTGCCAAGGTTGGTCCGATGCTCACTGGAGGAAGGAGAGATTGTTTTATCAGCCACTGTTACAGCCAGAGAGCAAGAACAAACCTCACTCCCATGGAGTCAGAGAGATTTCCAGATCACCCAGCTCAGCACTAACAAAACCATGCCCTTACAGACCAGACACCATCCCCAGCTGGAGCACCCCTCTGTGGGGTGAACACGTGTCAAACACCAAGCGAGGCAAGCAGGAACACAGGGACAGACAGACAGAATCCCTTCAGCACAAGGTTTCAGCCAGAGCCCTTGCAGATCACTTGGTTCCCACAGAGCTGTGGAAGCCCCAGGGAGGCAGGGCAGCACTCACATGTTGTGGGCACACAGGGTGCACTCGCTGGCGTAGGTGACGCCGTCGGTGCCGCACACGGGGTCGTAGATCATGGTACAGGCCACCAGCTCTCTGCCATCCTTCAGCGTGGCCCTGCGGTACTGGCTGCAGTTCAGCTGGCCAAAACAAGGACAGCAAAGGCTCTGCCACGGGTTCTGCTCCCTGCAAGGGAGCCCCAGCACATCCCCCCTGCTTATCTGCCTAAATCTGCCTATGCCAGACCCTAAAAGTATCTGCCAGATGACAAATTGTGGTTATATATTAACTCCTTCTTCATGGAAAAATAGCAATTTCCTTTCACAGCCTTCCCTGAAGAAGACTGGATCAAGGCTGGAAGGTAGACATTACTCACTGAGCTCTGCATTTATCACGATGCCCCTATACCTTACTGAACCCACCAGGATATTACAAAAAGCAGCTCAGAAATAGTCTATAAATCAAAATGGCACGATTTATGCACTTCCTGCAAGGGGGCTGACTGTGACCAAGGTGTTTTTCATGGACCACAAGAATGGAGGGGAGATGTGCTGACAGGTCCTTTGTTGCAATGGGACAGTTCCAAGTGTTGAGAGCTGCCAGCAGGACTGACAGCAGTGGAAGCTGATTTACGTCAGCTGAGGAGCTGGCCTTGTGTTTTAGCACTCCCAGCTTCTCCAGTGTGAACTCTTCTTTCCTGATTTATGTATCTCACCCAGCCTGAGCACAGAGCGTACTCAGGAAACAAAGGAATGACATTTCATAGTTTGTTTGTATAGAAATGAAATATCTGACTCGGGATGTTGACTCTTTCAAACACATGCTAATGAGGTGGCTTTGTTCTTCTATTCCCCAGTGAGAGTAAATGGTTTAAAACTGGCCAAATATAGTTAATCTAGTATTTTTAAATGATTCATGTTGGTATACATTAGATTACATTGCATCTACCCAAAAAAACCAAACCAGATGTGGATTTGAATCCCCTGATAGCTTAGGTATCAGCATTCAAAACACAGGCAATTTTCTAATCTTTGCAGAACATCCTTTTGTAAAACACAAGCATTGAGAAAGCATCAGGTTCCCTGGGCCCTCTGCCTCCCCTGCCCATATTGCCGAAACATTCTGCTAAGTTCCTACAGCAACTATGACAGAGTGCTGTGAGAAAAGGATTCTCTGTGTAAAGCCTTAAATCATTTATTATCTACCTGTCTCATAACTCAGTCCTCACCTGTCCTCCCCTCTTTCTTTCCCTGACTGTGTGCAGGAAGTGCACAATGTTCCTGCTGATGGGAGGGTGATATTCACCCACAGAAGGAAGGGCAGCACAAGTGTGACCCCCGTGAAGGCTACACCACCCAAACCACCCAGAATTTGCTCAGGTTGTGCAGTTGGCACCTGCTCAAACCCTTCTTCTCCTTCAGGTGTCACTTACCTGGGCAACCTCTTCTACACACCTTCCATCGTGCTTCTTGGCAACCTCGGTTCCATATTCACTGGAGGAGAAAGCAGAGTTAAAAATGCTCAACAAACAGCTCTGTGGGGCTCTCGGGGGTGGGCTGGGGGTGGCCTGCAGGGCTCACATGTTGTGGGCACACAGGGCACAGTCGTTGCTGTAGGTGACACCGTCCGTGCCGCAGATCTCGCGCAGGATGAAGGGACAGGCTCCGATGGCCTCTCCGGATTTGGCATTGCTCAGGTACGTGCTGCAGTCAACCTGGGCAGATAGAACAGCAGTGCTGCCTCAGTGCCCCACCTGCAGTCTGCCCCACGCTGAGCCTCTAGATTTTAGGGGTCTTTGTCAGGGGAAAATCAGAGGGTTTTAAAGTTTAGGCTTGCTTTAGAAATTAATTATGTGATTGTAGTTCAGTATTTTCTGCTAGCAGAGGGAACAGCTGGTAAAAGAGATTATTTTCCTAGAGTAGAACATACACAGGTTTTAAATCCAGCATTCATAAAATCATAAAGATTGGAGAAGACCTCTAAAATCATCGAACCCAACCATTAACTCAGAACCCCCATGTTCACCACCAAACCCATATCCTCAGGTGCCACATCCACTTGCCCTTTGAACAACTCTAAGGAACAGAATTCCACCAACTCTCTGGTCAGCCTATTCCAGTTACTGACAAGACTTCCACTGAAGATCTTTTTTTTTATTTTGCTAATTTCTAAACTAAACATCCCCTAGCTCAGCCTGAGGAATCTGATTTAAAGTGTTTGACATTGAGTGCAGCTTGACATAGTTTACTATATCCATGATTTTGTTTCAGCATTTCCAAGCACTGGAAAAACTGTTTCACCAGCTTCTGTTGCAAAAACATGTACAATATATAGAATCTAATGGTTTAAATGTTTGAGGACCAGTAGATAAATGCCTATTGAAAATCACTCTACATTAGCTAAGCATCACTGACACTTCACTGTCATTTTGCACAGTCTCCCCAATGCAGTTTCTCTTATTATCCGTATTTCCCATGTGGTCCAGGAACAAATTAAAGCAAAGACCACATTTTAACAACGTGCCTTTTCTACAGAAAATATATTGCAGTCCCTCAGGATGCATGAAATTATTTTTGGTGCTTCAGAGCTGCTCTGCATAAGCAGAATAAATGTGTTGAGATATTATCAGCACATATTGTTACTGTGCAGGATAATAAAGCTATTTCTGTACAGATACCTGAGAGCAGATTTGTCCTGGTTGACCAGAGTACAAGGATTTTTTTAACCTGCCTGTCTAGTGCAATGGAAATCCTAGCACTCAATAAATACTCAGACATCTAACACAGCTTTCTGCCTCCTCTCCTACTGTGCTAAAATGGGCTGCATGGTTCTTGGGCTGCCTGTGATGATTTCTGTGCAGAGATTGGCAGTACTGGGACATCTTGTTTCTGAAGTCCCAGCCTGTCCCTGTCCTCTCTTTCCCTTTTGTACAGCTGTGAGCAGCTGAGGAGAAGCACAGCATCAGCATGAGCCCTGTGCACCACCCTCCACCCATCCCTGGGACTTCTGAGCCCAGCCAGGATCTTCCTGGAGACCACAGAGGGAGTAACGGTGCTTATTTAACAGCTAAAAGAACACTTACAGGAGTGCTTTCCTCCTTGCATCTTCCATCATGGCTCTTCTTAACATCAGACCCGTGTTGTCTGAAAGGGAGAGGTTGGGGTCAGCACACTCACCACCTGAGCCCTGGGACACCCAGGTGCCACAGAAAGCAAACCAAACCCATAACCAAGATATATGATAAAGGAAGAACCTGATTGCCTGATGAACCAGCTCCTCCCTGTCATTAGAAAGTGTAATTCTAAGTGGTAACAGACCAGCCAGGTCTCCTCATTGTGTGCTATGTAACAGCTCCATTCACTCTTTCTTCTGCCCAAATACCACATTCCCATCCACTGTTTTCCCTGCCCAAATATCACAGCCTTCAGAATGCTCAGGTTGAGTGCTGGCTCTCCCACACCCCCCCAAGAAGCAAAAAGAGCATCAGGGAACAAAATCCAGGTGACAAGGACTTCAGGAGGTTGAAAGAGGAACACAGATATGCTAGTACCAAAAGAAAAGCCCTCTGGAGCACTAACCCTGGCTTGCCACTCCTAAAGAGAGTCCTGTGTGCAACACTTACACGTTGTGGGCACAGATGCTGCAGTCGTTGTCATAAGTGAACCCATCTGTGCCACACACAGGGCGCAGGATCCTGGGGCACCGCACCAGGTCTTTCCCACCCTTCACCTTCCTGGCTGGGAATTTACTGCAGTCAAGCTACAAAAAAGCAGCAGCATTAAACCTGAGGAAGACCTCACTCTCCAATTAAAAAAAAATTCCATCATAACCTCCTGCCATGTCTCTAATGCTGGGATGCTGAAACAACACCAGTGCTACGACTCAGTTCTTACGAAACCAGGCTGAGTCAGCTCTGCCTGAGCCCTCTCACACAGCGGGAGCTGCACAGCACTGCACAGTGTGTGAGGTGCCAAATCCCTGGCTTAAGCACCTTGGGCAGTCCCAACTACAAGATATTTCAGAAAAGAAAAAAAAATTAAAACAAGGCCTCTTTTTAATTGTGTAGTAAAAGAACTTGGACTTTGCATTTGAAGGGCATCATCAAAGGAAGATCAAAGCCCAAACTGAATGACTTCCACATTTGTGTGTATCTCCTACACAGCATTCCAATCAAACCTTCAGGTGTGCTCCACATTTCAGAATCTGCCCCCACCCCAAAGGCTGCTGTAGGTGTGAATTCATCATGAGAATTCTGTGCATAGCTCTCATCCAGCCCATCTGCCAGAGCTGTTGGGCAAGGAGAGGACACCTGGCTCAGGACAGGTGGGATTTGTCAGCATCCTCAACACAAGGAGCTGACAAGACTTAATAGACAGGTGGAGAAAGCCAGGCTCCAGGCCAGCTCACTTTCACAGTAGATGTCACCTCAGGGAACCTTTCAGTTGATGCCTTATATTGAACACTTACCTCAGCAGTCTTCTCTCTGCATTGCCCACCATGCTTTTTGCCAACATGGGTCCTTTGTTGCCTGGAAGAGGGAAACAGTAAAGTCAATGCTTAACCTCTTGGTCAAAGTCACGTGCAAAATGTAGCAAACCATGGCTTCAGACTCTTTAAAAAGTGCTCAGAAATGCTGCTTTACTCATTATCAAGCTCATCCCATCTTCTTATAATGTGCAATTTAAAGCAATATTCTGAATTGTTCCCTCCTCTGCCCACCCTGCAGACTCATCCAAGGAGGTGCCTTATGACTCCTTGTGAGCACACAGAAGGCAGCAGAAAGAAACTCAAGGCAAATCCAAAACCATCCCATTACTTGGAGAAACAGGCAGGGGCAGAAACACAGCAGGGCAGCTGTGCAGACTGCAGGAGCACTCGGCAGGGGCACTCTGGGCACGGCACTCACACGTTGTGGGCGCAGATCGCGCACTCGTTGTCGTACGTGGTGCCATCCGTGCCGCAGACTGGGTTCAGGTCCCTCGGGCAGGCTACCAAGGTTTTCCCATCCTTGGTGGTTTGTGTTCGGTACCTGCTGCAGTCAACCTGGCAAAATAAGGACAAGTTGCTCTAGGGGAGCCTGTGCTACGCAACAAAAGTTGATTCAAAACTTTTTTGTTCTGTGTCTCAGCCGCAAAAGTTTCCGTAACAGGACAAAGCCCTGTTACACTGAAGCTAAATTTCCAATCAGAAATGGTATTTCTGAATATTATCCTAGTTCTTCAGGAGTCAAGAAAAAGAACTATCTTGGAGAAGAGATCTTTTGGTCACAAGAATATGTACAAAATTTTTGGCCTAGTCTCATTAAAAAAATAATCTTGAATTTGGTAAGAAACATTTTTCAACAGCTATAAATCTGAAGAATACTGTTTCAGTTGTTTGCGTTGGTTTTCTCCACACTTTTCTGGTTCTGTTATTACTTCTTACTTCAGATTCCCTGTAGTTCAGTACAGGATTTGAAAGGATAGGAAAGAATGGTTATCTATCTGCTGGAGAATGGACTTCCTACACCCCAGAATTTTAGTGCTGAAATACAGAAACTTCTCCTTCTGAGGCATCAGACTGTCAGCCTCAGACAAAGACACAATAAACTATGCTCCATAAATATTTATGGTTAGTGCTCTTATGAGTCTCACTACATCTGTGAATATAACCAGCATGGGAGTTTTGAATCCCTGCTGCTGAGGGTGGAAATGCTTGTGGCCTCCAGAGAGAAAACTGCCAACCTGCACAGCATGTTGGCAAGAGAAATTTTTTGCCTCTCCACCTTCTCCTGGGGACACAAGGCAGCTCCTCATCCCATATCCATATCCATCTCCTTCCTCTTTTCTCAATTTGGTGTGGCGAGCATGGGGTGACCTTCTCTCTGGAGCAGGGAGGATGCCAAATCCACCCCCATCATGCAGAAAAGCAAATAATGGACTGGGACCCTTGAACACCTCATCCTATGGACCTCTTGCAGCTTCCTAGAAAAATCTGTGAGGTCCTCAGGATTTTATTAGCAGCCCTAAGAGATGGATTTTTGACCTCTATTGTACTTACAGCAACAGATTCTTTGCAGGGCCCTTCATGTATTTTGGTGACATTGGTGTCATGCTCTCTGAAAGGAAGAAAAGTTTTGGTTAGGGAGCATTGAGAATAACTTTCCCCATGATACTGCAGGCACTGGGACAAGAGAGCAGGGTCCCACCCTCCCCATGGGACATTACAACTGCTTGAATTCTCTGAATGTGCCCTGCAGATGGCAGCTGCTGATGTACAGTATTCCCATCTCCCCTGGGAATTGTTAGGAGTAATTAGGTGTTACAAGCAACACTTTGATCTGCTCATGTCTCTGCTCTGATTCTTTTTGTGGTTCCCTTCATTAGCACAGACAAAAAAATGAGGAAGAAAACTCAAGCTGGCTGAATAATCACAAGAAGCCAGCAGCAAGGAGACCTACAGAGACACTTGCCTTAAAACTGGTATTTTACAGAAGTGCTTCTGAGAGCCCCAACTTGCTGATTATCCAGAAGGATATTCCATGCACAGGACTTACGCATTGTAGGCACAGATCCCACAGTCATTGTCATAAGTGAAGCTATCTGAGCCACAGACTGGTTTCATTATCCTTGGGCACGCTACGATGACATGATCATCTACTACAGCTCTATGGTAATTACTGCAATCAACCTGTAAAAATAGCAGGAATAGAGGAAAAAAAACCCACATTTTTTTTATATAAAGATATAACATTCTTACATAGTCTTCTCACTCCCCCTCAGCCTTTGGGTACAAATCCAGCACCAAACCAATTTCATTATCAAAAGTAGAAACCAGAAATTCTGTGAGAATTCTCTCCCAATGAAAAACAAAAAAAGGACATTAAGAAGGACTGTGATTTGGGTTTTGTGAGGTCCTTCATAGGATTCTGCTGGAGGTATCCAGGTGGTGAGATCCAACCATTAGCCAATGTATTATTTTTATTTTATTCCGAATTAGACAGGTTTGACATCTGAAGTAGAAAATAACAGAGAGATGGTATCAGATAACCTATAAAAGCCCTATCAGATTTGGTAATCACCAGATTTTATCTTGGGCTGTGCAGAGCAGCTGTGCACATTCTGTCCCACTTCTGCATGGTGTTTGAGTTGTCCTCAATAAACTTTGTCTTACCACGATAGGTTTGGGGTCGCATTCTCCATCGTGTTCCTTCTCCACGCTGGCGCCGTGCTCCCTGGAAGAAAGCAGACCTGTGTCAGGGATCAAGGAACAGCATCACCTCAAGGTTGGTGTGTTGTCACCCAGCTCCAAAGGCACCTGCTCCTCATCCCTGGGGAACAAAGCTGCCACCCCAGCCTGGTTCCCAGCACGACTCACGTGTTGTAGAGGCAGATCCCACAGTCGTTGCTGTACGTGTTGCCATCGGTGCCACACACTGGTTTCAAGTTCCTTGGGCAAGCAACCCAGGACTTGCCATCCTTGGTAATGCCACTGGAGTACTGGCTGCAATCAAGCTGTGGAAGCAGCCCAGAATTAGCCCCAGTTTTGGCTCCCTCATAGAACTGAACCCCCCAGCATCCTCCCACCACCACCACGCCTGCAGCTGCTGCTGGGAGGCAAATCAGAGGCATTATTGGGAATCTGCTCAGGTAGTCAGGAGGAGGGAATCTTCCCTCCAGAAGTTTCTGATTATGCACTTCTGCCGGGGTCCAGGGAGGCAGGATGGCTGTGGGTGAGACAGTGCCTAATGAAGGCAGTGGTAATTGGGAGCCCCTCAGCTCTGCAGCAGATCCTTCCAGATCGTGCTGCACTCTGGAGAGTTGCAGGAGGCTCGTAGCTGCGTGGGAGGAACCTGCAGATAAATCCGTGGCTCAGGCCCTGCTGGTTTTCTCTCTGCAATATAGGTATGGGAATTTCTGCAAGCAATTCTTTGCGCCTTGCTGAATGGAAGCAATTATCAGAGTCACAGTGTTTGATGTTTTCGAGCGTGTCATCCTAAGACAGTTTTCCTCACAAGGAGACAAACTACTGCCTTTGGCTGGGAGTAACTAAATTATGTCTAAGAGTTAATATAATAAGAGTGTACAATTACTTCTTGTTTTTTCATTTGATTTAATGAACCGAAAATTTTGCAAAAAATGGGGATCTTTTACTTTCTCATGAAATTAGAAATGTCGTTCAACCATGCACTGGGAAATATTATTTTAACAGCAAAGATTTCATTAGATTTAACCCATGAGCTCATTGGGTAGCTACATACAGTTTCTACTTTACCAGAAGCCTGAACAGAACATAATAAATAGATTTGTAGCTCACCTGACCTCCAAAGGCAGTACCTGAAAGAAAAAAATGGAGACAGAAAAAAACCCCCAAATTATTAACATGAAGAGAACACATATGTAAATATTTTCATGAAATGAGTTAATTCAGTGATTAGTCAACACTAACTTATTTTGTTTAGGAAAATGTGGAGTTTTACATTATTCCAGTAAACAGCCATAACATGTATTTAAAAAGTTACTAAATAAAGTTTCATTGCATTTCTGAGGGGAGATAAACCTCGTGAGAGCACATATATTTATCCGCCCCTAAAATGCTACAGGTAAGTGATACAGGTACTTTCAATCGTATACTCTTGGATTTTAACCTCTTCTAAGAGACTTTTATGTTTGACTTTCAAAAGTTTGGACATGCATGTTTAAGATAATTACTGCACCAGCACTGTCCATCTCCAAATATATCATTCTTAATTACTAGCAGTAGCACAGTAAACTCCCAGTGCAATTCTAGAGGTTAAGTTTGAATTCATATTGCTCACATGGGTAATAATGCCATTTTTTACAGTTTTATTTTGTCTTTATACACAGGACTGCCACGTGCAAGCCCCTGCTCCTACAAACCAAGGAGATAACAGTTGTATGATGTTTGCTGAAACCTCAATCTTGAAACCTAATTTCTTTGCTATGCTCTCTCAGGAAGGCTATTTCTTCATGGAACAAGGCTCTCCTCCATGTTGCAAGACCCAAAGGATTTGCCTAAAATGAAAACTCAACCTTGACTCAGCCAGATCGATCTTTGCAGTCCCCCAGTGAATACTCACCCAAGCAGCAGCAAAGGGCAAGAGCTGCCCTCACCAAAAGTCCTGTCACCTTCATGGCAGCCAGGGACACCCCTCCAGTGCAGCCTGCCTGCTCTCTGTGCGGGAGAGGAAGACTGCAGGGAGGAGCAGGAATATATAGCACACCACGCTATCAAGCTGTCCCACCTCATTAGGTAATGCTCCCGGCCTGTCATCACCATTCAAAGCCAAAAACGTGTTTACCCAGCTCTGGATGTCTGGCTAATGATTGATACGAGTGTGTGTGCCAGGAAGGGGATTTCGTGTGGTTTGAGGTGAGTGGGGATCATGCCAGGACCCCTCTGCTCCTGCACACTCTGCCCAGCCCTGGGCTGCCCCTCACTGCCCCAGCACAGGCTCACATCCCCCCTGTGCCTACCTATATGCAATTAGACTTTCTCCTCATCTTTAATTTTAAACTGAGATGCCAACTGATAGCCAAACCCCCCGTTATTTAACCTCAGAGCATGATTTTGTACTCTTCACCACTGTATTTCAGAAGGTCACCCTGTGCTCTGCAGGAAGAATGCTGCTCTTCTCCTGTTTAAAAAACTCAGCAGTGCTCTGCTGCATGTGCCAACTTTTCCTGTAATACAGCAAGGAGCAAAAATACTAAGTTTGGTCCTAAAAATCCATCTTCTTTGGGCTGTTCACTGAAAACTCCCATGGCACCTTCTGCTCATCTGCTACCACTTCCCCCATGGCCAGTCCCTGACCCACCTTGCTGAGCCTAAGTGACACTAAACCCAGGGCAGCAGGCCAAATGCCTTTAATGTCTGCACAGACTAGATGTACTGTACTTCCTTTACCTAGGAAGTCAGCCAACTTTACAAAGATTGGTATTAGCCCACGCATGGTTTGCTTCCTGAAAATTCACTGTGTACATTATCTCTTTACTCTTTATATCTTTAGTTTTCTTCAAATATCTCCTTAAGGTTTGCCCACTATTCAGGTAATAGATCTAAGATTGGCCCTAAACCATTTTTTTTTTTGTCCTTTATGCAAGGAGATTTTTGGCAATTCTTTGGATTAATCTCAATTGTAGACTTCTCAGTTGGGATCCTAAATTCTCAAAATCTATCAGTAACTTTTCATTTTTCAAATTCTGTACTTGGTAATCAAAGACCTTGCTTGCAGATCTATTTTTGACATAATTTAAACAGAGTGAGCTTGTCTTGAATCATCACAGTTTTATTTTCTAAGAGAAGGACATTTCCAACATCTCACTTGAAAAGCAAATCCACAACAACACAATTTTAAGTATTACTTAGTGGAAAAATATTTGCTTTCATATCCAGGAGCTCTGCTAATATTAGTATTTTGCAGTATACATCTGCAAAACTAAAGCTTCTCCAAATACCAATTTTGATGTTTCCTGCTACTTGAGGAACACAAGGTGTCCCTGTTCATATTCCTCATTTTCTTTCCTTGCCCCTGATGTTCTGCCCTGTGTTTCCTGACATTTCCCTTATCTCATTTCCACCAAGTGTCCAGGACTCCAGACCTTTGGGTCGATGCAGACCTTGGCTACAAGGACCCCTTCTCATCCCGATTACAATATCCATCTCCCAGGGCTTATTCCAGCCAAGGCCAGGATCCATTAATGCTTCCTGGCAGTGGAAAATGATTCCTGACAACTTAATTGCCAGGCTCTGTAAAAGCTGTCATGGTCAAGCAAATCCCTGCCAATGTCCACAGCAATGACACCTGAACCTTATCGGAAAGGAGATATTATTTGCAAACCAAATCTGCAGTTAAAGTGGATTGACTCAGCATGTTCTGTCAAGAGCAAAGTGATTCTCTTCCAACCAAGCTATTAAATTTGGGAAGTAGTTTGCAATAGGAGACAGAATAAAGGGACAGAAGAGCAAACACCTGTCAAGGATCTAGAGAAGGAACTCAGATTTAGAAAACACTGCAGCTACAGCACGTGTCTGTGTCAGCCAAGGCACACAGAGCTCAGCTTTGGGCTCCTGCCCTGTGCATGAGGATGATCCATGCTGTGACCCTACCAGCGAGCTGCCTGCTTCACAGAGAGTGATTCAGCAAAGCTTTTTCCACCAGGAACCAGGAACTTTTCCCTCAGGACAGAGCCTTTCAGGAGCAGAGAGGCAGGTGCAGCACATTACACCCACGCTGGACAGGGAGACCTTTGCTTGTGTTTACAGCCTTGTGCTTGTGCAACTCCCACTTGCAGTGATGTTGTGTTGACATCTACCTGTTTATTTTCCTTTGCTGCAAATCCTACCTGGCTGAGCAGCCCAGGACAGGAGCACTCCACCCCTTTGTTCTCTTCCAGGTTACCTCTGGTCCCAGCTGTGAATTATCTGTCTCCACTCTGCAGAATCTCACTGACACAGGCCAAGAAAGGAAGCAGCCCCTTTGAGGCAAGAAGGCAACAAAGCCAACTCATCTGTTTTTCAGAAATATATGCAGAAATTGTCCGTGCTTCACACCCTCAAACCACAGGGGTGGTTGTTACTACATCCAGCACTAAGCTGTTTCTTTTGGGACCTTCTACATCAAGGGTCTGGATTTCTAATTTTCAAGTAGTTGCATCTTGTTTTTAGTGAGCAACTTGAGTGGAGTTACTTACCCTTCATGCAGAGGAAAGCAGTGGCAGTTTTTGTGTTGCAGTTCCAGAAGAAAAGTTGGACAGCAGGAGATATCTTGCAGCAGAATAGAGCAGAGAGATCCCAAGGAAATTGCCTGGAGAAGAGCTCCCTGTAGTAGGGAGAGCCTTGCAGGGAAAGACAGATGTTCTAACATCTGCCAAACAGAAGCCTTAAAGAGAGGAAAGAGAGAGGCCCATTCATGAGTCCCCAAGGTGAAAGCAGATGGGCCATGGAGCAGAAATTGTAATAATCAAGACAAATAACAATGAAATCCCCAGGTACCCATAGCAGAAGTTGTGTGGTGGGACTGAGCATCACAGGGATGTGGGAAGAGCCAGAAAAGAGAGCTCTGCAGCAAAGCCAGAGGGGCTTCCCTGCACAAACAGCATCAAACTCTCCATGTCATAATTCATCAAGTTCTTAAAGGAACAAATACCCCTAAACTGCAAGATTTCCAGCACTGTCTGCTGTGGCAGAGCACACCATGGGGCCATGCTAGGGCTCTCCCTTGGTGTGGCTGCAGAGCAGCAAGGAGTTGCTGGGCAGAGCTCCCAGGCTCCAAATGGTCAGAGGACTGAAAAACACCCCCAGGAGTTCAAAGTTCTGCTGAGGCATCTGCCAGAGTCAACAGTCCTCATTCTCTACCAAGAGCAGCACTTGTATGCCCTGAAAAGTTGAATAAGCTCCTGACACCTTCTATGAAAAAAAGAATTAAAAATACTAAGACACTTAAGGTCCCTGCAGAGGGCATTTTAGCTCAAGACCCAATGGCATTGAGAGGCTGGAGACCGAAGTGTCCGTTCATAATGCCAGTTCTGCAAAACCTCAGGAACTGCTGTGAACCACATGGGGTCAGTGGTTATTGGCAAGCAACGCCCTTAATAAAGTGTAATTTACAGCAACCCAAAGAGTCTCCAGAGCTCTGGTACCTTTCCAGTTTCACAGAGGACTGGCTTGGCCTCGTTACCATTTTAAAGGGCAACACAAAGGGCAACCAAGAGCAAATACAAAAGAAAAAGTGGCAAATCTCCTGCACCTCATGAGCCTTTGCCTCCTTCTCCCCAGGAATAAAAACACATGGCATCCCTACGGAGCTCTGCTGTGCCACCAGGGACATTCCTCACCAGGCAGCCCTCAGAACAACCTGCAAAAGAGGGTTGAAAGCAAGAGCAGAGCCAGCAGGCAGGCTGCTGGGAGCAGGATGGAGCCAGCCCTGCTGCTAACAGCAGCACAGGCAGCTTTAGCAAGTCCCTGTCCTGTGCCTCCTCAGCAGATGGGCTTGGAATCTGATTAACCATCCCTTCTCACCAGCTGCGATTTTTGTGGATGGTAATTTCTACTGGCAGCAGGAGGAATTTAGAAGGTGCTCAAATACTGACAGAAGAGGCTACTGGGGCAGTCTTCATCAGTTTAGTGCTTTTCAAGTACAGTTAATGAAGGTTTTAGAGGTCATTATTTGAAAACTTAAATACCTGGAATCACTACAAATCATAGTAGCTTTCAAATGCACTGATTTTCATTTGCAAGGATTTATTTTAAGCCACAAATTGTGCACTGCTTTTATGAAATCATGTAGATGTCCCTGCACACGATGTTAGCTGGAATCAGTGAGTAGACATCATCAGAGAACATTTTTACTGTCTGAGATTCATCACTCTGAGGCTGCATAAATAACATTCAAGAAGGTACTTGGTTTCATCTTGGCTCAAAGGCAAAATCTGCATCCCCCAAAACAGCTAACCAGCCCCAAACTGGTGACTCTCACCCTACATGACTCTACTTAGTATGGGGATTTTCCATGCAGAAAGAGGCAGTCATAATTGTTTCTAAAGCATAGTGTTTGCTCACCTTAAAGAACAAGCATACGAATTATTAACAACCACTTATGGCAGAGCCTGCTGATAATAAAATAAATTTTTATTATTATAAGCTGCTATAAAACATGATGCATGCGTAAGCATTTCGAGAGTTTAAAATCAATTCTCATTAACTGCAGTAGAAATAGAGGATTTGATAACTTAATTGAAAGAATTCTACATCTTCGGTAGGAGTGAAATTAATTGGTATTAGGTAAAATCCTGTCAAAATCTGAAAGTCACTTCAACTTTATCTGCAAGAGATTAGTGTTTACACATCAGGTCACAGCTAAAATGGACTCAAACACTGCAAATGTTCATTCAAGGTCTTCTGGAAATGTCCTGCAATAAAGTTTATACAAATAAAGAACCTATTTGCTTTAAGTAACAGCTATAGAAGAGAGTACAGGAAGTACGTGCAAACCACAGCAGATTTCTATTAACTCACCATCAGTGTCTCCTGTTCTGCAAACCTCACCAGTCCCAGATCCACTGACCCCAAAAAAACCAGGGAAACCCTTGGCTCAGTGGCGTGCCTTCACCTGAGCACAGTTTCAGAATATAAATAAATCAGAACCATCTGTAGGTCAGTTACATCTCAAAACAACACTTCTCCTTAGAAAGCCATTCCATACCATGGAACTCCTCACTTCTCCATCAGCAGCAGAGCCCCAAAGGAAGGATCCTTCTCTCCTTGCAGGAGATGGTTCCTGAGACAGGCACTGACTTGAGCCTACAGGGAAGTTCAGGCCAAGGCAGAGGGTGACCCAGCAGTGATTAGTGTGAAAAACCTTTGAACAGGTAAAGGAACTGCAAGATATGAAGCATTAAAAGTCAAACGTGCTGGAAAGAACCGCCATCAATTCATTCTCGTGACACAGCAGCAGATGGTCCATGGGCCACCACAGTGGCTGAGCTCCCTGCACTGCCTTGAAGGTGCCAGCAGTGCTTCTGCCCTCTCACAGCAAGAAATACTGGTCAAGTTTACACCTCTAGATCTCAGAGACCTTTCTGGGCTCAGCACATCTCCTAACATGACCACTCAACGTGTATCTGCTTCCCAGCATTGCTCCAAACTGTGGTCTGGCTTTCCCAGCACCTCACATGAGATGCCTGGAAGAGAACACTTAGCACATCATCTGAAATGCCAGCCCAAGAGATGGGGTGCTTTAAAACAAATATTTTTCTGTAGATTTCTAAATGCAAACCAAACAAATCTCAAACAGCCCTCTGAGGTAGGTAAGTATTATTTAATGTTTGTTTTACAGGCAGGAGAAAAGGGCTGATAGGGCAGTGAAGTGATTGACCCAAGACCCCATAACGAGCCAGAGAGACCCTGACCCCTCCTCACAAAACCCCAGACCATACTCTTCCTCCTTGAGTCCAACATCTTCACCAGGTATTTACAGCAGCTGGTGCCCCTCAGGCTGCTCATTGCCTAAGGAGCCCATGGTGCAAAGCCAGAGCAGGGACTCCTGTGTCCCTCCCCCTGAGGCTGAGTGAAGAAAAGTGACATGAAGCTGAGGAGTTATCTTTATTGGAGAAGCACATTAAGACACAGTGAGGCAGCAGGGACTGCAGCACGGGGCAGGCCTGGGAAGGCACCACTGAGTCCCCACAGCCTTTGGCCCTCCACCTGAGCAAGGATGGGCCCCCATGTGCTGCAGAAGGGGATGCAGGCAGCTCTGGCAGTCCTGGGGACATGGCAGCTCCCCTGATGCTCGACATCGACGCTTCCTTTACTCGCCCTGCAGAGACAGAGGGCAGACAGTTTATTACTGTATTCCCGGAAGGCAAAAGGATCTGAAAGGACCATGAGGAAACCTTAAAGCTGTGATGTTCCCATGCTTTGCAGGGGCTCTAGGTCATTCCTGCCTCCCTGTGATGAGGGTCTGCTCTGCCAGCATCCTCCCTGCTCTGCAGGAACAGCTTGGCTGTAAAAAATAGAGCCAGGGGAAAGGAATGGCTAGAACCCACTATTTCAAGTCCCCAGAGGCTCAGCCCCACCATCACAAGGCTGCAGTGTGAGGAAAAAAGTCTGCAGCACCCTCTGCCCTGGCCCTGCAGTTTTGCCTGGACAAGGTGGAACACAAAGGACAGGCTAGCCAAGCAGGGCTCAGTCACTGCCTCTCTCTGTCCATACCTTTGGTCACAGCTGATCCCTGGTGTTTGCTGGCAGTCTGAACTCCATTACTCCTGGAAAGGAAGAGCAAAAAAATTAAGCCCAGCCCCAAGCTTGACCACTTCTGTGTGACATTGGTATCAGTGTGACAGCCCCTCAGGCCAGCTCAGTGTCACATAAAACAACTGCAGCAGAGCCTGGCACACGGGCAGGCAGGTTGGGCCACTGCCAGCTGAGGAAAGCAAGACTAATTTCAGCCTCAAGCTAGGTGCTTTCCACACCTATTTTCTAATCTGGGAAAGGTCCTGCTTTTCTTCTTTCCCTCCTTTCACTCCCTTTAAAAGTAGGGTGGCAAACAGAGAGCATTGTAAGGAAAGTGGGACTTGCCCATTGCAAACCTGGGAGTTATCTGATTGTTGAGAAACAGCCTTAAAAAAGAAAAGGAGAAACTGGATAACTCCCTTTTTTCCCCCTGATCTATGGGCCAGCGTGGGCAGGGTGGTGACTACTGCCCAGGTGATTAGTGTGAAAAACCTTTGAACAAGTAAAGGAACTGCAAGATATAAAGCATTAAAAGTCAGATGTGCTGGAAAGACCCACAATCAATTCATCCACGTGACACAGCCCTGCAGGACCTACCAGCCAGTTAACTTGCAAAAATATAAAAGATACCTAATCCCACGATGCCGACCTATATTTGTCATCAGTAAAGCAGAACAGGATCAAAGGAATTCAGTTATGGCAGAGACCTCCCAGAGAAGGTGGCGAGACCCAACGCTGGCCAGTGGGGATGGGCTCTCTCTGCAGCAAGGTTTTCCAGCCCAGCCATGCCCAGATACACCCTTTAGTGTCAGATCTCTCTCAAACCACACTGCTCCCAACCCTTCCCACAAGCATCCTCCCCTGATGGCCATCAGGTCACCAGAGCTGCCAGAAACACCTGGAGCTTTGCAGGCAGCAGTGGTTGCAGGCACTGGGCTGCAAAGGGATGAGGCAGCTCTCATTCACATTTTCTCAAGCAGCCCAGCACCCTCCATGGGTAATTTAAAAATACAACTCAAGGAAATACTACAATTTTTGGGTAACAATTTCTTATCTTCTTCCAAAGCATTTCACATTCTGCACATTGCAACTCTCTAAACCCATTTCTGATGCCAAAAGCACTGCTGGAGCTGCTTTCCTCCAGGATTTAGTAGCATGTATTGAGTGCCTGAATCTTCAGCAGAAAGAAAAATTCATTACACTGCAAGTGAGCATGAATTTTAGTGCTGAAAATAGCATTGCTCTGTACATTGTTTATAAGCTCCCATATATTTCCAGCCTGATTCTTCAGGTGACTTAATAAACATAAAGAATAAATCATTGTGCAGGGGGGCTTTAGCTTTTCTTGCCTCAAGAAAAAAAGCTTGACTTTGACTTCTAATTGCATCCATCTCTCCTTGGAACACTTAACACAGCTGCAAGCTCTCAGACTTTCAGTAAATGGCATCCTCCTCTTATTGCAAGGGCTTGAGAGCTGTAATAGCTCAGTGAAACAGTAAGGAATTCCAGACCAAGCACCGTTTTTTGGGAAACCTCTCTATTTTTTCAGTTGGCACAGTATATCCAGTCTCATACTGTCTTGGACACAGTCATTAACAGACTCATATAGTGCCTCATCTCCCTGTGCCCACAGGCCAACAGCAGCTTCATCTCCCTAAAAACTGAGACACAGAGGCCTCCAGTACTGTCACAGGAAAAATTATTTCTCTCTGCACTGCAATTTATTTGACTTTACGCAAAGTTTAGAGCACTCTGCTGCTTTACAGAAGAGGGGGAAAGGAGTCAGGTTTACTGTGTTTGGGGGATCTGCTGGTGTCCTGGCACTGAGCAGAGGAAGGCATGGAATGACACTGTGGCATGATAGTTTCTCATACCCCACACCCCACTGTGCCTACAAACACATGGATACCACACCCATACTCAGAAGCCAATGTTCCCACTCAGAACTTTCCAGGAATCTCTTTGGTAGGTTCAATATTTGGATTAACTCTACAGGTCTAGAGTGGAAACCAATCTATTTCCCTGGGGATGAACACTGAGTTTCTCAAGAGTTCATGCCAACGAGGACAGTCCTCCCCAGGTGCTGCAGGACATCCCATGCACAGAGTCACAGACTGGGAGGCACTGGGTGCAAATCCAAGAGCTGGAGGCTGTCCAGCTTCCACTGGGAGAAAGACAAAGCGCAGCTGAGAAATGTTTAACTCATCTCTCTGTGGGATTGCACAAGATATCAAGGCTCAAGACCTTTCCCTAAAGTGTGCCACCTAGTGAATAACCTTAATTTCACAACCATCTCCCTGGATATTATTTAGGGAACAAGTCCTTCATGGTTTATATAGTTCTGGTCTTTCTAGCTCCATCAAAGTCCCAGGAAGAGAGTCAGCTGTTTTCCCAGACACATCACACTCCTACCACACAGCCTAGGCAAAACATGGAGACTATGCCCAGGTTATGCATTAAATCCAAGTCTGAACCTGTATTTAAACATTGGACCACGAGCATGCATTCCTGGGGCTCTAATGATCCTGTCACAGGTGCAGAGGCCAGGCTGGCTCTCCAACAGGCACTTGGATTAAAGTGGAATGCTACACACTGCCAAGAGGCACTTTCTTTTCTTCACCTCTCAGCATCATTCCACTCCAGGAAGAACATAAAATGGAAATAGAAGCTTCAAGTCCTCTCTTCCCTCCCAACCAATGTGGCTGAAGAGCAGCTGGAGAGCAGCTTTTAATGGCTTTTAAGGCTAATTAATGTCTTTAATTAGCCCACTGTTACCTGAAGGAGCAAGCTAACTCTGTTGACCTGCCGGCGAGGTCACAGTGTGGACACCCATCTCCTGCTGAAGGGCACAGCGGGCACTGGTGAGTGCCAGCCACTCCTCATTCCTCACTCCCTATCCTGGCTGCCTGGATCAGGTCACCACAGGCTGAGACGGTGCCAATGGGGAATTTCCACCAGGAGAAAGGCAGAGATTGATGTTTGGCAGCCCAGCTGTGGTTTGCTGCTTACCACTTGAGGGGCAGGCTCTCGGCACTCGCCTCGATAGTTTACCGTGATGAAGTTTGAAGCTCTTCTGCAAAGGGAGGACAAGACATTGCTTATTATTCACTTGCAGTGCCACAGCTCTCAGCCACAGGCATGACAGTCCTCTGTGGGCTCCTTAATGCTTTGATGCTACTTCCAATGTGATGGCATTTATTACTCCCCAAACAATCTCATGATTGGGCAGAGAGGGAATAGGGGGCCCTGGCAACTTGTGTATCTTAATTAGCTGTCATCAGATTAATCTCAGGCATTTTGATCTATGTTTGCTTAACAGCAAAGCACCAAGGACACACTTGATAGTGAGTCATGATGTATCAAAACAAACACTGTTCTGCAAAAGACACTCGGGAATGGTGGATGGCCCTGTATTACTGAAATCTCTCCGCCTACTCACATGGCAGCTGAACACAAGTCACATTCATTTTTGTATGTTTTCCCATCAGTGCCACAGACTGGTTGTGAGGATTCGCTGCAGAAAATCCTTCCACCCTTTACCCCATGCAGAATTCGATCACAGTCCAGCTGAAGAGAGAAAGAAACCACATTTGGTGCCGGTTCACTTGCAAGACCCTCCTTTATGTTGGGTTTTTCCTCGGGCTCACAAACCAAGCCTCGCATGGGTCCTGTATCACATCCAGCCAGGCCACACTTGGAAAGCCATCGTGTCTTTTGTTGGACCAGCCAAGCTTTTGGGGACAGAGCCCTCATTCCCCGCTCACTGACCCACCCCAACAATGCTGTTGGCAAGGTTCATTTCCCTCAGAGCTCATCCACAAGACAAAAACCTTCTACCTGTACCTAGCCTTGCTTATCAGCATGCTGACACCATTTCACCTGCAAGGATTGAGCTGAATCCCGGGAGGGAGGGAGGGGAGCGCCGGGAGCGGCTGGCGCTGCCCGCGGGCGGTGCGGCACGCAGCGCTCCTGCCGCCCACCGCTCCGAGACACCGCCGGCGATGACTAATGAGGGCTGCCCTCCTGCTGCCTCCCGAGTACGGCTACGGCGACGTCTAGGCATAGCTTTCCCTCCAAACCACACGTGGCACAGCCAGCACGCAGGCTGGCAGAGCGAGGAGTGACCTTCAGGGATCCCCAAAACGCCTCTCGCACCCTGCGAGAGGAGCGGGTGTTCGCACGGTCATAGCGGATTTCCAACAGCAGAGGTCAGGGACAGCACAGCCTGTTCCGTGCCATGCACGGCCCCTTCCTCAGCCCCAGGAACCGAAAAAAAGATCAAGATGAGGAAGCGACTGGTGGGCTCCCAACCCCTTTCTCCAAATGCTGCAAATGGCGCAATGAGTCTGAGAGAATATCCCGCTTCCCCCTCCACCTGGAGATGCAGCGTTTAGGACAAAAATGATGGTTTATCAGCAGCAGGAAGCACCCCAGGGAAGGAGGATTGCATGCCGGGCAGCAGAGTTTTGGTGATGTTGGGTGCTGTGATAGCGCCCGCTGGTTAAACGTCACTTGCTAATTTCCATAATGTGCTGCTTCCTCCCTCATCTGGGTAATTACCAGTGACGTGAGAGCAGGCAATGCTGACCTCTGCAATCCTGTGCTGCATGCCTTCCTACGTACCAGACATTGCTGCCTGCACACAGCCCAGGGCAGGAGGCCACCCCACCAGCAGCCCCACACCTCACGGGTGCCTGTGCCAGTGCCACCACTCCTTTGGCTCTGGGAATTTTCTGTGCCAAAACCCACAGGTGGCCCTGCAGAGAGGAGAGGAGCAGATGTGCTCCCTGAATCACCTCTGGTCTGTCAGGCTCATCAGCATCCACTCCCCCTCCGGTGCTACCAGGAAATACCACTGAGCCCTGAAGCAGACCGGCCTTATTACACCTAATGCTTCCTCTGGAATGCATCAAAACTGCAGTACCTGAACTATCTACTGGGTTTTTAACTCAAATATCTCTCTTCTCAAAGCAGTCAGTGTTAGAGGCTTCAGAGAGAGTTAAGGCAGTTGGTAGTAAGATCCCTCCAAACCCATAAAAACACATTTCCTACCTCTTCCAAAATGCTATTTAAAATTACTGCATGAAAATTCTGGAGAAATTAAAACATCAGGTATTTTTTTAACCATCCTACCTCTAGACAACACCCTGTGATAGCGAGATCCACAGTTTAGTCACCCTTTTTACGGTAACTTATTTTCTCTTATTAGTTCACATTTTCCACTTTTAGCTTTGTTGGAACTATTCCATTTTCCTCTCATGAGAGGGGAGAGCAGACACCCCCACCTTCCTCCTACATTATTCCATACACGGTTGTTATCTACCACTCAGTGTTTCCCCCTTTAGCACTCCTTCCTTCTGCCAAACTTGTCCTCATTCCCTGGTCAGCTCCACCACCCTGCTCTGACCGTGGCCTTTATCTCAGCATGGAGAGGTAGCACTCTGCTTTGTGGGCAGGATTCCAACCTGAGCCCAAGACCCACATCCCCACAGCTGGGGGGCTTCCACAAGGAGCCAAGCCCTTCCCTCTGTTTCCACGCCAGGTGATACAGGGGCTTTCAGCAAGCTACAGATGCTTTCACTCATTCAAACCCTTCCAAGCACATGAGGCCAAGTGAAAAGCTCCAGGGTGACAGCAAGAACAGGGAAAGCTGCTGGGAAAGGAGCAAGGGTGGCTCAGCACCAGCAGAGGAGCGCCCCATGGGAGAGGTCTCCATTTCTCTGGCAGCACACAGCTGCCACCCAAGGGGCAGGAGCCCCAATTTGTACCCCCACCCCAGGGGCAGGAGCCCCATTGTCTGCCCCCAGCTGCCCCCCAAGGTGGATTTACCGTCGGGTCCTGCTCGGTGTCCCTGCTCTGTGACTTGCGGCCGGGTGGCCGGTCGCAGTTCCTGCCACGCTGAACTTGTGGGCTGGCAGAGAGAGCAGAGAGTCAGTTCATCACCATCTCTTTCCAAACAGGGGGAGCAGAGTGCAAACCCAACCTCCCTGCAGACCCCCACAGCTACTGGAGGGCTGTTTGCACTGTGGCATCCACCCACCCACGGGAGAGGAGAGGGAGAGAAACCCCCAGCCTCATGCTCAAAGGGAGGAAGCCAACAGCAGGACATGGCTTTGCCCTGTGCTCAGTGTGAATGCACCATCACCCCAGGGCTCTGCAGCCCTGTGTCTGCTGGCAGCACTTGATGGAAGAGGAACATGAAGGAATTGCACCGGTCAAAAGCAAGAAATCTCAGCATGCCCCAGAAAAAGAAGCAGCTGAATCCTGCTCAGGGCCAAGGGCTACAAAACAAACAGCTCCTGTCTGAGCAGTGCCCAGAAAGCACATGGTGACACCAGGCTCTGCCTCTGAGCCAGGGACAGGCACACATGTGTGTACTGCCAGGAGATAGATTTTGCTGGACAGTGTCCTGAGGGATCCTGAGCACAGCAATCACTGGTGCTTTGTACATCGAACATCAAGGCCAAAATGGAGCCAGGGTTGCATGAGAGACATGCCCCAGTATGTGTCTCTTCCCCATCACCAGCTCAGCCAGTGGGAAGTGCTGTAGTGAGCACCAAACAGCACAACGTGCACTGCTCCACCCCAGACTGTGCTGTTGAACCATTCTTGCTCCAATTAATCTCCTAACCACCCCTAAAAATACATGTACATGGAAGGGGCAGAAAGCAGTGTCAAGACTGGTGGTGAGTGTGGGGACAGGCCACCCCAGCTGCTGCTGAACTCACCCTCTGCCCGATGAGAAGGGACGCCTCTCATTTACACCTTGCCTTGAACCACCACAGTTCTTCTGCAAAAGGGGCAGAACACACTCAACAACCACAGAAACAACTTCAATGCAACTAGGGAAGCAGCAAAGCTAATGCAGCCCCTGCCCTGCCCCCTCATCCTCCCAGACCCAAAGAATTACTGGGGTGTTCTTAAAGTATCAGGTTTGATGCACTCCATACCCACCAAATGTTATCATCCAAGGGTTTACAGGATTGTGGGCAGTCTGAACCTGCCCTTTATCTCTCATGTAGCATCACATCACTGGGAAAGTGAGAGGGGCCCTTCTGTGAGATCCAAACATGTCCAGTTTGTATGCTCACACCCAGGTCCATCCCACAAATGAGGGAGCCTTTGCAATACAACCAACTTCTCCCCCATGATTAGCTGGCTACAGAATCCTAAACGCCTTGATCATCCCAGGCTGACCACAGGCAGTTCCTGGCCACCCAGATCCCACAGACTCTCACCAGACCCTTTCTGAGTTCTGCATGGGCTCTGAGCTGCATCTCACCTGCTTTGTCCTCTCTGAAGCAGGCAATTTGTTGCGCTGGACAGTTCCACCCCCTCTTTGAGCTTCCTTTTTGCTGGAAGAAAGGAAGAGGAGAAAAAATGGAGTGCTGTGGTAGTGTGAGTGCCACAGTGCACTCAGGGCTGCCCTGTAAGCCAGTGTCATGCCACTAGGACACCTCCCCATCCACAGTCCCTGGTCCTGGTGGTCCTGCTCCTAATTCCCACATCCCTAAGGCTTCTCCTTTTCTCCTCACCATTCCCACTGTATGCTACATCCTGGTTCCAGGTGGCTGCTTTCATATCAGGTCTGCTTCTGCATATGCTCTATGGGAGTAGAGAGAGAGCATCTGGAAGGCAAAGTACACATGTGGGAAACTCCTCAGGAGCTGCCCATGCCTGACAGTCCCCTGGGAAAGGGGCTGCTCTCTCAACCTTGCTTCTCCTTCTGTATTCCACACTGCTTCTCACCTGCCCTTGGGCTCTTAGAGCTGAGAGGGAAGGGGGAAGAGGAGCCCTACTGCCAGAGCATCTCTTGAGGGCCACTGGGAGTCAGGACTCTCCCAGGCATTGCCTGGATGCAACTTCACAGGCAGAAAGAATTTTTCAGCCAGAGGTTTCCCTCTTTGCTGTCACTGTGAGGAAGGGGTACTCACAACTTCTCAGCACACATGAGACACTTGTTGGTGTGCTGCTTGCCAGAGGCATCCCGGACAGGAGCATTCTCCCTGGTGCAGGACAGGCGTCCACCAGCCTCAAACTGGGAGCGGAACTCACTGCAGTCATCCTGCGGAAGGAGGGCAGGGTTAGGGCACTCTGTCCTCCTTGCCTTATTGATCAGATCCTTAGAAACCTGGGGTTTCCTGCCAGGAAAGCATGGAACCATCACAAATGCATCACAGGAGAGTCTGGGTGGGGGTGAGAGGTGAGGGTGTGCAGTAGCAGCCACTTAGCATATAAACAGAGGGGTGAGTCAGAAAAATTCCGGGTCCTTCTGCCTGCACAGCACGTGTTGGGAGTTTTCTAGTATGGTCCCACTAATTATTGTTCTCCTGGCTGGGCTATCCAAAGCATGCCAGTGATGTGACCGATACGGCAATGAAGTCACTCCCTTTTCTCCCAACATCCTTAATACACAGCTACAGCCTTTTCCCAGATTGGAGCTTGAGATAATTTTCTTTACAAAGCGCGTAGGATCCTCCAAACCAGCTATACTTAGGGACATGTCAATCAAGAAGCAGCAGTTAAAACATAAAAGCAGAATGCAAACACACTTAATAGCCCACGAGCACAGGAAGGTTGTTTGGAGAGTGGATGATTAATTTGTTCCTTGTTCAGAACTTCTGTACAGAAACTGTGTTAACCTGCCCCTGTTATGTAATGTGGATGGAAACATTCAGTCCCCCTAATTTCAACTGTTTCACACACTGCAATAGGCAGTTCTGAACAGCAGGTACAAAGGATAAGGAAGTGACTTCCACTTACCCTTCTCTTTTTAAGAAACAGGTTTTAACAGAATTTTCTGCCCATTTTGTGCTCAGTTTTGCTAGCTTGCATGAAGGTCCTTGGCAGGTCACTGTGCTCACCCTTTGCTTTGCTCAGAAGTTCACAACACCTCATCCTCTCTGCCAGGGGAAGGTTTCCCCAGTGTTATTCTGCATCCCATCGAGGACATCCCAGCCTCCAGCTCCTCAGCTTTCCCACGAGGGTAATGCTGGCAAACCACTGAGTACAAAGCCCCACATTTCCCTAGAGCCACCCCAGCCACAGGTAGCAGAGATGATCTGGCCCTAGATGAGCCTCTCCTGCTGTGCCAACAGCCATAAAGCATTGTCCCATCAGAAATAAGTGTTGCACCCATTCCAGAGGGGCTCCCCACGAGCCTTGCTGCTTCTCCCCACCACCAGCTCACACCCCTGAACAGTTCAGGCAGTGCTTTCCCTTCCCAGCAAGGCCAGGAAAGCTCTCCCTGTTCCCAGCCTTGTTCCCTGGGAACAGCCCAGCTCAGCAGCCCAATTCTCTGCAGACAGATCTGCCTCCCCCCTAAGAGCCTCTCTCAAACATCTTTTCTTTGAGCCAGCATTTCTGGAGCCCTGTTCAGGCCTGACCTCTGCTTCAAAAATCTCACTGAGTACATCCGAGTCGTGCATTTGCCTTTTTCATGGCCTGTCACATCCCTGACCCCCTAATAAATGCAGGGCTTTCTTATCCTTTGTCATTTCTAGCCAATGAGTAGGAATTCTTGTTAATCACTGGCTGTGTGATCTTGCACTGCCATTACATTTTATCTTGTTTCTATTACTCCAGGCCTCAGCACTATCCAATTAGTCTTGAGTGATCTGCTGATTCTCCTCTGCTGATACTGCCTCCCAGCTTTGCCATCAGCAAATTTCACTTAGACTTCTATTTTTTTTTTTTGTGCCAAAGTCATTAGAAAAAGCACTAAAACAGGATTATCCCCAAGACTGGAGCTTAAGGGGGCCGCACCAGTCCCTGCCATAGCAAGAATCAAGAGGAAAGTGCTGGAAAGCAAATATTTTCCCCTTTACTGGGCTGCTTTTGCCAGCAAAGCATCAGTGCACAGTGACATGGTGGCTGCAGTATGCCAGGGAAAGGGCAGCAAACCACAGCTCCATGAGAACAAAATTTAAAAAAAAAAAAAA
>VXBI01010140.1:183197-197833 GCA_013397375.1 Toxostoma redivivum | reverse complement strand
AAAAAAAAAAAAAAGCTGAAACTGAGCCACAGGCCTGGAGATAGTGCAGGGCTGACATTTCCCAGAACACAATGATCTCTTAAGCTGTGTGGAGTTCAGATTTAGGGCTTTTCACACATTTTTCTTTTCCACCTAATTAGCAGCCTCAGCAGAACTGACCTCTCCACCCAGGAGCTGAAATTTGGGACAGCACAGCACACCTGGCTTCCTGCTCTGTCAGGATTTGTCTGTCCCTAGATCCACAGGTCAGAGGGGCAGACCATAATATTCAGGTATAAGTTGTTCACTTGAGGGACTCAAGAGCATGAATAAAAAATATGGAGGGTAAGGAAAGTGGATCTCAAAATTAAGTCAGAGGAGAAAGAGCAAGGGAGTAGAATAACATTCCCTTTCCTCTGTCTTGGGTGAAAATCCAATAAAGTTCCATATTGACCTGCCTAATACTTTAATCTCACCTTATCTTTTCCTTGTCTGTTTTTAGATAGCTTCCGCTCATTCTCCCTTTTGCTGGAAGAGAAGAGAGATGAGAAAGTGAATACCAGGGTGCTCCAGGGAGGAGAGGATTCCCACACGCCTTTCCTTTACTCACAACTTCTCTGCACACATGATGCACTTATTGCTGTGCTGCTTCCCAGAGGCATCCCGGACAGGGTCGTTCTCCCTGGTGCAGGAGAGTTTCCCTCTCTTGAACAGATCCCGAAACTCCCGGCACTCATCCTGTGCAAACACCAAAGGCAGGGGTTGACACGGATATGCTGACAGAGAGGCACTTCTCCCACAAATCCACAAAGGATTATCCACCCAATGAATTACATTTCAAACGTTATTTTGCTTCCTTGAGGCGTAACTCAGTGGAAAACCATAACATGCAGCATAAAACAAACAAATCCATATGTTTAGATGAGCAGATCTGTCTTTTGCACCCAAGGTAGCCTCGCTGCTATTTCTAATAGATAACACATGCAACAGCCTGCCCGAAGGACCTAAACTCTGCTCTAAGTATAAAATCTACAATTTCAGTGAATTTTAAATGAGAAAGTCAGTTTTCCCATCTCTCGTGAGAGAACGCACTACTAAATTTAAAGAATTTTAAAAATCCATGCACAGTAAAAAAATGAAGCTGCAGGCTTAAAAAAAAAAATCTTGAACACCTCCTATTGCCAGGTACATGAGAGTAAGAGGTGGGTGTTTTTACCTTCCACTTAACATAATGCTATGTGTTAATTGAACCAAAGCACTCTATTTCACAAAAGGCTTTTGTAGCAAAGCCAGCTTGAGCATTTCAGCCTGGCCTTTTCTTTCCTCTGAACAGCTCTCCTATAACTTTCAGGGCAAGTCTGGAGCATGAGAAATACATGGAACATGTGAGGTCTTCAGGTTCACTTATGCAGCACTTACAACCTTATCTGTTATGTGATCTGTAATACATTTTTCCTCTCACACCATGTAGAGGAGATGGCTTGATAGCTTATCCCAGCTCTGCAGGTGGGGAAGTCAAGCCTAGAAAATTACTTGCCAAAAGCCAGACAGAAAATCTATGGCTTAACAAAGAAATTCAGTGTAGGTCCCTTCCTGACGCTGTAAAACTGTCCTGCTGCCTTCAGGACCACACTTTGGCAAGTCAGATGTCTAAAAAAAAAAAAAGATCTCTCTTAGGACAGCTATGCCTTACAAAGCCTTTAATTTGTCCAGACACACAAGAGCTGGAAAGCTACCCTGCTTAACCAGACGTAAAAAAATAAATAAATCAATCACCGCAACCAACACTATCTGATAGAAACCAAGCTGCTCTCATCTAGAATAAAAACCCAAGGCAAAAAGGACAGCTCCCTCCACATAAAGACCTGCTATCTAGAAAAACAGCTATGGGTAAAAGAAACCAGCCAGGTGCATCAACAAGATAAACAAGGGACAATTAGAGCTGGCCTGTTCCCACACCCTGCCCTAGTCAGAGCTCACATGTGCCAACCTTGCTATTAAATATTTGCCAGATGCCGATGGAGTGCCTTATAAACAGGCAGGCATCCTCCTCAGCCAGGGTCGGGCACACACCAGAGGTGCTGTGATTGCCTGGGAGGAGCTGCCAGGAGTTTTGGTTTATTTTATGCTGGTGGATGGCACAAAGCCTCACACTCTTCCAAGGCTGTGATGTTTGCCCTGCTGCCATGGCAGGGCCCTTTCCCACGCTGCAGATGAGGAAGCGCCCTGGGCAGCGGGTCAGAGGCTGCAGACACGACGCTGTCACCAACAAACCTGGCTTCGGCAGCGATGCTTCACCTCACCTTTCCCAAGGAGTTCACATTCCTGTCCGCCTCTCCACCACTCCCTTTGTTTTTTGAATCTCTTTCCCTGCAAGAAAGGGAGGTGTGAGTGACAGGGCAGCGTGCAGTGCTCAGACACAAAGCCAAAATTGGGGGTGATTAAAGGCCAGTCTGGGTAACCCCACCTCCCCATTGCACAAGGCAGCAGCAGGGCTCAGCTCCCTGACACATGGCCAGGGTGTGCAACATCCCTGCACTGGGGGCATGGTGCCATCCTTTCTCCCTGCCTAACACCCAGCTCTCTCCATCCTAAGAAACACCATCTATGGAAACAAGAAATTAATCTCTGTAAGCTTTCACTCTGCATTTGTTCCTCTCATGCCCTGTGGTGAGTCCCCACCATGTGATGAGCTGGGGAGAGCTACTGGGTTCACAGGTTTGCTGAAGAGCTACAAACTGGTCTGGCTGGCCAGGGACAACAACTTTATAGCATGGAGCCTCCTGAGAGTTGGCTCCCTGCTCTGGGAGGAGAGGACATGCTGTGGGTGGGCAGGGCTGCCACTGGAGCAGCAGGCAGCTGATACTCACAGCAGCCTTTGGCACATGGTGCACTTGTTGAGGTCTCCTTTGTTATTTGGGCTGCTGAAGGCCTCCTTGGTGGTGGGACAGGAAAACTTCCCACTGCGCAGAAGTGACCAAATTTTCCTGCATTCGTTCTGAAAAGCACAGAGAAGGGCAATCAGTGCAGGCTCCCAGCAAGATCCCGAGAACTGTTTGTTCACAATGAATCTTTTTTGGGTGTGCTGCAGGCTCTCAGCAGCACCAGTTTGCTCACACAAACCATGCTCCTCCTGCCCATCCCTGGCCACACACACCACACGTGGCACAGGCTGCACACCCAGAGCCCTGCTCACGGCTCCCGAGGCAGAAAAGACAACGAGAAAGTTCAAAACCCATTGCAAGAACCATTAATCACAGGGAAAGGAATATATATTTAGGGAACACATTTAATTTAGATACAGCTGCAAATTGCTACCCGCTACAGCAGAGGACTGCACATTATAAAGTTAGCCAAGAGCAGAAAATACAGCCCTGGAAGTGCAGAGGGATGCAAGAGGAATGAACGGGCCAGAGTGACTGAGGAGTGATTCACGTGCAAGAGAAGCACAGAAAAGCACAACCCTCTCAGGAAGCAGAGCAGTAATATTGTGCAATGCTGCAGCAGCCCATTGCATCTTCTGCTGGGTAACTGAGATGCAGAGCAGGGAGAAGCAATGAACCGTTTAGTTATTTTTGGCCACTGTGTTTCCCAAAAGGATCTTTACCAAGGAGACAAGCTTGCTTGATTAAAACGTGAATGGAACTGACTTATAAGTCATTGAATCAAATTATTTTCTGAGACTCAAAGGACTTGCCTTAATTCTTTTAATTATGAAACTCAGGAATTATTGGAAGCAGGGGTTTCTGCTGGATCAGAAGCTACATTCTAAAATATCATTAAAAATATAATTCATGCCATTTCTAACATCACTTCATGAGATTTCCAGCCCAGAGCTGTTTGGATATGTTCTCAGCATCATGCACCAAACACACACTGTCAGCTGGAGCCACTGCTGTATTACCAAGTGTTGTCTCTAAATATGGAGAGTTCACTGCTTTTTCCACCACTGAAAAAGCATTATAATATCTAAGTGCAGTGCATCTAAATGGACTTTGCTCAGAGCATGCATTAAGCAGAGTAAGTTGGCAAAACAAAGGGAGAATCAGAATAGAAAAGGTTGGACTCGCCTTAATCGAAGCTTGACTGGCAACATCTGCAACAGAAAAACCAACAATGAAACCATACAAAAATCTTTGAAGGGAAATTTTTAAAGCAAAAGCATTTAATTAAAATACTTGACGCAGTTTCCTAATCCACCCAAATACCTCTTGATAAAAGCTAATCCAATGCATTATTTCACACTGATAGAAATTCTCTAATGCCCAGTCCTTTCTGGAACATTGCACTTTTTGTCATTCAAATGCAAAATCACATCCACTTTTTTGTGCGTCTTTGTGCCCTTCTTTACTGTGTTACTTTTCTCAGGCTTAAAAATCCAAGTTCCAAGGATGATTCAGCCACTATTTTTCCATTATTCCATATCCCTACCTCGGTAGTTGCACCAAACTCATACATTCACCCACCTTAAAATTAGGATACCAGAGCCAGGCCATTGTTGTTTGTCAAAAATGACAAATTCCTTTTCAATGCCCATTCCATTTGCAGTACTTCATACAAATTATCAAATTAATAATGAGTCAGCAGGTGAGTAGCTGATACCTATTTCTTTTTACTGAGCCACTTAAAGTTGGTATAATATGTATCATCCTCCTTTGCATCCATCATCAGTGGCATTGCAAGGAACCGTCAAGAAATCTTCCATTAGCGCTTTTTCAATAGAAACCAGCAGGAAATTGAAAGACCATTGCTTCAAACCTAACTCCTGCTGAAGTCTATCTATTGTAGCCAAATTACTGCAGCCATGTGAAAATGCCTTCCTTAGCAAGTGTTGACAAGACATTACCATTTTTTCTGAATTTACAAAAAATTGTATTACATTTTTGCTTAAAGTTGGGCTTTTTATGGAAGAATTCAGTCTGGTTGGAAATTGGTTTTCTTCCACTTAGACAAATGGGAGTTTAGCTTTTTTGGTTTTTTCTTAAACTGTTAATTCTATTAAAAATTTCATCTACCAATAAAACTTCACTATTTCTACATGAAAAAGAAAGTAGTTAACAAGATATATCAAACCAATACATGTAGTACAGCCCAAAAAAATTTGTGGTCTTCTGCTATACCACCATGATTTTTAAAATACAAGGGCTCTTCCATCTTCTCTCTGTCTTTATAGGCACTCCCAGGCTGCGTCCTCTGCCAGTCCCAGATTCCAGCACAGAGAACACCACAAGTTACTGACCTGAGAAGAAGCAGAAAAATGCCAGAGCAAGGACCACCGAGGCACCTTCTATTTTCATGGTGAGGGTGGTGGCAGCTGCTTGCCTACGTTGACTCTACTAGAGCATTGCTCAATGAAACCCAAAGAAAGGACTCAGGGTTGATCACATATATATAGATGACCAGGTTCTCCGCCTTCCTTATGACATAATCTCCCCAAGAACCATCATTAGCTGCAAAAACCAGTTTGTTGACACTACTCTAAATTCTAATGATCCCATTAACACAATTAATTTCCATAAGGATGGGACATATTTGAGTCACTCCCTGCATTTTGTTAAGGTAAGAAAATTATAAATAGATCACTTCAGATGCCCCACACAGCCAGAGGGATTCTCACCATCCTCAGGGTGGTTCATAAGACAGTGGGACTCCAGCCACCACATCACAAATACCCTTTCACATGTCAACAAAATAGCTGAAAGGGTTTTATTTTAATAACTTGGAAGAGACAACAGGAAGGCCAGGTCACTCAAACCTCTGGAAGTCAGTCTGCTTTTACTAAAGCACCTCAGTATGAACCTAAAGAGCAAACTCTCAGGAAACATTGAAAAACATCACATTTCAGGCTTTGTTGATATTCTTTGGGTTTGATGCCACAGTTCTCGTATCAGCTGTGTTAATGACAAAATCATACTGCCAAATTCTCATCCTTTCCCAGGTTCTCCCTGTTGTCTTGAGAAAAAAAAAATAAATAAAAGGCAGTGTTATTAGTGAAAACTTTTCTTCAGCCCAGGTGGGACCTGGCAGACCATTATAGATGCTGCTCTTTGAGGTGTGTTGTTACTGATGCTAAAGGGTCCAGCCAAGGAGCCCTGCTCTAGTCTTTCCCAAAGAAGAGATAAGATGAAAGTAATCATCCTGTGCAAGGTTTCTCAGGAGTCTCAAGAGAGGAAAATAAACATGACATCAAAGTTTTGGAATGTGATTTACGTGGGAAGAAGCTGTGTGCCTTGTCTCCAGTGAAAAGAGAAGAATTTGGAGAGAAAAGTCATTTGCAAGGTTTGAAAGGGGTGGATAAATGAGTCAGTCAAGCAAACCAGAGCAATGAGGGGCTTGAGCACAGGCTGTGGCTGTGCAGAGAGGCAGATCAGCACCATCTGAGGAAGAAAACACACTTCTGCATGACATATGTGCCTGACCAGACAGGCCAGTAGAGCTCAGTATATATCCTTGTAATAAATTGCCGCCACACGTTTCTCAGATCAGAACAGTCCCTCGTGCTCACAACTGGAGCCAAAGCCAAGCAGCACAGCCTGAATTTGGAGTGTGGTCACCCCTAACTCTTCTTCTCAACTCAAGACAAAAATCACGTGCAGGTTCACAGTGGAAAGTCCGCAATACAGTAGCAAAATGCCCAAGGTCATGCAGATGGCTCATGGCAGATCTGAAGAGCCGTGTATTGTCCTGAATCATGAGATAATTTCTGTATGTGTATTTGGGTGTGGAACTGGAGGGGAGGCCAACAGGAAGAGAGGAAAAACTAAGCTGACAGAGCATGTGTCAGTAAATCTTTGGGAGAATTGGAAGATAAAAAGAAAAAAAAAAAGTGTATGGTAGTTTAAAAGTGGTTAGAGCTTAGAAATCTAACTGAAGGACAAAAAACAAAAGATGCTATTTGTTGCTGAAGTGTCTGCCCGTGAGTCAGCCATGAGGTGGGAGGGTTTGGGAAGGGGAAGCGCATTTTTATAAAGGGTTTTGTTCTTAAAATTCTCTTTTCCTCCAAAAGTTCTAGTCCTACAGAGAAAAAAAACAATCCCCTGAGTTAAGACAGCTGGCTGACTGCCCTGTTCCTGAAGGAAGCAGAGTAGGTGCCAAATCAGGTCAGACTGGCCAGATGAGAGCAGCTCCCAGCCTGGCAGTGCAGGGTAACAAGGAAAAGGAGAGGGAGAGACAGGTCCTGACCCCACCTGGCCCTTGTGACCACCCCATCCCTCCCACATTGCCACCACTGCAGCCCCCTGTCCCCTGCCCCCCCCACACCAGCACGTTGGGAGAAGCTCAGAATGGCCCAAACACAGCTTGATACCAAAACCAGAACCATGTTCGGTAACAAAACTCAAGAGGGGAAAAAAATAAAAAGGATTCCCAGCCCAATTACTACTGTACAACTACAACCTCCTAAAAAACCCCAGCAATGGTATGAAATGTGAAGGGATGGAGAGGACACAGCAAAGCATTACGGTTTGGAGGATTTTGAGTTACACAAACCTGAGCACAATGAGGGATGACAGCAGGAGTGTATTAAGCATAAACCTTGTCTGACTCACTTGATTGCCTGTATTGATCGATTTACACCATATTGATCCATCTACAGCATGAAGTCTCAATCCTGCACTGGAATCCAGACAGCTCATTCATTTCCACAGGAATTTATATCCCACAGGATTGGATCTGGAAGAGAGATGATCCTGGTGCTTTATTAATATATTTTTAGCACAGCACCTAGGTATTCTTAATTTACAAGTATGTGCCAAACAGCTGGAGAACAAAATGCCACTGAGAAAGGCAGATAAGGGCAAGAAGAGATAGAGCAAAGGTATATTTTGTTCATGTCTCAGTTAAAAAATTTGGAAAAGTAAACAGCATATAATGATGCTGTGCCTGGTAGGACAGCTCTCACTGGGTCTATTTTTCACCACATTCTGCTATGAAAACAGGGATCGGGATAAAAATAATCATGAAGGAGTAACTAGGAAAACACAGGAGAAAATAGAAGCACAACATGAAATTTAGGGAACCCCTAGGCAACTGAAAACCCAAAAAGCTGGGCCAGCAGTGTGGCAGGCAGGACACAGCCAAGGTGGGCATTCACCTCTTCGCTCTCCAGGGCCCCAAGGAGAATGGGAAGGGAAGCAGCCAAATGATTCATACTCCTAATTAGTGATGAACTCCTTTTCCTATGGCCATTCTCCCCTTTTCTAATGTTCCCATATTTCATTCTCTCACAGCCTGTGCCTGCACAGAAATATATCTATAGACAGAGAAAAATAATTGAGATGCCTTGTCCACTCAGGAAGTTGTTTTTCTTCCCATTAGTGCCATGTCACTATTTTGCAGGCAGGATCACCTCCTTCCTAATGAGTTTAGCATCACTTGGGGATATTTTTATCAGGGAAAAGCTTCTTGGCAGTATAATTGGTTGGGATGGTAATGATGGGGGTGTTTGGTTAGGGGTTTTTTAGGGTGTTTTGGCTTGGGAACTTTTTTTAAGGCAGTAGAAGGAGGGTTTGCTTGGGGATTTTTTTGATTGGGTTTGTGGGTTCTGTTAAACCATCTGTGCTTTGGTAGCTCTTCACTGTTTGAATGCCAGCCTCCAGCCTGAGCAGCTCTGAAGTTGCCCTAAATGCTTGAGGACATGAGCTGTTTTGTCCCATTCTCACCCCAGAGGAAGGCAGTTTTGGGTCAGGCTCTAAAGCCACCACACAAAAAGCCCTGATGAGGATCTGCAGCCCATGTTTCACCCACTTTTTCCCTGGCAGCAGTTCCAGTCTCTTTCACAGCACCAATAGCCCTCATAAAACTACAGACGTGCCTATATTCCTACCAGATGTACTCTTCTATCCTGATTAATGCAATTTTTACCTCCCACCATCTCCCTTCTTCTGAGGAAGCCCATCAGCACCACTGCTCCACACCTAATTTCTATAAAATATTGGAACTGCTTTCTTTTCCAGCTGACCACTATGTCCCTCTGCAACCCAGAGATCCTCAGGGAGAAGAGGGAAGAGACAGAGCTGTTTGGCATATTTAACAAAGGAAGCACAGAGGAAATGGTGTTTTGCTTCATTGCCAAAGCTGAATCCAGAGGTCTCAACTTCAGCAGTTTCATGAGTTCATAGAATCTCAGAATGATTTGGGTTGGAAGGGACCTCAAAGTTCATCTCATTCCAATCCCCTGCCATGGGCAGGGACACCTTCCACTACCCCAGGTTGCTCCAAACCTCTCCTAGCCTGGCCTTGGACATTTCCAGGGATCCAGGGGCAGACACAACTTCTCTGGGCAAAGAGTGCCAGAGCCTGCCCACTCTCGCAGGGAGGACTTTCTTCCTAATATCCAACCCAAACCTACCCTTCTTATAACTCCAGAGTGAGGCATTCCAAAAGGAGGGATTTCAGAGACACAGGATGGTTTCCTGTCTAAGATACTCATTTATGCACCCACCCTGGGCAAGACCGTGCTGCAAAGAGAAGCTACAAGTCTCACCCAGCCCAGCAGAGCTTAGGAGGTCCATGCAAGAACAAGAGTTATGGTGCTGGACAAAGCTTTGCCTGCCCTTCCAAGACCAAAATCCAGGTGCTGATCAGCCAAGAAGCCAGTGAACCCCAAGCTGATGGAAGTGAGTTTGAGTTTCTGGGCTGCAATAGCCACATGTGCCAGAGCTCCCATTTGTGCCCTCTGCTGCTGCCCAGACCTCCACGGAAACAAGGCTTGGTCATCCTCAATCCCACTGTCACTGCAGGTACCCAAGGCCACCACAGTCCCTTCCCTTCAGCCAGGAAAGTTTCCTGAGCCTAAAGCAGAGCTCCAGCAGTCTGACACCATAAAAATTCTTTCCCCAGAGGCCTCTGAGCCCCCAGTGTGGTGCTGAGTGTGCAGCCCAGCTGCTGGCTGGTCACAGCTCCTGGCTGCATCCCTGAAAACACTGCAGGTGTTAACTCCCTTCATCCTGGAGCACTGCTCCTCTGGCAGCTCACCAAGGAAGAGGAATTGCTCAAGCCAGGACAAGAATGATGGGAATTTTCCAATTCCATCCCTTTCTGAGACTCAGTGCTATGCAGCGTTGGTGAATGCTATGCATCCACAAAGCCTCAGTAAAATGCATTTCAGAATCACATCCAGAGCACAGCAAGCCCTGACTGAAGAAGAAAAAATACTCAAAGAGAGAGAAAAAAAATCTGTGTCAAGTGAACTTACTGTACCAAAAGGAGACAAAGTGGCTAAACTTATTTTCATATAATTGCTTTGCAAATCTCCATGCACTGAGGGAATTTCAGAATTTCCCCTAAATCCAGCATCTGCTGCAACCTCCTCTGGACCCAGTGTCTCATGAGTCACACCCTTCCCTGTCACCATGTTTCCTTTCCCACCCAGATCCACCTTTTTAACTCTGATCTGAAAGTCACAAAAAGCATCTTGGGTTTTGGACTGACCACATGCCTCTTGGACATCCTCCAGCACAGAAAGCTCCTGGCTGCCCTTGTTACACCTGCAATGCCATGGCAGCAGTTTCCAGCCCCCTGTTCATGCTGGAGCCAGAGCATGAGCCTCATCTTGCCAGCCCTTCCCAGGCCATGACATGTGGCTGACTGGCCTGGACAGGCTTTTGCCACTGCTGATTTGGCTTGACAGTGCCAGGGAGGAGGGGGAAATGAATCAGGAAGTGAGCAACAGTGAGAGGTGTAGGTCCAAAAGGCAGGGACGAGGCCAACTTCGGAAGATCACAATAATAGCATGTAACACATGCCATCTTCAAAGGACTAATGAATCCCTACAGGGTTCCCCTATTATTATTTGCATTTCACAGATGGATACATTAAGATGCAGAATATGCTGCATTATCCTCTGGGTCACACCTAATTCAGTCTATTCATCCCTGGTCTTATGTTGGAGCTCATCCCTGCGGTGCAAGAGATCCTCCCATGAGGAAAAACAACTGCTATCTCCCAGGCAGGTCTGCTTCAGGAACCACTGCTGTGTCTGGGGTCTGATTTGCACAGCACACCACTCTGACTGGTCCTATTGATCTCTCCTGACCTTGAAAACTGATTAACTTATCAATTCTCCTTCCCTCCAATCAGGCAGAGAAGTACAAGCAGCTCCGGCTTAAAGCTGGATTGAATTTTTAAAATGTACATTTCTTCTGGATGTGAAATTTAATACAGGGGAACCCAGAGGAGAGATGCATCCGAGTGTTGAACACACAATCCAGTCTCATTCCAGCTGTGGAAAGGACCCACCTTCCAGCCAGGAGCTTCCCTGCAGCTCAACAACTTTTGTTCACAGAAGAATAAAGCTGCTCTGGGAAACTGCACTCTCTGGGAGAGCAGAGCTGCTCCCCAAGCTGCAGCTGATGCCATGTGGGGCTGGGGATGCTGGAACTGGTCTCTGCATTCAGAGGAGATCCAGCATTGAGGCAGCAGGCTCTCCCTGCCGACTCCGAGGAAGCAGCTGCCATTCCTGCTGTCAACACTCTCCTGGGCGGTTTTTGCTCATTGAAAATTGCCAGGCTGGAGATGGCAGGAGCTGGGGTTTGATCTACAAGGCCTCAGCAAGTAACATCTGCACACTGAAAGGATTTCCCACGGCAAAGCACCACGACATCCCCTGGAGCTGCCAAGCACTTGGAGCCTCGGAAGGCCACCAAGATCTGCGCTGTGATAGCCCTTCCCAGAGCCAGCTCAATTCACCTCCCTTACAGTATTTGTAGCTTAGATAAGGGTAATCAAAATCTCATCATTCAGGGTGTAAACTGATCGCCTGCAGGGGTTAGAAAGGAGTTTTACTTCGTGTGTAGCGTTGCACAACTGCCAGGATTCACTGTGGGTATTCTCCAGCCTCTGCTGAGCACCAGGCGGGACCACAGCAAAAAGCAAAGCCCAGCACACCGGCTGAAAGGCCAGAGTCATCATGCAAAACAACACAGCTCTATTGTTTGGGAACAAAGTAAAAATTTTTCTGACTCTGGATTCAACTCACATATGGAAATGCAAGACAATGACTGTCACTAGGCTACTGAAACAGCAGAATTTCAACAGAGGAAGAAAAATCTGTCCTGAGATCATTTGCCTGTGGACAGAGAGGGGATTGCCTGGAGAGCTCAGAGGATTGCACTTGTGTAACTCTGCCCCATCCTGTGCAGCCACTGGATGCTGCTCCAGTGAGTGGTACCAACAACCTGCCCTCCTCAGTGAGGGCTGAGCCCTTCCATGCCCCCCAACCCTCAAGCCCACCCTTCCCCACCTGAACAGCAAGCTACAAGAACACAGTGTTTTCCCCTCTGCAAAATTATTATTTATGTTTTATCAGCATCAAAGGCTCCATAGGGCCGGAATTGGCCGAGGGGTGTGGTGGCCTGAGTGCCAGCACCCATGGCTGCAGTGATAGCAGGAGGCCAAAAACATGCCCAGTGTGGGTGGCGGTTGCTCTCAGATTGAAGTATCACCACGCCCCGCTCTCCTAATTGCGCTGTGAAACTCTGATCTCTGCCCCATCCCGCTGCCAACCCTGTGGCAGGTGCCTTGAGCCACCCATGGGTTCCCCCAAAGCTCCAGCTACTCCTCCAGAAAAGCCTACAGCAAAAGGAGATCCCAAATTTCCTTGCCCTGTAGAAGGTAACTGAGAATTAGGCATTTCAGGATCTGTATGTGACAGAAAACCACAGTGTCATTACTTGAGGCATCCCCTGCCATGGATTGTGACTAGAGCTGCCAGCCAAAAGGGAGAGTCTCCAAACAACCAACTTATCTCACAGAAAAAAAAAAAAAAATCAGCAACTGCAACTGAAAGTTGGATATGTTTGCACAAGAAGCATGGATTTCCCATATATTAGATTTTTCCATTACCTGAAGGGGGGCTGTAAGGAAGCTGGAGAGAGACATTTTATAAGGGCATGCAGTGATAGGACAAAGGAGGAATGGCTTTACACTGAAAGAGAGTAGGTTTAGATTAGATATTAGGAAGAAAGTTCACTATAAGAGTGGCAAGGCACTGGTTGCCCAGAGGAGCTGTAGCTGCCCCTGGATCCCTGGAAGCATCCAGGGCCAGGTTGGAAGGGGCTTGGAGCACCCTGGGATAGTGGACCTGCCCATGGCAGGGGGTTGGAACTGGATTATAATTATATTTAAGGTCCTTTCCAACCCAAATAATTCTATGATGATTGGTGTCTCCTTCCATATCCCTGAAATTTAGGGGAGAGCATGGAACTAAAATATTTCCATTTGGTACAAACTCCCTATTTTTAATTTGAAAGCTGCAGAATCTGTTCAAAACACCCAAAATTATCACTTTCAATCACTGTACAACTTTTCTCCAGTTTTCTGGTGATACAGCAGCACCTGGGAAAGAGGACAAATGTTCCTTTACACAATATATGAAAAGCTTTAAACATTTTTTTGTGGATGGGAAGCATTTTAACTAACAGCATCAGTACATTCAGTAGCATCACTCTGGCATCTGAAGGAACAGTTCAGCCTTATCAAAGATAATAGCACAGCCTTTGATGCTGCCAGAGAGAAACCACCAGAAATGCATCAATATTTTGGGGAGTCACTTGAGGTCTAATGCACTTAAAGCATCTCCATTCAGTCCTCACACACACCAAAACCCAAGTGCCATGCAAACATGAATCTGCTCCCCTGTGCTGCTGTCCCACACCCCAGAGGATGTGTCTGCAGCCACCAAATTCCTGCAGGTTTGTGCCTGATTTTCAGCTGGCACACTCACTACTGAGCCAGTAATCCCTGTGCTCACGAGGGAGTGTTTGCCAGGCCCTTTCTGGCAGCAGCAGAAGGACACCGTGGCAGATTCCAGCCAGGACAGCTTCCCCTGCACACAAACATGACACTTGTGACACAGAGCTCTTATCCTTGCAGCAGGAATGTGCTCACTCTGGGAAGTCCCAAGGTTTGCCCTGTTACATTTAACTGCTTCTGGCTTTTTTCTTGCATTTAAAAACTATTTCCCACAGCACAGTAGCCTGCGCACCCATATCCAACCCAATAAACATCCCATTTCCCATTGCAGCTGAAGCACCAGGATAATCAGCTAACAAATGACTGATGAACAGTGGGAACCAACTGGTCATCAGCACTGACTGACTTGGAAACTGGCTACCAGGAGTGACATGGCAGGCAACAGCACCCCAGATCTGAAACAAGGGCAGGAAAGACCTGAATCAGTGCTATTTCAATTCTTTTAAGGAACAGCTAGATCATGGTCCAGCCCTTTTCAACACCAGAAAAGGGTTGGCAGAAGGGTTAAACCAATAAAACTTCAAATAGGCAGCAGGGGTGCTCAGCTCCTTTTGATGTTCACTTTGTCCCAAAACATCCCATGTTTTAGCTGAACATATTCCAGGTGTTTGTCCATAATGCTACAAGAACCACAAAACAGTCTTTCCTGGTGGACCATTACAATCTGCCAGTCTGTGGACCCTTCCAGGGGTGGGATTGCATTTCCCCTTTGTTTCCCAACTGAAAATAAAGCCATAATCCAACATTTCAGCTGCAGGAACAGAGCCTTCTGAATAGGATTGAGGAAATTTGCATCAAGCTTGTATTTGTAGCATTTTAGGGAGCTGAGGATGCCACACACCAGCTGTTGTACGTGAGCACACCTGTACAAGTGGGAGCACACAGCAAATACAGCATGATAAAAA
>VXBI01010140.1:90836-183168 GCA_013397375.1 Toxostoma redivivum | reverse complement strand
AAAAAAAAAAAAAAAAGAGACCTCCCCTTTGCAGCACTGGGCTAGTGACAGACAGCCCTAGGGCTGGGGAGCAGAGACCAAGCTGCTGCCTCCAGAATTCCCCCTTTCTTTTACTTCAGTCCTTGCTTGTAGCAAGGTAGGTCAGCGTTTGCAGAGCCCTTTTCTAAAACTATTGCATGTTCACTTGATCCCACTGCTGCTGTCCTACCATCCAGCTCCCTCACTGCAGAGGTTCATCCTGGGCTCAGTCACTGCCTGCCCAGGTCTGACTCCCTTCACTGGCTCAGGATCAGACACAGCAAACAACGCTCAGAGCCCAAATGCCATTTTTGTCTTGTCTCCATCATGTGGTCCCTGTGCTGTTGGCTGGAGTGCTGACTTCAGGGGACACACTTTGCCTTGCCAAGCACAGCTGAAGATGCCACAGAGCCTGGTTCCAAAGGTGCAGGACAGAAACACTTGTGATTCACTCTGGCCTTAGCACTGCACTGCCTCCACGGAGCACACAAGTGGAAAGGACCTCCTGGGTCATCAAGTTCATCTGCTTGTCATCACCAGTAACCACATCACTAGATCAATTAGGAGCTGCTTGATTGGCCTATCACAGCTAATGGGCTCCTCCATCTGGCAGAGGAATAACAGGATCCAAAGGTGATGCCAGGCTGGAAACAAGGGGTGACCATTTAACGGTGCCTGGGTCACCCACAGATTTTCAGCCTAACTTCTCTAGCCTGAATGTTGTGCCAAGACCATTTTATCCAGTGGCTTTCTGCTCCAAAACTGGGAGTCTGGGAATCTCTGGGCAGAAGTTCCATGGCTTGGGAGCAGAGACAAAGAAAAGGAGTTTCCATCAGCTGTGTAATAATACAGTTACTGAAGTTTGGTTATCTTTCTAGGAATTTCACTTTCCCTAGGCAGCACCAAAGAAATCAACACGCTGAAAGAGGAGGTTCAAAAAGGGGGGAAAAATATCACTGCTCTGAGCAATACAAGATCTAATTCTAAGGAATCCTCTGGTTGCAGCTTTAAAACCCACCCCAAGTTCTACACCCATCACCAGGTTTACAAAAGCAAGGAGTTAAATGGAATTTATTATTTGTTTTCAAGGTATGGCATCAAATAATGAATAAAAAAATACCATATTCATGTGCCCTTTTCCCACATGCTTTTGAAGATGCCCTCTTGCAGATTAGACTGACATCTAAGATAATTAGCATATCTTCTGGCTGGATATTTAATGAATAACAAACAAATAATAAGTCTCTCATACTTACTAAAAAGCCTGGGCAACCTCTGTTCTAATATTTTCTCCTAAGCAAACATGTATACATTGCACTATGGCTATAGTGGTGCTAAGATTCACTTTCTGTTCATTATCAGCTCCAGAAAAACCCAGACTTGAGGGGAGTTAAATTTTTTTCAGGCAAAATAAGATGTTTTGCTTCGTTCTTGAGCTTTTCTATATTCCACATTTCACATAAACCCAAAATACCTCACTTAAATGATGCAAATCACTGCAACATCCCAGACAAACATGAAAATAAACACTTTCATTCCATGGGGCTATGTTTCAGCCTTGTGTGGGATGCTTAGACTATGTGATTTAGTGGAATTACCCAGAAATGACAGCACATTCTACACAAGGGATCATGAATTTGTGTCAAGAATGTAATGGAGAGGATTTTGAATTCCTAAGTAACAGGACATGAATTTACCTTCCACTGAGCAACAGGACAAACAGTGAAGTCCTGCTCAGGGATGGAAGACAACCCTGGAGATTTGTGGGACTCCTCAAAATGTGCAAAAATCACGTAAAAAGAAACAAGTCTAAGTATTTACACATGATTATGGCACTGTCCAAGGGAATAATTTATTCAGTCTTTCCCCATTTAGTGGGCATCCAAAGGCCTTTTCCAAACATCCTACACAGTGCAATGGGAGCAATAATAAAACATCAGCTGTGTGCTGAATGCTGATGATGTGATCTCTCACCTCTCACTTCTCTGAGCTGGGGAACAGCTCCTGGTGAGGTCTGTAGGGTCACCACCAATGCAGGATGGAGAGAACAATCTTGAAGACAAGATTCAGCTTAGGGCCAGGACCACTCAATAAAATGCTCAGAAATGCTTCCCCAAGTGCCCTATAATGAAATCCAGGGTCACCCCAAGGTGCAGAGTGTAGTACCCTGAGGACAGGCTTGAATAGGTACGACCTGCACAGTAAAGATACAAATATTAAATCCAAATGAAAACAGACCAAGGCTACTGGCATTTAAAGAAGGTCTTTTAAACTAAATATTGTGGGAAAGCCAACAGTTTGACAAGACATGTGGCTTGGGAAAATGCAGTCTCCAGTGGAGAAGTCATGAAAATTTAGTATCCTTGAAGAAAAGCATAGGAGAGAAGCCAAAAACAGTCAGGGGGGGAACAGCAGCTGCAAGGCAGGCTGCAGAGAGGGTATAGGACAGGACACCATGTGTGAATTTCCATCCAGGCAAATCTAAAAGGCCAGGTGAGTGAACAGCAGTGGCCTGGTTTCAGATGGGGCTATTAACATAACCAGCACCTTGGAAACCTGGTGGGGGGAAGATAAGCAGCAGAACATAGTAATGAGCAGGTACAAATCCAACAGGAATGAGAGCAGGCTGTGCAGGTGGAAGAGCTGAGCATCAAAGCAGAGCTTACCAAAGAGCTCAACTAAAATAACTGTATCAACAAATAGTTGATATTGTTAGGATTGCAGCCCCATGCCCAGACATTATAGTGTTAGAGTTATTCCATTCTCCACTCACCCAGAACAGGCCAACAACAGCAAAACCCTAAGGGAGACAAGCCAGGCTGTCTCTGCTTATACCCATCACAAACACAAACAGGAGGAGTCCCTCTCCCTGTACAGATGGGATCACTGACAGGAGGGAACATGTTTACATTTAAAATGGAAAGTTACTGCTCCCTCCAGCAGTAATTTATGACCTTTGACACAAGAACTTCTTCAGCACATCCTGAGCAGCATCCAGGAATGAGCAGATTTGATTTCAAGCATATGGCCAAGGGCTCTTTGCTCCTTAAAACTGAAAAAACTTGAGGGCAGCCTTGAAAACCTGCTACTGTAAGTTTAGCTTGAAGAGGATACTGCCTAAACACACAGGCAATTGTTCAAAGAAAATTAAAAAGGAAAAGCCCTTAAGGAAAAACACACCCAGGAGGTGGGAAGACCATTTGAAGAAGTCATTAGAGTAAACGTATATTGCTTAAGGGAAAAAAAAAAAAAAAAAACAGAATAAAAGCTAGTGTGCTTAAAGTGAGACAATTAACAGTAAAATGAGACTAAGGAGACGCACTGTCCAAATAGCAAAAATGTAAAAACTAAGACTAAAATCCAAAGTCTGCAGCTGTGCCAAAATACTCCAAAGACTGAGAAGAATTTTCCAAGCCACAGCACTAATAACAAAACACATTGAAGAGTCCTTGATCACAGGGCTAAGGGAGCCTCCAAGGAAGATAACAACAGAGTAGAAAAGCTAAATTAACTTATTCACAATAAGCTGATAAATCCTGATAACAGAGCCACAGTCAGGGATTAAACCCCCCCCCCAGCAGGACTGAAAGTGCTCAAATGTGCAATCGCCCAGCTCAGACTCCAGAGTGCACTTTGGGGGAAAGGGAGGAAAGCTCATATAAACAGAGTAAGAAAGCACACAGAGAGAAGTGACAGACTGGGGAAGACTCATCACAGGTTTCTGGGAGACAAGTCCTGCCTCATCAGCCCATCTGAGTCCCCTAAAGTGTGGGTAAGCGATGGCACTGCTTGACACGATGAACTTCTCTTTCTAATGAGCCAGTCACAAGAATGTAAGGTGCCATCAAGTAAAGGAAGAGTTCCTTTGAGTTAAAAATGGTTAAAAATGGAAGCAGTAATAAGAGGTCAGCTCTCCCAGTGGAGGTGAGACCCGACAGGCATCTCTGCAGCTCAGCTTTTTGTAAATTACTATGAAGAGGCAATTAGCAAAGGGGCAAATTGAATGATTCAAGAGAGTTCAAAGCTTCCAGTCAACTGAGAGAAAACCACAGGTCACTCAGGACACAGCAGCTGGACAAGAAACTGGCAGACAGATTTCAGTGTTGAAAAATGGAGAGAAGAGAAAAGCTTGCTGTGCTCTACCTGCACATTACAGCTCAGCAGTACCCATCACTGTCAGGGGTGTATTAAGAAGTTCTGTGGCTAAGGTCACAAATAAATGTCACATCATTGCCAAGGAGCAATCAGGAAGGTTTAGCACCTGATAGGAACTGTTAGGAAACATGGAGAGGATAAAACAAATTATTTTTGTCATGCTGCCTGAGTTGTAGCACTGTGGCCTTCCTCATCATCATCATAGCAGGAATTTAGAGACATACACACAGGGCACAGGGAACAGCTCTCCTGGCCACAGAGAGGAGAAGAAAAGGGAAGGGCTTTTGTCTAAAATCACAGCCACTCCCACAGCAGAAAACAGGCTATAGAGGGAATATGCTCATGACAGTCCAGAAAATCAGGAGGAACCCACAGAAAATAAAGAGTAGCTGCTGTTCAGGATTACTCACAGCATAGAATTAATGGATACTAAATAAATTATCATATAGTAAGTTTAAATAAACAAAGGGAAGGTTTTTTTTCCCCTCCCTATAAGATGTAATTGCATTGTGGAACTCATCGCCCCAGGATGTTGTGGATGCCAAACACATCAAGAGAGTCAAAAGTCAATTAAACAAATTCACGGACAGGTCCATCAGTGGCTATTAAGCATGATGATGGAGCTGCAGCCTCTGGCTGACAAGTCTCTGAACCACATGAAACTTTATCACAGGAAGATTTACTTGGTGTTTGTCCTGTTTGTTCCCCTCGATATCCACAGACAACCATGGACCCAGGTACTGGTTTATTCCAAGTTATTCCAAGCTGGGGCCAGCTCTCAGAGTTGAAGTGAGCATTTTCAGGTCTCAGCACATGCCAGCTCTGGTCTAGAGTTCTAGACTTCCTCTTTGTCCCTGTCCTGAAGTGACATTAATCTTTTGAACACAGGGTGGATTGCCAACATCTTAGGCCAAAATTTTGGGCTTTAAACCTCACGAGATTCCAAGGACATGAAATCCAAAATCACACCCAGATGTCAGCCCTTTGTTTGGATGTCATGATTTATACTATGAGTGACACTTCCTCTTCTGTATCCCTAACAATGACAAAACAAAGAGCTATAAACAAAACCTGACTCCAGATGTTCTTTTGCCCTCATTAGCGACCAGCTTGGCTAATACTATTTCATCAGCCCTTTGTTTCAGGGTGGCAAGCCAACATCAGCAACTCGAGGACACTTTGATGGGCTCCCCCCACTTGGGATGCAACAAATTCCCAGGACACTCCTGCCCAATACTCACTGCAATAACAAGCACAGGGCTGAATTACTGCCCTCGACAATGATTGGTACGTGGAAAAACTCGTGCTTGCTAATAACCACGATTGCTCCATAAAAATCCCCCTCGGGCAGCCACCTGCAATCCTGGTGAGCTGCAGCCCTGCCCCTGGGCAGCAGCCCAGGTGGAGACAGCCTTTCCTCTTTGAAGAGCCTTCCCCAGCACCAGAGGTGTCCCACCCACTCACCAGATCTATTCCTAGACATATCAGCTCTATTTATTTTCCACACTGACTGTTGCACTGGTGCAAAGGGTGAGAATCAGGCCGGACACATAAGTAGGCTACAAAACAAAGACTCTTCCTCTTCCTTTGAAGCCTACTATCCATTATTTTTGATAAGAGGTACAGCAGATTTATTTCTCTGGTTTGAGCACTCCTAAGCCTCTTTACTAAGCCTGGCAGCAAGAACCTCAAAGCAGATGCCAAACTCTGCAATCTTTTTATGTGTGGTAGAAATAATCCCTTTGCCTGGTGCCTGGGAGAGCTGAACCCTGACATGCACAGGAGCTGCAGATGGACCAGCACTTGGGAGCCAAAGCAGGGCCAGCAATGGTCTCTTCCCCCCATAAAGCCCCTTCTCTTCTGTAGCCAACCAACAGCCACACACTTTGCTTTTTTCTGACCTCCAGCCTCACCCTTGCACAAAGGTTGGGAGGAAATACTCAGATCCCCATGTGCCAGTTATTCTAACACAGGATCCTTTACTCCTCCTCCCCCTGCACCTTCACTTCTACCTTTAGATGCTTTGTGAGTTGAAGAAGCTCAAAGAAGCTCACATAACAGCCCAGCTCCCAGATTAACACAGGCCAAGCTAACAAGGTCCTTTGGCTGAGGAACTGCATGAGTCACCAAATCCCAATGCCAAATCCCCAGTTCCAGGGTAATTGCAGACATTTTTTAACCAGATTAAGCTGCAAGGGCAGAGGGAAACTAATCATAAAAGGAATAAATCAAGGGGAAACACTTGGCACTTCACTTTTGGCAGGGAGAGGCTGATCAACTTTTACTCTGGAGGAATAGGAAGTGAAAGAGGGAAGATTCACTTTCACTTGGCTCCCAGGATGTCCAAGGACTTTCACATCCCTGCACAGAGAACAGCTGCTGTATGTCTTTACATTTCACAATGATAGATTCCTCATTTAAAAATAAATCAGAGGAGCCTGGGATAGATGCCAGTACATTTCCCCCAGTTTTCCCACATCCTACATTTTAAAGGCAGCTGATGAGCTCCATCCTTGTTGATCCCTCATCCTTCCTTTAATAACTCCCCATGCTCCCATTAAAACCAGTGCATTGCCCTCCTCACCTTTAAATTTCCCCAGAGCTGTAGTTCCCAACTTTGGCTGTTCTTGCTCAGTTTTGTATCATGTGGTGTTACTGCTTCAACAGCACCAGCACTCTCTGAAGTTCTTTCCTTTTTGTAACTTTTCTCCATAAGCAGCGCCACTGAACCCTTTGTGTAAAAAAAAAAAAAAAAACAACAAAACACCTCTACTGGGTTAATCCATCTCCAAAATTACTACCTCAATGAGAATGCTTTGGAAGTTAAAATAAATAGTTGAACTGGAACCAACACTTTCTCCCCACATACTGAGCCTGACCTTGAGGTTGATACTTTTCCCCCAAACTTGTAAAAGGGACCCAAGTTTGCAAACAAGGTGCCCAAGCACATCATGTTGAGCAACACAGAGGCTATCAAACCTGGGATCTCATTACACCCTCTGCCTCCCACTCCAAGTTGTGTTCCCTTGTCATATCTTGTTTCAAATTAGACCCAGAGCTCGTCACGCCAGCAGCAGCGGCTCCCATGGCACCACTGCACCAAACAGGATTAATAAGCCAAGACTAAAGACAGCTCTCAAAAGCACAAAGAACTTACAAGAAACAGAGGGATGTGGGAAATTCTTGCCCCTGCCCTGGATAAAGAACTCTCAAGACGCTTGAATAACTTCAGGACATTCATGAACTTGGCTTCTCTATCATAAGTCTTTTTTTTTTTCCCCCCCACTTCTAACCCCAGCACTCCACAAATTAAGTGAACCTAAATGAAAATATGCTTTGCATGGTCTAAGATTTTTTTTTTAGTGTTTCATCAGCATAGCTCAGAGGTTTAAGTAGTCCATTCAAACTGGGTCATTTATGTTGCAGACAACAGGGCACACTCAGCAAGCAGGGGATAAGGATTTTAGTGGCAAGAAAAAGGCAGCTTGTCCTTTGTCAGCAAGCTGCTCTGTCCTAGCCCAGGATCTCAACCCCCAAAGCATGGTTTTATCACTGTCTTCCTTCTGGTTTAGGACTTGCCTTGGGAATTGAGCCATCCCTGCCACAACATCTGGCTAGGGAGGTGCTGCTTGCTCAGCTTCCCACCAAATGCACCCAGAGCCCCTGGTGCTGCCCTTCCATCAAAGATGTGGCATTTGATTATCTGGCCATCAATTCCCAGGGGCTTTATAGCAACTGAACCACTTTTACCATAGCCTGAAGAGGCTGACCTGGAACAGCATCTGTTTTTTATTAGCTGGGATACAGAAAAAGGAGAGATTTGCCAGTGGCCACCAAACAAGCCAGTGGTTAAGGTAAGGTGCTCTTTTCTCTGCCTGGACCTGAAGCTAGAATTCATTTCACTGTCCCCATCATCTTTTCACACTCATCTGTTGAGCTCCATGATAACAGCTCAAGGTTCAGGAGAGCTCACAATGCGTTTCCATTTCACCCTGCTGCAGCTGAGAATTTCATCTCTCTTCATTCACCATGGTTCTATAACAGGAAGCTTTCAGTATGATAGGAATTCCCAGGCCAAAAAGTATAATTCTAATAGTTCAGCTTCACAACAGCAGATCAGGTGTCACTGCTTCCCTGGAGGCCTTAAATCCTTTCTTTCCCTGCCCACCCTCCCTAAAAGCATCATCTTCGAGGGTTCACTTCTCCTAGGACTTGCACATCACTGGATTTTGCTTCCACAGGAACTTCCAACACCAAAAATAATGTCCAGGTAGTGGTTCTGGTGATTTTCTCTAATTTGGCACAATGGCCCTGCCTTAATGGCAGCATCTTCTTAGACAGCACTGCTGACCCTGACACCATGGACCTCCAGAGAAGGTGGGTCTGGGGCTATAGAGGGAACTCAGTGCCCACACAAATGAGCATGTTTACAGAAGAGAACAGCACTAGAAAGCAGAGCTGTCATTCTATGGGAAATTCTCAATTTCAAACAACATTAGTTTTGCCTTTAATCATCCTTCATCCAACCAATAATCAGGACAAGAGGACTTGCAGGCAAAATTCAACCTCCCTGTCTTACCCTTCGCCTGCAGCTGTTGTTACAAAAACACACAAATGAGACCATTATATTTGCATGCCATTTAACTTGGCATGACAGTTTTCCTTCCTCAGGCTGGGTGGCGTAGGGCTGTCCAGGAACAAAACCCTTCTCTACAGAAAAGGAGGAAGAAGTTAGTTGTCTCCTGCCTTGTCCCAGGGCTTTGGAGTGGAGGCACTTATGGCAACAGCAAACAAGTGCTCAGCAGCACTTCAGTGATGTGGTTTAAGCAGAAAAAAAACCCTTTATTGAGCATGGAGCTAAGCAGGCCCCAGGCAGTAGTGGGTACATGATGAATAATAAACCCAGCTGAAGCAAGATGCATGAGTCAACCCAGATGAAGAGTTCCTCTTGGTTCCTCCCTTCCCCCTGCCTTTGGCTGTTCCTTGGAAAATCCATATGCGTTATAAGGGTGTCCACAAAACAAACATTTGGCTGCTTTCTTCAAGAAACCTTGGAGAACCCAAAACTGGCTGTGTGGGCTGAGTACTCAGCAGGGTACAGTAACCAAAGCAAAGAGAAACCTCCTCAGGGGCTGTTAGAGCATTTGGGATGGGGGAAATGGAGCAGAAATCTTTGTAGAAAAGCTATTTACATCTGTTTGACCCTTGTAAAACAGGTCCCAGGGCTCTTCCCCACTCGAAGGCATTTGGACGACAAAGCTGCAGCAGCAGTTTGATCCTTCCCAGGGGAAAGGAATGGGGCAGAGCCTCCACGGGTAACAACCAAGCACACACATGGCACAGGCAGAGTGGTCCCACCTGTTCTGCCAGGCAGGAAGGGACAGCAGGAGCTCCCTGGAAGGACCAGGTGCTGCCTCTTGGCTCAGGAGTCCCAGGAGGAGCCAATGAAAGTGAAAGACACCTGCACTCTCCTCCAGACTCCACCTTGCCCCCCCAGCCTTCCCCGACAGGCAGCTCCTCCCTGGGATGCTGTTCATCCCTTCCCACTCAACTCCCTTGATCTGCTTGCCAAAGCCCAGGCTGCTCCAGGAGGGTCTGGCTGCCCACAGGTGGTGCAGGGCTGCAGCTCAGCTCTGGGTGCTCCAGGTGGCTCTGGCTCTGCTCTTCCCTGGCTTTGTTCCAAATGCCCATTGGAAATTTACAAGTTCTCCCATCCCAGCAGCATGTGCTGGCCGCAAACCTTGGGAAAGCCAATCCCATGATGTACAGAGAAGAGAGAACACTCATACTAAACATCTTTGTTGAAACTGATGTGGATGCACACAAGTGACCAACCCATGGCAGGCACGGCTCCTGCTGCTGGTCTGGAGCCAGGCTCACCCACAGCTCGCTGCTCACTCTGCCTCCATGTTTGCCACCACCACAACCTTCCTCACCCCAAGGCCAGCACCACCTCCACTTCTCCCTGACTCATGAGTGGCACCAAGCCAGGAGCAGTGTGGAGGTGGTCTGCTTGCTAGGGACCATGAACAGCAGAGAAATGGAATGTCAGAGGCCTGACTTGCACAGTTCTACACCCAGCAGCCTCGCAGCAACTTTGTGCCGTGGGAGGTAGACCACAGGGTCCAAAAGAGGTGGCAGGTGAATGCTGACCCACCTGCACAGTATTTGTCCTTCCAGAAATGCAGTTTCAAGTGTGGTCTCATTCAGGACAACACTGGGTGTGACAGACAGCTCTGCTGCTGGGTTCTGTCACCTCTTATACTGCAGGACAAAGCCTTGCTCTGTCCACTGCTCCAGAAAAAGAGAAAGTGGGTTTTGACTTCTTCTACTGTGGATGCTCTGCAGTACATGGACAACACAAAGTGTTAACAACAGACCCCAGGAGTGCTCTGCCCCAAACCCAGAGCATTGGCCACTCCATGGAAGCTCCCTTTTCCTTGGGCCATCCCATTGCACCTGGGAATCCTCACCAGGCACCACGAGCAGCCAAGTGAGCATGGCCTCCTCCTCCAGCCTGTTGAGCAACCAGCAGTGGGTGGACACACACCCAGGCTAAACACAGCCCCAGCACAGCCACCCCCACCCGCCTTGGCTTAGACCCAGGTCACCAAACACATTCTTGCTGTGGGTGCGCTGGTTCCCATGCTCCTCCCCGGGAGAAGCCCATCTTACTCAACCCCACTCAGCTCTGGTTTCCCCAGTGCTGAACCCGGAACCAGATTTCACTCATCACAAAACGTGCCAGCCCTTCTTGCCACACAGCTCTGTCCCAGGGCCTGGCAGGATGCGCTGGGTCCATTCCCTACCTCTCCACATCCCTGTGAGCAGGGTGCAGGCTGGCCCAGGACCAGCAGGGAGGGAAAGGCCTCTGTTGCAATTGCCATTGTCCCTAATCCCTGTTTTTGACCAGAACAGCCTGTGAGATGCTTGACACCTGAAGGACAGGGGTTTTAAGGCTTCCAATGCCTCCTCAGCACAGCCTTTACCTCCTTATGACACATCAGAGCTTTTGCAATCCAGGTTAGCACCAATCTGCCCCATTTCGACTTCAAAGCACTTCACAAACACTAACCAATTAATCCTCTCACTGCCCTCCAAAGGAGGTGAACATCTTTATCTGTTTCCCCATCAATGAGAAGGAGAGAGTTAAGTGCTTCTCCCAAGGCTGTCTGCACTTGACTCCAGCCCCAGGCTGGGGCCATCAGAGGAAAGGACAGGTGCACCTCAGACACAGGAAATGCTGCAGGAACCACAGCACCTAAATCAAGCAACTCTGGTTTTCTCCATGTCCCATATGATTCAGCTTTTGGAGCATTTTCTGTTCATTATGAGTCAATGACTTGGAAGAAAAATTATCTGAGACAAGTGAGACAGGGGAGGCCACTGACACAGCAACCAGGACCAGCTGGAGAGCCAGGGGCACACACATTCCTGGCTTTAATAAGCCAAGAAAAGCCCTACATCTTGCAGTAAAAAACAGAGTTCAGTATGGACAGTTCCAGAGTAAGGGGACAAACTTTGATGTGACCACAAGTAGACACAGCAAAACACAGCACAAGCTACTGGCAGTGCTTAGCTTCTGCTAAAAATCGGGGCAGAACATCCCAGCTCATTCTGCACTTTAAATCACCCTTATTTCCTCCAGCTCAGGCAAAGCTTGGTTTAGGGAACCCTACAAACCTCCGAGGCATTGGTACAGAAGGGGAGCTGGCCTTCGACTGGGAAACTGCAGGAAGTCAGCAGGTGTCACATCAGTGTGGTGACATCTCACGCAGGATGGGACACATGTCACTGGGAGTGATGCTCCCCCTCAGCCAGGATTCACTCAAACACTGCCAGCAAAGAGCACAGCACCCATATTCACCAGGTCCATTGTGTACCTCTGATGTGCAGCCAGCAAAAAAAAAGGAGTTTTTTATCTCCTGAAATGACTATTTATTTGTTGAAGACATGAGCCCATGAGCCCTCCTCCCCCCACCCCCCCAGCATCCAGGAGTGCTCCCACTCTTCCTCTGATGTCGTGGGACAGGACAGGCAGGGCTGGGATGCTGCTCCCTTTCACTTCAGCAGCAATTTCTGTCCCCAGGGTTCCTCAGAGCATGTGGGTGAAAGTCTGTGTGCTTTTGCAACACTGCTGACCCAGGGTGGGACTCCTGCTCCTCCACTGCCCCAGTGGCAGGGAAAACCCACAATTCCAGGGCTCACAGGGAAGCACTGGTTCATTTTTCTCATCATTTCCAATGGCTGTGGCTCAGCACTAACTGCTGACAATTACTCATTACCACTCACCCCGAGGTTCCAAATTGCTCGCTAAACCCTGTGAAGATGCAGGAATCCCAAAGCCTTTTGGATGGAGAGGGGCAACCTTTAAACAAAGCTCTGCAATGCCAGATCAATACTGGAAAGAGCTGAAATCAGTCCAGCGTCTCGCTTAAGTGGCAGGAGAGTTTCAGGCAGATGAAATGCAATTCTCTAACTGCAGTTATTAGAGGCAGCGGGGGTAGAAGCCTTGCTGGATCTGGAATAGAAGTACCATCCCGAGGGAAGGCTTTTCTTAGCATCGAGAGTCACTATATGTACTGTTTTAAACAGGTGCCTCCAATTTATCGCAAAGCACAGACCTCAAGTCACAGTAGCACCTTAAAAAGGAAGATTTGCCCTCCTCCGCTGAGGGTGTCACATCTGCCCCTCCAATACAGGCTGCAAACTGGCCCCAGGGAGGGGAAGCAGAGATACCCCAAGGAGCAGGGACAGCCTGGGGCTGGCTCACAGCAGACAGTGCCACCTGCTGTCACCTGGTCCCTGTCCCATCCCTCCCACCGGGGTCCCCAGGCAACCTCCCAGCTCATCAACTACAGCCCCCATCCAAGCCAGACCCCAAAAAGCTGTTGCTTTTCTACAGAATATTCTTGTCTGCTCATCAGGCCCTTCCCTCTCCGTGTGGTTGTGTGGGACTGACACTGAGCTGTGGATGATCCACTGTTTGTCCTTCAACATATCACAGGATTTTGTTCACCAGGGAAAGAAGGAAAAGGGAGACACCAGCTCTGGGATATGGCAAGAAACAATTTCTGAGCGTGCTTTGTCACAAGAAACAGTTTCTGAGTGTGCTTTGTCTTCCTCCTCAGCTGAAAACCATGGTTTTGTGTATTTTTCTTGAGCATTGACATCATCTCTTCCACTCCTGAACCTCTCACCACCTTTTTGGGGGCATAAAGAAGAGCCCAAGCTGCTTAGAAACACCCTGGAAATGAGCAGGGAGACCACTCCACCCTATTCAAACACCATGATTAGACATGCCTTTGGATACTGCAATTGCAGGACATGACCACAAACCCAAAATGCCTTAAATAACAGTTATGAGGTTTACCTTGGCAACACCCTCACAAAACTCCTGTGAACTCCTCCAGGCAACCTTTGCAGCTTGGCTCAGTCCAGAATCAAAACACGAAGCAAAGCCACCAAGCTCAGCAGGACTTTGGGCCCTCAGGGACTGAGCAGACCCTTCAACATTCACCACAAGAACCTTCTTTACAGATGGGTGGATTCTCTAGCATGTTCTTAACTTTATAAGCATTTACCTTCCTCTTCTTTTTGATAAAATTCATTAGACAGTGGAATCACCTTCCCTGAGAAATCTACCTGCCAAGCCCTTTTCAAGCCTAAATTTACTTTTCCATTAATTGGCCACCAAGATCTTGACCAACAGTACATTAACCTTTGTCATGTTTGAGAAGTAAACAACCCAAGGATTCACTAGACTAGATACTTAAACCAGTTTACAAAACTAAGTTCAAGTTAGAGAGAAAAATCCACACAAACAAGAGGGAATGAAACTCATTGCCTTAAACATCCCTTCTCAAAAACCTTTCCTTAACCAGAACACAACAAATCCAAATAAGAATGAAGTTTCTCAAGAGCCCACTCTGGCTGTCCTGCTGGGGGAGTTGTTGGTGAGCACAGAAACCCCTGCAAGGGCCAGCACAGCAGGGCTGCCCAAAAAGCTGGCACACAGCTACTCCTCTCTGCCCAGGAGCAGATGCAGAGACAGCTCTGACATTAAAGCTTGTGCCTCTGAGCCATCTGAGAAAGGTCCACCCTTGACAGGAACCATCTAGAAAAAGTCAAATTTGTTGACAGCCCCCCCAAACACTTGGTTTGGAAACCAAATAAACTACCATAAATCACACACCAGATTTCAAATAAAACCATACAAAAGCAGGGCAATCCCTGAGAGTGTACTTAATCCCCTACTACCCCAAGTCTCATTACCTGAAAAATCAACTTAATTTAAGAACTCACATTCAGCCTGCAGATCCCTCACAACCAATTATGCCAGGATTCACTTCTTCCCTATGCAGCACCCAAGACACTTCTCAAAGCAATCCCATTGCTGGTTCTCCTAAACCATCCAGGTTCCCCCTAAATGTAGAGGGGGCACATATTTATGTTATCAGGAGGAGTCACATGCCTTAGGTCAGCTGAGCTTGTTTCCCAGTCTCCTTGTTTTCAATTTCCCTCCTTCAGTCAGAGTGCTAAAGTGGCACAGGAGAACCAAATTCAATTAACAGGATTAATAGCAATTAAGCTCCTATTGGAGTCAGGGTTGTACTCTTTAGTCCTGGGAAGAAACTAGATGTCACTGCAACAAGATAAGCAGCAGGTGATGTCAGAAGCTTTTTATTTCCAAGCAGAAAAATTGGTTGTCTTCCTGAAAGTCCTCTGATCAGAATTTTGCCCAGATGGAGCCAATTCCCTTCCAGCCTGTTCCTGTTCAGCCCCACTCTCTGCACCTGGAAGAGCTCAGCTTCCCCTGAACACCAGGGTCTGGATGAACCACCCCAAAGTCACTCTCTTTTTCCATGCCTGTATAAAAAAAACAAACCCAATTTTACAGCATGTGTGGGAAAGAGTAGAACACTTGGATGTGATGCTGAAGCTCCTTTTAGTTTACCTTTTCTGTAGGATTTGCTCCTACATCCTGGCCCTGCTGTGCAAGGAAGTTCTGCCAAGAGGATCAGTCCCAGTTACCAGCACTGGGATATTCCCGCTCCCTGGCAGAGTCCTGACCCTTCCCACAGCAGGGGCCATCCTTGAAGGCAGGAAGGCTCTGTCACTCCAGCAATTTATCCTCCGGTCTCACTCTGTTATCACAGCACCTCACAGAAGTTATTTTAGCTACAGAGCAGTTTTCTGGCTTCCTGTGTAGTTCCTTAGTGTTCTTCCTAATTGAGGGCTTTTAACATTAGCAGCCTTCAGCAGCTGTTCTTCTTCCGGAGGTGGGGGGGGCACCAAATCTTTTATTCAAATTTCTTTTCTAAGAAGTAGAAACGTGACCCACATCCTAAGAAGATGTCCCTGAAGAGACAAGCCTTCCCCACTCTGTCACAGGCTCCTTTCAGCCACTGGAACCACAATTTGCTGAATTCACCAGTCCATACATAATCCCCAAGCAGGAACCAGGGATCTCTGGCTGAATATTTCCTACAGAGCCAGAACAGGGGCTCTATGTGGCTTGTGGGAGCTGGAGCCTCCCAATTCCAATGCTGGCCTATCCCTGCTGTACCACCTGTGAGTGAAATACTGCACAAAATGGGATAGGTTCACCAGGAGCTCCTGATGGAGGGGCAGAGCAGCAGCAGCTGCTGGAGATTGGGGCTGGGAGCTCTTCCCAATAGGATGCTGTGTGCAGCAACCACCAAACAAAATGGAAAATGGGATAGGAGGGGATTGTGGGACACACTGAGGTTGGTGCCTGCAGCTCCTCTCCAGCCAGGGTGGGATCTGCATGGCAAAAAGCTGCCTGAGCCCTCAGAAGAGAGCTAGGATTTACTTTTGTCAGAGCCTTGAGTGTTTTGAAGTCCGGAGAGTGGCAAGAAGCAACAAGCTCCACCAGTGCCCTCGGGAAATTGCAACAGTCACCAGTCAAAAGCATTCAAAGATCACAAACCAGACCCAGATGATCATGAATCACAGCTTAGAAACCGCAAATGGTTCTTAAGCCTCTTCAAAATAATGTCATTTACCAACAGGCTCCTTTGGAGTGGTTCACATTTTCCAGCTGCCTTCTGAACCCAGGAGAGAGAGCATGGGCTAAAGCAGGAGCAGAGCTCCTGGTGCAGTGCCAGCTCCTGGGAGCTGGGGTGACATCAGGAGATGTTGTGACACCTGGCACAAGGTTGCCCATGTGTGTGGTGCTGGGGCTGTGGGAAGGGCTCTGTGAGAGTCCCTGGTGGCAGAGAGGGTGGGCAAGGGCTGAGAAGGAGAGCAGGGAGCCTCTTACCTGGTTCCCAGCTCCCTCCAAGGCTGGTCTGGCCTCACCTACCCCACACTCACCTTTGGAAGACTGAGGGGTGTCAGACAACAATTTTGTTTGAAAATGCTTCCTGTGCATTCCATCAGGGAACACACAGAGTTGATGTTAAGTGCACTAATGTGGTAAAACACCACAGGCTCCTTGGTCCACGTGTGGGCAATCCTGAAGCTCCAGACAGAGCAAGACCTATATCTCAATAATGCACAGGCAGTAAAGCTCTTACGTGTCATCAATGTTTTAACACCCCATTTAAATATTAATATAATGGAACGGCATAAAAGCAATATCCCTGAAAGCACAGGGTCATTTAATCCATTGCCCTTTTCTCAGGAAGAATCCAGAGACCTCCTCCAAGTGTTTTACTTCCCCAGTCCAGTGCTGACTTTCTCAGTCTCATAACATTAGTTCTAGTAATAATAATATATCATCATAATGCAAAGCTGGCCATCATGATAATTATTTATGACTTATGCTTCTGGCCATAGCTTAATGTTTCTGTAGAGGTTTTAATTATCATTTATGCATCTTTGTTCAATGTCCATAAAAATCCCAGGGCTCTGTATGGCTGAAAGCTGAATTTATAGAATCCTGGGAATGGCAGAGCCTGGATCCAGTGAGAGAGGCTGCTCCTAACCACCAGCATGCCAGATCCAGTGAAAGGACAGGAATGTCAGCAGGGCACAAAATGCAAAAATGAGTCCCAGCAGGTGGAACTGCAGTTCCTGGAGTAAAAGGGATTTGTGTCAGCTGCATTTGTGTCTGATCCATGTCAGCACCTTGATGGAGATGACCGAGGTCTCTGGGTCTGAACACCAGCTGGTCAAAGAGGCTGACATAGTGAGGAGGACAGCACACAGAGAGGAATTTGGGCTCAGGGACAAGGGCACTTGTGATCCCTCCCTCCCTTGCTCCTCAGGGAGCTGCACTCAGGTCTGTCAGCCCCTTGCCAGGAGTGTCTGATCACCCTCAGTGTAACCCTGGAGGATCCCAGGGGACAGCAGGACCTGCAGCCCTGCAGTTCATCCTGAGCAGAGGAACAGCAAAGCATAAAGCTCATGGATGGCTCAGCTAAACAGGCAGATGCAGCATCATCAGCTGCCTCCAGCACACCCCTCACCATCTGCTCCTGGCAAACACCTCAGCACTGGAAGAGAGATGCCCCAAGTGCAGGCACTGCGAGGCTGCCTTGAGCTTGGAAGCAGGCTAGATTCCTTCTTCCAAAATACACAGAGGGAAAAATACAAGATGAAACATCCCCAAGTATTTCCTACAGAAACTACAGCACAACATGAGAACCTCGGGTCTTTTTTTAACTGGAAAACCAAGTTTCTTGGTAAGTCGGGCTTGAAACTGTGAGCCAGGGGCTTCCAGAAGCTCAGAAAATGGGGAGGAATGAAGAAAAGAGGATCTTGGCAGGAATGAATAAGGATAAGAAGGAAAAGCATACTGCAGGCAGCAGCCATGGGCTTTGGCAGCCACTTCCTCTTGTAGAAGGGAAAAAACCCAATTTAAAAGCTGCTTGGGGAAAAGGAGGTTCAGCAGTGGATTTTTTCATCTCTGTTACCAGAGCAAAAGGACTGCTCCTCATATCCCTGATGGGCTGAAGACAGTGCCTCAACTGCAAAGCATCTCACTCTCACAACCAGGCTGGAAACATACGAGGCATCAAAAATAAAGTCACATTTATTAGGGAAGCAATTCAAGTGCAAAACTCAACGAGGGATATAGGGAGCTGACTACATGCAGAAATCAAAGGGAACCCTTGATGGAAAAGAAATGTTTAGCCACTATGTTCAAAGGCTCCCTAAATCAAAGACAAACTCCTTCTTTAATCAAGGCCATTGACCGAGGCTGAAAGCACAGGGAACTGCCAGCAGTTCCTGCAGCGTTGCTTTTCACAGCAGGGCTGCAGGTGCTGATGCTCTTACACCCAATGTTCTTCCCCAGCATCCTGTATCTGTGTCCTGGGAGCAACTCTTGGCACTCAAAACACAGCAGTTTTGTGGGGACAATAAACCTCAGCCATCAGCCATCCAAACATCCCAGCACCCCTGGTTTTAGCTGCAGGAAAATTTCAGCCTCTGCCTCTGAGCTTGAGGAGTCATTAGGAGAAGGAGCAAGTGTTAATTGGGCTGTATCTAATCTCAGCCCGACCCAGGGGTCAAGAGCTGTTAGCTAAAGTTTATCAGCAGTGTTTGGCCATCATTTATCAGCTTTGGGGAGATTGGGCTAGGACAGGTGTGCAACATGCTGACGCACAGATGGGGTCAGGGTGTATTGATTTTCCCAACCGGAGAGCGGATACCAGCCATTAACAAGCACACATTTGTTGTGGTTAAAGCAACCAGCAGGAACACGAGATGCTGGTAGGGAAAGAGCTGGCCAAGAATGAAGTGCACATTTATGAATGGACTTGTGAAATAACGTGGACCTCACAGTGCCTTGTGGCAGCACAGCTCTGAGGAAAAACCATCTCTGGAAACAGGCTCAGTGTTTTCCATCTCTGCTGAGCTTTATGTTCAGAATTAGAGTCCAGCAATGTTATCCCCAGCTCCGTCTCATGTCTGCTACTAGTTTTCCCTTTCCTCCCAAAATGTCTTTTCTATCTGTCTGTGAAAAAGCTCATTTCAAAATCTCTCTATAGATCACAGGAAGAAGAAATGTTGTCAGAAATTAAAGCCTTATTTCATAATTTGCATTGGTTTTCTCTTCCTATCCTCACCTTTCTAATTCTTTTAATAGGCATTTTTTCCTATGGAGCTAAGCAGGCTGAGAGCTCTCCACTGGAAAAACCTCATCTCCTTTATTCGTCCAAAATGGCACAGTGGAGCTGGACTAAAGACGTTCAGCATCTTCTAGCCATATGTTTCACTGAAATCAGAAATATAATACTGTTTTTCGTATTTTTGGGCCAGTTCTGGGAGCAAATCATGTATCAATAGCCATTAGTGCTGCCAATGGAACTCACAGGAGTAGCTAGAAATGCCAAATATTTCTGGGGTTGTGATGAAAATCATTTGCAGTATATTTGGTTTTGTTGATCAACTGGCTTACAAAGTGATGGAAAATATTACAAAAGCTTGACAAAAACTTTGACAAAATGTTTTCAAGAAATTAGGGGAAAATGTGTAAATATCCTGTATTTCAGACTACTAAAAAAATCTCCTAGTCCTGGAGACAGTGAGTTAGCCAAGGACCACCGAGGGGCTGCTGCTTCTCTGCTGGCTTCTGACAGCTTTTGTGGAAAGTATCAGTTCCTCCAGTCGTGTTATGAACCTCTGCAAGCGTAAAGACTCCACAGCCTTATTTTGGTCCAGCAACAGTGTTTGTCCACGCTCATGGTGAATGATTTTTTTCCTACTGTCCCATTGGGATAACCCTTCCTGCAGCTTGTCTCTGCCATCTCTCACCCTTTTGCTGTTTAGGTCTGGGTGGGCTTTGGCTCTGTCTTCTCCCATGTCCTGCCAATCCTTCACCTCCTCACACCAGAACAATGCACTCAGAGCTCACCTGGGTGAGTTGGTGCAGCCAGCTTTCTCCAGAGCCAATTTCAGATATCATCCCTTGAACCTCACCTGAGGGAAAGGGCAACAGCCAGAGAATCACAGAAGGGTTTGAGTTGGAAGGGGCCCTAGAGATCATCCAGTCCACTCCTCTGCTATGGGCAGGGACACTTTATCCTAGACCAGGCTGCTCCAAACCCTGTCCAGCCTGGCCATGAACATTTCCAGGGATGGGGCAGCCACAGGTCCCTGGGCACTGGACACAGCTGCAGGCAGACAGGATCTTTTATGCAAACAGGACCAGGCACTAGAGATCCAGGATCCTTACCAAGAGTGGCTCATACCAGAGCTCTTAAGTTACCTCATACATACTTTAGAGTGAGATCCAGCCCTGGACAAGGGACATGTGGTCCTTGGGAGCAGAGACAGAGCTGCCTGAGCTGAGCAGAAGGACAGATTAGACTGGATCATCCCCGCCTGAGTCTGTGACCCCGAAAGGACAGGGACCATATGCTTCCCATCTTGTAAAGCTCCGTGGAAGAGGGAGTGGGCACAGGGTGCTGCTTCGAGTTGGAGAAAGGGGGAGGGATTTGCTGGAGGAGATTGAAATCTGTGTTTGCCCAATTATCAGCCGCAGTGCTTAATCACTCTGCCCTGGATCTCTCCGGCAGCCGCAGGGGCAGTCGGATGTGGAGGCGGGAGGCAGATAGGATTTAATAAAGAAGCAATTTTATGAAGGAATACTTTGCTTTTGGCATTTTCTGTAGGAGTAGGGAAAATGATCGTTTTTTTCTTTGGTAATGCCGGGGAAAGCAAGAAAAGCAGAGCTCCATGTTTCAGCTCCTGTGGGATCAACCCCATATGCTCTCACTGCCTCTACATCCCATGGAGATCCTGCAGGAGACCCAAGGAGAGGAGCATGAGAGATCAGGGGAGAAAGGGAGGAAAGCAGGGGAGCTGGTACCCCCTGCACTGACCCAAGGCCCCACCTGCAAGGGAAAGAGCCCCAAGGTCACCAGAGCTGACCAGTCCAGAGTTATTCCCAGCAGGCACATGCCATCACCCAGTAAATCACAGCAGAGGAGGGAAAGGTCTCCATGGACTGAGCCCGTGGGGTCTGGTGTCCTTGAGAGGTGGGAGAGCACAGACAAACAGGCCAGGAGCTGGGCTGGGAACTTCCACACCAGGCTGGGAACTCCACCCCAGCCAATGTCAGCCAGTAATCCTCACAAACACAGAGCCTGTCCTCAGCACATTCATCCTCGTCAGGGAGCATTTGATTGGCATCCAGTCACGGTCTCTTCTGAGCAGCCCAACAAGCTGTGATTTATGTGATGTCTTTGTCTTCAGACACTGCTGTCAGCAATACCCATTCTCAGGCAAAGCTGCCGATGCCTGCAGATTTCCAAAGGTTTCTCTCATGGACAGGCTGCCCTTGCTGAAGGATAACAGAAGCTTTAGCAAAAGTAGAAATGATGATTGGTAATGTTATCCTGTAGCTATGCCCAGCCCCCTCCCCAGAAACCAGAGGTCCCAAGTCCAGGATTTCCAGAACAAAAGAGAAAACAAATTGATCTGCTGTCCTGGGCTCCAGAGATTCTCCTGCAGCTGGAGAAAATATGTGATGCTTTCTCAGCAGCTACTCACAGGATGCCTTTTCCTAAACTGTCAGAATGTTCAATATCTTCCATGCACCCAGAGCAACAGAATAGCTTTCTCAGCATTAAATGGGAAAGAATTCAAGACAAAAATCACTACCAACCGAATTATGGTTTGGAGTTTTTTGGTTTTTGTTTTTTTCTGCAGGAAAAATCAGTGTTTGAGCAGTATTCCCTGGACAGAGGAGCAGATGATCACTGCACTCCACTCTCACCTTGCTGATGCAAAAGAGCTTGGTCTGTCTCACATACCTTTCAAAACCACCTTGGATACCACAGGCAAGGTCTTGGCTACCCCTGCAAGATTCAGGCCTGGCAAGCAACAAAAATTCAGGCATTTTTAGCTTTTAAATCCAACACAAGCAGCATTTTGGACCCAAAAGAGCTTTGAGCATCTTGGGAACTGGTTTTTGTGACACCTCTAGGTTTCACATTTGCATCAGCCTTTCTCCAAATTTCACTCATCCCACCCATTGCAGGGCAGCAGCAAAGCCTCCAACTGCCTTGCTGAGATCCTGAGCACTGAGGAGCCTCTGGTGCCTGTCCTTTATGAATCCCAAGGAAGGTCCCCACAACCTCCACCAAGGGACCAAGCTCAGGGATGGCACCAGCACAGGACCATGGTGCAGGTCTTGGTCATACAACCCCTTGGTGAAAGGGGTTGGGACTGCCCAAGGAGCTCTGCTCCTGCTTTAGCCCATTCTCTCTCTGGTTCAGGAGGAGGCTGGAGAATGTGAACCACCCCAAATGAAACGCCATTGTTTGGGAGATGCCATTATTTGGGAGAGGCTTAAGAATAATTTATGACTTCTAAGCTGTGATTCATGATCATCTGGGTCTGGTTTGTGATCTTTGAATGCTATTGACTGGTGACTCTGTTGGTTTCCTGGGGGCACTGGTGGCTTTCTCTTTGTACATCATGTCTCCACAAAAAAACAAATTCCAGCTCTGGTTTCAACAAGTGATCCTCCAGTCTGTCATGGAGGGACCATCAAAAGGAAATAGGTAGTTTCCCAGATTTTTAATTCCCCTGCAATGTAATTTTTTATCCCTTTGCATCACTTTACTACTGAAATGAATGTAACTTGAAAACACTCAGGTTTGGCCAAAAGACAATACAGGAATTCATCCTGCAGAAGGAGAATCACCTCTTCCTGCTGGTCCACATGGAGGCACACCTGGCAGTTCAACTTGCCCCTTCCCCTCATGCCTTGTGTAGCCTCAATTCTCTCTCCAAGTGCTCCCAGCATCCAGGAGGAGACACCATCAGCAACTGCAGAGATCTCGTGTCCTACACCATATGTGGTGGCCAACAAGGTGGCCAAGGGGACTCCATCCCATGCCAGCACCTGCTCTGGGACCCGCCTGTCCCCTCCATTTCTCCACAACAGGCTCAGCAAGTCACACAGCATGGCTGGCAGAGCCTCCTGACTCATTTCTCTGCACTCCTCCAGCTGATGTGTTTGGAGGAACACGCTGCTCTGACAAGGTGACACATCCTGAGAAAGCCCACACTACCGAGCACGGTACCAGGAGCACCCAGTGCAGCAGCAGTTTGCAGCTCTTTTTCATTCCTCCCCAGTCAAATGAGCCCCAAGCATTTCTGTTTGATTTTCCTGAAGGATATTGAATTGTTGTCAATCAGGAGAGAGGAGCTCTGAAATCTCCTGTTTTTGAAGGCATCTCATAAAGACACAGCTGTCAGTGGAGACGCTTGGAAAGGAAGAGCATTCTAACAGAGACACTGCATTAAAACCCAAGTGTGCCTGCTGTTCAGCTGCAGCCTATGCTGGAATCTTCTTTTGGCAGAGGCAACTGCCCTTGAGTCTGTTGGTTTGGCTCAATTCGTTGTGGAATAATTAAGTTCAGTCCATTGCACTGCATAATCTGGAGTTTCTTCAACCTTCCTCAGTAGCAAAGTACTTAATCTCATCCAGCTCTGGGAGCGGTTGGGAACATGAAAATCAGCAAGTGCAAAGCTGTCAGGAGCCTAAGCAGTAAGAGGATGAAGAGAGAAGTGTCCAGGAGGCAGAGGAAGGTCAGCAGCCTGCCTGTGCTTTGATGCCTCTGACTTTTGGAGGAAGGAGAAAACCGTGGCATTACACACACTCAGAATGTCCCAGGAGCCAACACAGTCGCCACCCGCAGAGCATAAACAGTGAGGATTTACCAGTCAAACTCAAGTTTGGAAACGCGCCTGGATGTTTCCAAGGAATCTGAGAAAAAGTGTTTCTGTTCCTGGACAATCCAAACTATCACATTTCCTGGCTACAGCAAGGATCTCTAAACTGAAAAATGTGTTTTACCAGGAGTGGGCACGCCCAAAACATGGGTAATCATCAAAACTCTTTTCAGCACTGCTCTATTTACATGTCTTAGACTGAGGAGGAAAAATAACAGGGGACAGCACTAGACTGAGATGAACCTCTTTCAGCTGTAAAAAATTATCATCCCTCCCTCTGTTGCTCCTCAGAGGGTGATAACACCACCTGAACCTTTGTTCCAGGCACACTAAAGGATTGTTGTCTGTGCTCAAAGGTCCATTAACACCCACCCCAGCTCCTGAGAGCTGCTGAGCAGGCCCAAAGCCAGCTTTACTCTCTGAATTAATAAAATAACAGGTGCCACTAGGAGCAGTTCTTTTTGCCTCATGTTGCAGGTCAGCCCAAGGGAGAGCAGAGGGAAACCCAGTCAAGAGGGAGGAATGTCCCCATGATCACTGAAGCAAAATCAAAAGAGATGTTTATGGCAGGGGAAAGCACCCTCCAGAGCCACGTTGGGAATGGGGTATCCCTTGGACAATGGAACAGCTGCCAATGGAGCTGAGATTTCTCCCTCTCAAACAGCTCCTTGAATTGCTCTTGGCATTGACTTTTTCCTGTTCAGCTAATTAAAAATCTGTCTTTGAGTCATAAGCCCCCATTAGTAATAATTTGCTTTGCACTTCTCCAGTGATTTATGGCTGAGATATCAAAGTGCTTTAGAAACATTAATTAATCCTTCTAATCCCCAAGGGACTGATCCACTCCCTGCAATGCACCATTGGTGGTGTAAGTGTAGGAAATCCCCAGGGTTTTTGCAGGCAGGGAGAGGGGAAGGGAGCAGTGTCTGACCCAGCAGCTGATTTCAGCTGCTGTCTGCAATCAGGGATGTGCAGTCAAAACAGCAGCACTAAATATGCAGCCAGGAGCCAGCCCAAGGCACAGGCAAGCTCTGCTCTCCGGGAGCAATCCTTGCTCCCATTCCTGCCTGCCCAGGGAGGGAGGGGGAGCTGCAGCACCCCAGCTCTGCTCTGTGGATCACACCAGGAAAGGTGTGAGTGGATCAGAGCCATCTTCACAGAGGTAGCTTCACCCTGCAAGTGGCAGCAGCAGGGTCATTAATCAAAGCCACAGTGCTGCTAATTGTATTTCTTTTGCTGGCCTGCCCATTTTTCCAATATTGGTTCTTTGTACAACGTTGCTTTGTCATAGCTTGGAGGGCAGACCCAGGGCTGACCCCCACGCCTGGGACAGGGCCCCAGTCCTTGCTGGAGATAAGGATTATCACCTCCATTGGCTTGGGAGAGGCTTTCATCCTTGCGCCCACCAATGAGCCAGTTGCCACCTGGTGTTGTCCCCGTGTTCTCAATGTTGTCACCACAGGACTGCAGGGTGGAGCTGGCTTTGTGGTATGGTGCCAGGAATGGGGAAAGGTATAAAAGTCCCAGCAGACTGCCAGAGACAGGAGCTCTGAGACACAGGAGTGTCCCAGTTTCTCTCCACTGTGCTCAGTAAAACATCACCTTCACCATGAAGGTAGCTGGAGTTTTCCTGCTCTTCTCCCTGGCACTCTGCTTCTACCAAGGTGAGTCCAACATTTTGCTTAGGAGCCATTTCCTCTCCTTGCTAAAGCTCCCAGGTCTGCCACAAGGGAAGGTGAGTGTGGGAAGAGACCAGCTGGTGCTGGGACCTTGCTGTGGCCCTGGGCAGGGAATGCTGCAATGGCCAATGTGCATTAAACCTGTCTGTGAGCAATTCTAAAACAGAGGCTTTGAAAGGGAGCACTAACTCCCAAAAATGAGCAGACCTGCTGGGCTGACACTCTTTCTTCAGGGGTAGGATTTGTCCTGTGACTGGTGATTTCTAGGACAGTGTGATCCTTTCAGAGTGAATAGGTGCTATTCTGGTTTTAAAAAAGCAAATCCAAGAAGACAGGAAATGAATCTATGCAAGGGAAAATGCAGCTCTCACTACTAAAGCCAATGTTTAAGCCAACTGTGTTTTCAAAATCCCATATGGTGCAGAGGGATGAGAACATGAGCTGTTGCTGCTCCTCAGGTCCTGCTTTAGTGGGCTCATTCCAAACAGGAGGGTGCTTCTGAGGCAGGTCCTCTGTCATCCTGTTTACTGCACAGAGGCTGCCATTGCAGGGCTGTCTGAGCACAAAATCTGGGCTCATTTCAGATGAACTGAGCATGTAGTGAGCTGCAGCCCAAAGTAAAATCCTTGAAATATTAAACAGTGTGGCTACCAGCTCCTCAGCACCAAAATGTTTCACTGCTACTGGGTCGTGCTGGTTGTTAATACAGATGTAGTATAAATCCTCCATGTAGATAACTTCTGGGTTTATTAAAAAAACAAAAAAACAGTTCTGCCTTTTGCCGAAGAAATTCAGGTTGTTTTTCAAAACACACCCATTGTGTGTTCCACCCATGTGATCCCAGCTGCCAGCTCAGGTCCAGCGTCTCCCTGGGGAAGCTCACCAAAGTTATGGCTTGGTCCCACCAGCTTTGATGTGAGACCTCAGGGTCTTCTTCTAGTAGAGACTTCCAACAACTTGTCTTTTGCTCTATTTGTTTGTGGTAAAAACTGAGTAACAGTAGAAAAATCGCCCTGGATTTATTCCAGCACCTGCCCAGTGTCAGCAGGAGTTTCTCAGTTACTCATGAACATGTGGTAAGACAGTACAAAAGCCACTTTTGCTCCCTGACAGCTGGCAGGTGACATCTCTAGAAGTGCATTTTGCCTTGGCAGGGCCTTGCACTATTACAGTGTTTCTGCCAGGAGAAAGAGGGTGACACAGCAGGGAGGGATCCAGCTGAGAAATGTGGGAGATCCAAGGGAAGAAATTATTTTCTAGGACAAGGGTGTTTGAGTCCTCAGCCTAAACTGTCTTTATTCTGTCCAACTTGAATGAAACCAGCATGAGTGATGGGTGCTAAGGTGTCTTCTCTCTCTCCCTCTCTCTCTCTCTCTCTTTTTCCTCTTTCTCTAGGAAATGCTGAGTTGGATGTAGCTGCTGCCAGAGGAATAGAGGTGAAGTCTTTTGTTTTATGTAGCACAAGTGAGACAACACTAACCCGCACACTGGGGAGCCATCATTGCTAAATGCAGTGAAGCAGAGTGGGTTGACAGTCCAAAGATGCCAGTGCCTGGGAACCCCCTTCCACCTGCTGTGCCACAGCAAAATCCCAGTGGTGATACTGGTTTTCCACTGCATTTCCACCAAACACTGAAGGAAAACTTCCTAAAAAGCTAAATATTGCTGTTACCTGCCAAGCAAGTCAGNCTGCATCCCATGGTTCCATACCTCCAACTCCTACATCCCTGGTTCCTCACCCTCCTGTTCGGCATCCCTGGCTCCCCACCCTCCTCTGCAGCCCTGGGACCAGCAGTGCCCTTTGTGCCAGCTCAGGGCATCCCTTTGCCATAGTCCCTGGAGCTCCTGGAGCACTGATGGAGTTTGGGAATAAACTCTGTTAAAGACAGAACTGGAGGAGCTCCCCTGGCCCAGGGCTTGTGTGTCAGTGCCCAACGAGCCAAAGGTTGAGCCAGAGGTTAACCAAGAGATCTGAGCCAGGAGCAGCTCAGGAGGTGCAGGTCCTGCCAGAGATTCCCAATGGGAGTCACCTCCCTCAGCTTTGTTTGCTGTGGGTGCAGGACTGGGATGCAGGGATGGAAACTTTCCTCCTCTTTCCTGAACCTTTGCCACTGCTTTTCTGTGGCTCTGGCTTAGTGCTCGGGGATGAGTCTTGGAGCAAGTTTAACATTTATATTATTGTCTTTTCTTTACTCAATTGAAGATCCTTCCTAAGCCCCATTATTAAAATATCTTCAAAAAATAATCTCCTTTTTAAAACCTAGGTGGGTGAACACAATGGGTGCTGTGAAGTGCAATTTTCTTTCCCATCTCTGCATGGTTTTGCTCCTGCACGTGCTTGCATTGCCAGGTGAAGATTTCTCCCAGGTTAATAAATAGCTTGGCTTAAACTCTAAACCCTCAATCCTAACAAATTGACAAAGTTTAATGAAGCCATTAAAAATGTATGGTGCAATAAATAACCGTCTTTAGCTGAGCACCACGTGGATTATCCAGCCCACATCTGGATCATTATTTATCTCATGAGCCCAAAAAAAACCTCATCCATGTTTTGTGGAAAAGCTCCTGCACATGCTCCAAGAAAGGCAAGAAAAAGAAATCCAAAGTGACAGCTCCTCTCCCAAATCACACTGAGCTACAGCCAGGCTTCCATTCCAATATTCAGTGCTGAAAAGGCTTTGATTAGAAATACCTGGGGTGCTTTACAAACATCTGGAAGAGTTCAAAGGGGCTTGGGTGGCTGTGGCACTTGGGGAGGTCAAGCCCAGGCGCTGCATTGTTCTGATGATGTAAAATTTCCTGCTCACAGCCACAAAAACACAGAGTTGTGCGTAAAGCCTGGCTCTGGCTTTGTGCTGCTCCTTACTCCGGGCACGCCGTCGCACCTCCTGCTTTTGATTTGTTAAAAGTCATCAGGAAAACTCAGTGACTTAACCAGCTGGAACTGAATTGTCTTGGAGAAGAAGGAACTTCTCCCCCCTGAAATGAAAGTTGTGCCAGAACCTGAATTCCAGCTCCAGACACCTGCACCGAGCCCTCAGCAGGGCCCCCCCAGAGCAGTTGTGGGATGGGATGGGATGGGATGGGATGGGATGGGATGGGATGGGATGGATGAGAAGCTGGTGCTGCATCCGCCTTGTGTTGACAGGCACTGCATTCCCAGAGCTCCTAAACTCCCCTTTGTGCAAGCTCTGAGCAGCTGGAAATGTGCTGCTCCTGTGGGTCACAGCCCTGAGCCTTGCACCTCCCCTGTTCTGTTCTGTTCTGTTCTGTTCTGTTCTGTTCCCAAGTGATGGNAAGTTATGGCTTGGTCCCACCAGCTTTGATGTGAGACCTCAGGGTCTTCTTCTAGTAGAGACTTCCAACAACTTGTCTTTTGCTCTATTTGTTTGTGGTAAAAACTGAGTAACAGTAGAAAAATCGCCCTGGATTTATTCCAGCACCTGCCCAGTGTCAGCAGGAGTTTCTCAGTTACTCATGAACATGTGGTAAGACAGTACAAAAGCCACTTTTGCTCCCTGACAGCTGGCAGGTGACATCTCTAGAAGTGCATTTTGCCTTGGCAGGGCCTTGCACTATTACAGTGTTTCTGCCAGGAGAAAGAGGGTGACACAGCAGGGAGGGATCCAGCTGAGAAATGTGGGAGATCCAAGGGAAGAAATTATTTTCTAGGACAAGGGTGTTTGAGTCCTCAGCCTAAACTGTCTTTATTCTGTCCAACTTGAATGAAACCAGCATGAGTGATGGGTGCTAAGGTGTCTTCTCTCTCTCCCTCTCTCTCTCTCTCTCTTTTTCCTCTTTCTCTAGGAAATGCTGAGTTGGATGTAGCTGCTGCCAGAGGAATAGAGGTGAAGTCTTTTGTTTTATGTAGCACAAGTGAGACAACACTAACCCGCACACTGGGGAGCCATCATTGCTAAATGCAGTGAAGCAGAGTGGGTTGACAGTCCAAAGATGCCAGTGCCTGGGAACCCCCTTCCACCTGCTGTGCCACAGCAAAATCCCAGTGGTGATACTGGTTTTCCACTGCATTTCCACCAAACACTGAAGGAAAACTTCCTAAAAAGCTAAATATTGCTGTTACCTGCCAAGCAAGTCAGAAATCCCCTTAGTCTCTGGCTTGCAAGTGTGAGGACAGGTATTGCTGTGGCATAAAAATAAAAAAGTGGGAAGAGTGTGCTCAGGCAGTGCTCATGGAGCACTATTTACTGTACACTGTTACTCCTAAGGGTGTGCAGCAGTGCCAGGTGGAGTTCAGCTGGACAAGGGACATGGTGGCAGATGGTTCCAGTGTTCCTGGGAGCTCATAGCAGAGCTCTGAGGATGGGTTATAAAGATAGACAAAATGTGCACCTCTCTGGGAAAGCAAAGAGAGGTAAATTAAGAACAGGCTTAACATTTTCAAAATTAACCTTCTGTGTCTCCAGCCATCTTGTGGCAATTTCAACCTGGGAAGAGGGTGTACAAGAGAGTTTGAGCCCATCTGTGGCACGGATGACATCCTGTACAGCAACGAGTGCCTGCTGTGCCTTCACAACCTGTGAGTATCTGGAACTGCTGCAAGTCTAAACACCACACAGATGAGGGCTACCACATATATCTGGGATTTCCTAGAAAGAAAGCAGTTTGCACGCAGCTGGGTGGAGCTTGGGCAGTGAGCCCAGCACATCTGGCACGGGTCTGGCCTCCTGCACAGATGCTGCACCCGCTGCTCTGAGCATGTGGGCTCCAGCTGTGGAATGGGCTCGTTGTGTGTGGCTCACAGCACTCATGCTGCCCACATACAAAAATCTCCCCATACCTGCAGCTGCCAAGCAGCAGCGAGCACTGGCAGGCATCCAGGATCTCAGACAAATAGCAAAGTCCTCCAAGTCTGCCCAGATCTAGCACATGGGCTGAAGGATATTTTTCCAGATGACCTCAGATGTGTGGTGGCTGAGGGAAAAAATTGTGTTTTTCCACCCCAGGAATTTATAGCTGAGCTCTGCTTTCTGTCTTCTCTGCATATGAAAGGATACAATTTGCTCTGGGTATTTTTAAGAATGAGTTTTATATTTAATCTGTGCTGGTGCCAGATTGCACTGTTCTAGCAGAAGGCCAGGTCCAAATGCTAAGAGTGTCTCTGGCAAGACTTGATACCTTTCATCTGGCTTGGGCCCTAGGTAATTTAAAATATATTTATACATTGGGAGTACTCTGTGTCAGACAAGTGAAGGAATTACTTCCAACTCAATGCTATTAAGTGGTTCAAAAATCTCTTTTGGGAAGATTGAGTCTTATCTGGAGCCAGATGCCCCAGTCTGCAGGGCTAAGGGAGCTTCACCCTTGACTTCACCTGGTGTAGGCAGGGATTTTTGGTGATCAGGCTCACAGGCCCATCTGCCATCAGCAGACACATTTGTAACAGAAGCTCAAAGTCCAGCTTTTCTGTCTCTGGATGCGTGGGCTTGTGGAGCCAAATTCTGCTTTTAGGAGCATCGCCTACCTGCTAACTCTGCAGGAACAAAGAACAGAATTCAGATCACCAGGAAAAAAAAAAGATCCTGGATAAATATTGTCAGTTGGGTCGTCTCCTCTTTGCTTCATTAACCCAGGCTGCTGCCACATATTCTGTTCCTGGCCTGCTCAAACGCTGGTTCACCTTTCAAGGCTGAGTATGATGCAGTCAGGCAGAGAGAGGCTGAGTGGGATCTCCTCAGCAAAGGCACCACAGTTAATGACCCAGCACGGCCTGGCAGGGTGGTAATGACCCTGCTGGAAGCCAGCAGCCCTGCACCAGCTGTCCCTGTATTGTGCAACAGATGGGGGTGGGAGGTTCATCAGACACAACATCATTAGGGCTTTGGCCACAGCCCAAGAGCAGGGTAAAGTGAGCGGGGAAGGCTCCACAGTCAGCTGTGCAAAGTGGCATCCAGGATGCTCCATCTCCCCAAAGCAGAAAGCAGCTTCAGAGGAGTTGGGAGAGTCCAGTGCTCACAAGGAGGGAAATTGGGATACAAGAGAGAGAAAGGCTGAGCTGATGCTGTGTTCAGAGCTGGCCAGGAGTCAGAGGAGGGATGGGATGGGATGGGATGGGATGGGATGGGATGGGATGGATGAGAAGCTGGTGCTGCATCCGCCTTGTGTTGACAGGCACTGCATTCCCAGAGCTCCTAAACTCCCCTTTGTGCAAGCTCTGAGCAGCTGGAAATGTGCTGCTCCTGTGGGTCACAGCCCTGAGCCTTGCACCTCCCCTGTTCTGTTCTGTTCTGTTCTGTTCTGTTCTGTTCCCAAGTGATGGAATTCTGTGGTTAGGAACTGCCATTAGGTCTTCTAGCCAGGGACATCCGGGCTGGGCATCAGAACTCTAAAGCTGCCTGGTGCCAAATGTCTTGGGGGAGAGATAAACGGAGTGTCCTCATCTCTAAAGCCTTGGTCCATGGGGAAAAGTCAGCCAGGGGGCAGGATGAAGTGTCATTTGCAGTTTTGTGTGTGCAACTGGCCTGACAAGAGCTGGAAGCCTGCAAGGAGTCTGGGGATAACTGAGCATCTGGCGGGTCCCTGCGGCAGCAGTGCCTCACTTGTCGCCTTTGGTCACGTCACTGTGACCAGCATGAAAAATGCTTTTCTGCAAAACGCAAATCGTTTTACCAGCATTTCTCTAACACACCTGAGAAATGGATCTGTCTTTTCCAAAGAGAACATCATGATTCTGTGTGAAAATGGAACAATTCAGAGGAATCAGGTCTACTATTGGACAAAAAGAAGAAAATAGTTTTTTAAAGATAGCTTTTTAATATTTTCCTCACTTTTGCTGCAGAAGCAATCAGGAGGGGAGGCTGGGAGCAGGCCAAACCCAAGTGAGACATGGTGACGGTCTTTTGTTTCTAAAACCTACAAAACAAATTCATAACCTTTATTGTCTGCAGTCAGACAGGCATTAGAGGTGTCTCAGTGCTGTCCTGCAGCACAGAGGTGAATTATCCTGCCAGGAGGTGTCAGAAAGCACTCTTGAGCTTATTGGAATTAATTAACACATGTCCATGGTAACCCTGAACTCCCTGTCAAGAATATGTGGCCTTGCTTGCTGTGAATAACATTTAGATGATGATTTAAACAGTATTTTCCTTTCTTTCTGCCTTTGTCCTCTGAGCCAGGCTGTGCTGTGTCTCAGGGACCCAAAGGCTGCCCCCCAGCATTTTTAACCTCTCTTCCAGGCAAAGAAGCAGCCACGTGCGCATCAAGAACAGAGGAATGTGCCGAACTCCCCGCGTCAACTCCCCTGTAAACTGAGGCACAACTGTTCCAGAGATGAGAGCACAAAGCTGTCCCTTCACCTGCTCAAATCCCCAATAAAATGGAAGCATCGCCATGTCTTGTGCTGGGATTTCTTACACACACAGCAATCCCCCTTTCCCCACCACTTAAAGCACCTTCCTGGAAAATATGGTTTGTTCTGGTGATGCCTGTGAAGAGCTGTGAGCAAATTACTGACAGAGCCCCAGGGAGAAGAGATGTTGTGACCTGGCATAACAGGGAGGCTCTTGTTTTGCATCAAGAATCTTGTTTTCCTTTCCTAGACTTCCAGTGTTCAAGCAATAAAATTTTAGCATTCTCATGACTTACAATTGCATTTGCTAAATGCAGGGCACTAAAGCCCTCGCTCCAGAGCCTTTGCCAGGAGAAAGAACCCAACAAGTCATCTCCATGCTGACCCATCTTCAGCCTTGTCCATATGCCAGTGCCCCATGACATGGTCCCTGTTCACCAAGTGTCACCAGCCTCAAGCTTGTCCTGCAGGTCACACCTACCCAGTACCTTAGAAAACCAAAAATATTCCATTTTTCCAGGAAAAAAATATTTTTTCCCCTCTACTGGCCTTGGTGAGCTTTGCCTGAGGGCTGTGGGCTGGCAGGATGGGAGATGCCTTTCCAAGAAGGACTTGAAGGTGCTGGTGGATGAGAGGTTGGACACGAGCCAGCAATGTGCACTCACAGCCCTGAAATCAGCCTCGTCCTGGGCTGCATCCAGAGCAGTGTGGGCAGCAGGGTGAGGGAGGGGGCTCAGCCCCTCTGCTCTGATGAGACCCTCCTGCAGTGCTGCACCCAGCTCTGGGGTCCACAACATAAGAAAAACTTGGGCCTGTTGGAGCAAGTCCAGAGGAGACCACAAAGACACTCCAAGGACTGGCTCACCTCTGCTACAGAGACAGGCTCAGAGAGCCTGGGAATGTTCAGCCTGGAGAAGAGAAAGCTCCTGGGAGACTTTAGAGCCCCTTCTAGTGTCTAAAGGGGCACCAAGAGAGACTTTTTACAGGGGCTTGGAATGACGGGACAAGGGGGGATGACTTCAAACTGACAGAGAGCAGGGTTAGATTAAATATTAGGAAGAAGTTGTTTACCATGAAGGTAGTGAGAAACTGGAATAGGTTGCCCAGAGAAGTTGTGGATACCCCATCCACAAAGATTCAAGATTAGGCTGGAGGGAGCTCTGAGAAGCGTGGTCTCGTTGAAGATATCCCTGCCCCAAGGGGGGTTGGACCTGTTGCCCTGTAAAGGTCGCTCCCCACCCAGCCCATTACGCGGTTCCGCGGTTCTGCGGGCAGGACGCGGAGCGCGGGTTCCGGCATGGAGCTCGGGAGGAGCTTTCGGCACTGGAGGCCGCTGTTGCTCCGCCGCAGCCGGGGCCGCTGCCGGAGCCGAGCCCGCAGCTGGATCCCACAGCTGGATCCCGAAGCTGTGTCCCGCAGCTGTGTCCCGCAGTTGTGTTCCGCAGCTGGATGCCGCGGCTGGGTCCCGCAGTTGTGTCCCGCAGCTGGATGCCGCAGCTGGGTCCCGCAGCTGGCGGGGGATGCGCGGCCGGCCAGGCAGGGAGCGGCGCTGGCCCCGCGGGCGCGCAGCGGGCGGGCGGTGCTGGCCCTGGCCAGCCCTGCCGGGAGGCTGGGAGCCGCTCAGGTGGGGTAGCCGAGGCACCTAGCCAGTCCTTCACCCCGCGGGAGCCGCGGGCAGGTTTGCGGGGATGCTCCGGTCAGGGGGCTGCAAGGACAAGAGTGGTGCCGGCGGGTGTGCCCTGTGCTGGAGGGATGTGTCTGTGTCTGCCTGGCACTGGAGCTGGCACTGCTCCCTGGAGAGCTGAGCATCCCCCTGCTTGTGCCAAAGGGCTGTTGTGAGTCAGCCCAGAACAGCCTGGGACACACCGTTTGGAGCTGGGGATCAAACCCTCGTGGGATTCCCTAGAATTCATAACCCTTCAGTAAATGACTGTTTGTATTTGGGGCAAACCCAATGCTTTGTTTTTAGGAAATTCTGGACTTCACTGTGGGTAGAAAGATGAGTTCTCTTTATGAAGTTGCTGAAACAAACACACACAAAAAATATGCATGATCCAGCTGAGAGAGCTCCAGTGCTCGTTTTAAATTTCAAATGTGGCCAGATGCAGCTGGAGGGGGAGAAGCACAGGCTCCTCTTCTCAGATCTGCCAAAGAGAGTCTGCAGTCGAGGGAGAGATGAAAAACGACTCGCTTTGCCCATATGTAAAATTAATGCACTAAAGGTGGTAGTCCCAAATAGGCTTGGGACTGTGAATTGCCTTGACATCTTTGTACACAGGGGATCCTGGAAGCATGCTTCCCACAGCTGGGACATTGCTGATTCTGCTGCATCATAAGAAATGGAGCATAGCTTTTATCCAGGGAGATCTCTGCAAGTGAGGCTGGCAGGAGGGGAGACTTATCCTCCCTACACTTCTTTCACTGCTCTTGGATTTTGTGGCACAGCTAAACCCTCCTTAGCCCCAGATTCATCCCATTTGGTTCCTTGTACCCAGCAGAACACTGAAAAGTGCACTGAGGCCAGTTTATGCCAAGCAAAACATCTTTCCTCCCTGTGCCATTTCTGGGAAACATCACCCAGTGTTAGCCAAGAGCATTTCTTTGATGAAGTGAGGTGCTGACCGAGCCTGCAAAGCAGCAGGTCCCGTCAGCCACACGGCTGAGCGCAGCCTGCATCTCCCCAGGCACTGTTCTGATGAGAACTGGCATTCCTGCTAAATGTCAGCCACATCAGTTTCACAGCAAGGTCCATATCAGCCTGGAGATTATGGGAAGCAGCAGGTCAGGGCCACTCTGTAGATCTGCACAGCAGGGGCACACCAGGCAGAGCCAGTGGCAAGTTTCCAGGAGGGAATGGTTCCTGTCCATATTTCAATTTTGGCTTGAACAAGGGCAAATCTGAGGTGCAGGTGCAAAGTTTAGACTCATCCTCAAAAGCTGGTCTTCTGCTCCCATAAGACTTTTTCCCTGAAGCTGAGGAAGGGAACGCTTCATCCAAGCTGCTCCTCTGTCATCTGATCCCCAGCAGAGCCTGGAGCTATCCTGCAAGCAGCCAGCTTGACTTTTCTGAGACACCAGCTTGCTTCCCTGTGTCTCCATGATGCTGTTTCCAGTGCTGGTGAGCTAGCAGGGACAGAGCAAAAGGGAGAGTGACAGGAGCAATGGCTTCAATTCTTGGTTTCTTTGTCTAAATAGCTGCAGCTCTTCAGGCTCCCTCCCAGGGCAGTGCTTCTGGCCATGTGTTTGGAGCCCTGAACACGTTCTGAATGATGCAGTGAGGGGAAAACAGGACTTGCCAAATCAGAGGAAGGGCTCAGCCATCCCCCTCCCTCCTCTTTCTCTTCTGGCTGCTGCCAGAGGGCTCAGCCAGGGCAAAAAGGGAAAGGCCAAGAGCACATGATGGGTGAGGAGAATCCCAAAGGATGGTACAAAGGGCTTGGCATTTCCTGCCCTGAGGAGGCTCAGGCAGAAAGCAACACAATTCCTGCCCAAGTGACACTATGCTCACAATAACAAAAGGGGGGAAATTCCAAAAATATCCTCAGTGGCTGAGATAGCCAGGGCTCCACAGAAAGCAGGACACCCACAGGACCCAGCCCCAGCCTGCCTGCCCTGGGAGCACCAGCACATCCTTGGGAGGAGCAGGTGGTTTGAAAGCTGGCAATGCTTCCCTTCATCTCCCCCCTCCTGCCCTCCAGGGGCATCTCTCCTCCAATCCTTCACCAGGATTTGCTGTTTGGGTGGAAGCTTTTGAAAGCAGGGTTGCATCTCTGTGCCTCCAAAGCAGCCCTGGGTACTGCCAAGCCTCAGGAATGTCACAAGAGTGACAGAAACCAGACAGCCAAGGACAGAAGGCCCAGGGGAGCATTTTCAGATCAGGAAAACATGTTTCTTTAAATTGAGACTTTTCTGCCAGTAAAAATTCTCGTATAATTCATCTGGGGAAGCCCTTCCCCCTCCACCTTCTGGAACACTTTCCTGAAGCTCCCACCTGGGAGGCAATATCTATTTCCACTGCCAGTGGCATTTGACTTCATGATGTCATGGTAGCATACTGTGAATTCAGGTTTAGAACCGGACTGAGGGACTTTAGTGAAATGCAAGACTCAAGCTGAGAAGAAGCCCTAAATTTCTGGTAGCTGCAAAACATTCTTGTGTCCCAGCCTGCTTGGAAGGGGCAGCTTTGGTACCACCTTTGCCCACTGCAGCCTAACCCAACATCCCCCTGATAAGAAAGCTTCTATTTTAGCCACTTTTTCAACATCAGATTTGTTTTTCCAGTCTGGAAATAAGCAGAGCCTCCTCAGATCTGCTGCAGCTGCCGGAGGGCACTTTCTATGAGGCATGTTCAGTTCTAGGAGACTTGTTTTGGGGGAGCTGAATTAAACTCATTTTGGTGGGCTGGCAAGGAGTGCTCCCCTTTGCAGACACCCCATGGGAGCCCATCTGCTGCTGGAAAGGCTCCTGTGTGCTATGATGCTTCCACGTGCCACCTCCCAGATCTGGCCTTTGGCAAAGGATGCAGACAGAGGTGTTCCAGGGCAGGGCAGAGATCCAGAGCCTGCTCTCCTTGATGGGTACAGAGCCACTTCAGCTGCTGCTGTTGTTACAACCTCAATGAGAGATGTCAGCAGTGCCAGCAAATGCAAACAGTTTTGTCATGGTGGAGAGGCAGCTGCCAGCCCAGCACAGCAGCACTGCTGTGGTAGAGGGTCATGCTGCCAAGCTTGAGGCCACTGAAGGAAATACCAATTGGTTCCACCCGAGTGGGAAATGACAGTGTTAATGTTCTGCAAAGGAAAAGTCTGCCTGGAATGGAAGGATGCTTTTAAACTGCAAATTTCCTTTCATCTAAACCACAGCTCAGGCTACGAAGGGAAAAGCTGTCCTTGGCAAATGTATGGGAATGAGCTGGAAGTGGCTCTGCACCGATACAGAGAGGCTGTCCCCAGGGCTTAGTGGGGCTGGAGCAGGATCATTGCTAAATAAGAGAGTGGACACTTCTCAGTGGCAGGCTGAAACCACCCTGATAACCACAGACATAGCACAAATTGCCACAACTGGAGCTGCACATTTGAAGTGAGATCTCAGCTTTTGCTTTCTAATGTCTCTGAGCTGTTCCAGAGAAGTCAGATGACAGCAATAGTTTGTACTTCTCTCTATCAAAGAACAGTAAGCTTCCAGGAGTTGGGAGCATCCAAAGTGTTCCACAGACAGCGAAGCAGCCCTGCCAATGTTTCAACACTACTTTTCTGGCCTTTATCTTTCATCAGGCACACTCCACTTACAGCAAGGACAGGAGGGGCTGGAAGTGCCAGCTCTGCATGGTGCTGGCACGTGAAGCTGGATTCCTTAGCTCTGCACACTGTTGGAGACCTCCCAGCGCTGCAGTCAGCATTAGCACTGCAGGTGGCTCAGAAGTTCTGCTTCCTTCCAGTTAAGCAGCACAGCTCCTGGAAAGCTCCCAGGCAAAGGTCCTGCCCTTCACCTATGCCAGAACAATAACCTGTTGTTGTAGCACGGCTCAGCAGGGCTGGATTGCAGACTTTTTCCAATAACTTCAGCGCTTTTCTAGCTGCAAAAGGATGCCACAAATAGAAAATTGCGTGTGAGGTTTAACCCAAACAGGTTGCTGGCCTCTGAGAGAAGGTTGGATCCTTCCTGGCACACCTTGGCATGGATTTAGGTGGCAATCCACCCCCACACCTGCGTGGTGGGGTGCTGGGAAGCTCTTCTTTGCTGGCAGATGGTACAATGTGGCTTGAAGCCACAAAGGCATTAGGTCAGTGTAAGTGTCCAGCTTGCAGGTGGCATCGCTCTCATGGACGGAGATCTGATGCATTAATCAGTGACCCCCTATCAGCCCTCTTTTCTGAGTCATTATCCATAAGGAGAAGGGAAGCAGCAGCCTCCCTGCATGCCCTATCACAAGCCCTGGGGCACTGTTCCCCCACTAATGCCCTCACTGGTGCAGATGGTGTTTAACTCCAGAGGCAGGATTCCAGGACCTGAAAGCAAAAAGCCAAGATGCCTCAAGTTGGGCACAGCAGGGGCTGAAACATGATGGTGAAAGAGCCAAAGCAAAACTGAAGCACTAGGCAAGGCATAGCTGGGGCAGAGAAAGAGGTCCCACAGCCCTCACACTGATGGCCATGTGCTGGGAGTGTCCAAAGGCAGGGAATGAGTTATTGCATATGGCAGTGAAGTGGCACAGACACCTGACTCAGTGTGCCAGTACCTGTGGATTTGGCAGAGCTCTGGATCCGGCCCCAGCAAGGCACCACAGGGAGCTGCACCAGCACTGCTACAGCTGCTACTGGGCTGGAAATGTTTGTGGCTGCCCCAGGGTTTGGGCAGGAGTTCTCTCTCTTTTCTCACGTCACTCTTGGTCACAAGCACAGAGGAATTTGGTAACCAGATTGTTCAGTGCACATTTCCAAGGGGATGCAGCTATAGGTGGTGACTCTCGAGGCCTCTGCTGGCATTCCTGGCTGGTTCAGGACACTGCACCTGCATCAACACCAGCCAGTAGCAACACAGGAGGAAGGAAAACATCTCCTCTCCTCCACCTGACAGCAGAACCCACACAGAGCAGGGAGGGATAGAGGTCTTGCCCTGCCAGCGTGGATGGGTTGTTTTAGGGAGCAGCACACACATTCCTCCTGTCTGGGAAATTCCAGGAACCATGAAGGCTACAGCATTTTAAATCAAACCAAATCAAACCAGCATGGGACAGAGCCCCAGGGTTCTGCCCTCCAACCCTTCTCTGGCCACTAACGTCTCCATTTCTCTAAGCTCAGCTTCTTCCATTTAACTGGATCTTCTCATTTTGGTGCTCAGAAACAATCACTAACAGGCCGGAGCTTTCCTGAGTCTGCCTGGCAGTGCAAGAGAGACAAGTAGAGCTTATAAACTAAGATTGAGTTCAAGGCCAAGGTCTTTTGGGGAAAAAAAAATGAAATATTAAGCATAAACTGATTTGGTCATAATGAGTGCACCATTGTTTCTGCTGTTGCTTTTTAGTCCAGAGCCACAAATAGCCCCAACCTCTTGGCAAAGGAAAGGGACTATCTGGTTACAAATAACTTCCCAAAAAGCTATTAAGAAAAGTTCTATTCGCCTTTATAGCCACTGGGGCAGACAAACATCTTCTGGTTTCAGCACTGACATGCTCCCTATCCTGATCCAACTCCTTTTAAAGATAAATCCTGCCTTAGAGGCAGCTAATTGACTTCAAAGGCAGGTCCAGGGTTTCCGGTTCTCTTGCAGCCAAAGTGAAGGGTTTGGCCTAAATAGGGCATCTGGACAAGGTTAAAGTTGCATAGTTGAACTGCCACTCTCAGAAATAAGGCCCATGAGAGCAAAGTCACCCTCAATGATCAGTCCCCACAGCAGGAGCACTTTCCCATGCAAACAAGTCCCTGTTCATTGGGGCATGGTATGTACAGCCTCCATGAGCCACACTTCATCACTTTCGTAATTTTGTGCCTATTTTAAGCCCATGATTCTTACTTGCTTGTGCAAAACACTGCTGGGATGCCCACTGAAACTGAAGCAAAGGAAATGAGCTCCAGATCTGGGTTTTCAAGGCTTGCAGCTGGAAGCAGTGTGGCTGCCATTCTGAAAGCCATGAAGGTTTCTTCATCCAAACCCCTGACCTGTTGGATCCTAGAAACCTGGGTTTTTTGAGCTTTCTGTGCTTTTTGGCACTGACTCCCTGGAGAGCACTGCTTTTGGCCTGAGACCTTGGAGAAGGCTTCTAAATTTGAGTGATGGAGTTAAAATCACAGGTGTGTAGTTGAATAGAAGTGTGTGCTTTCACATGGTGAAGGGTTTTAAATTTGAGATAGTAATAGGGACAAGATGGAGGATTTGGGGTGGTGTCTTTTTCAGTGTTCATCTTCCTTCTTCATAGTTTCAAGTAGTAGTGTCTGGTTCCACAGTTAGTGCTGCACTGAGGGTCATGGGAGTTTGATTATTGGGTTAAAAGTATAAATAATACAGGTGTTATTTCTCTATTGGACTGTTTAGCTTTAAGAGATCTCATAGCTAGCTAGATTCACTCTCCATTTTGCTCACTTCTAGCTGGTGGCTAGAAGTGTTGCTGAACTTTCTGTACTTTTGATAAGATTTAATAAATAACCAAGCCCGAATATGAGAAGATCTTTTTCCTTCGTGTGTTTTTTAATCCTGGCTCTAAGTGAAGACAGAAGAGACTCCAGACAAACAACTAATTAAGTGGTGCAAAACACCACCATGATTACATTGACCATATATAGCATGGCCAGAAAGGTCCTTACCAAAGTGGAAACTGGCAAACAGCACCTTTGTCACATTATCCCCAGGTAACCCAGCAAACTTGCTGTCACACACCTGCAGGGTCACTGCACCGCCTCTCACACTCCCTCTCTGCCACTGCTGTTGGAAGGGTTTGAGTTTGGAGAAGCCTTCAAACAAGCTCTTGGCTCCAGGTCACCAGCCTGACACGTGTGCTCTGCACAGAAGGGTCAGTGCCACTCCATGTCCCTGCTTGCCTTGCACACATTTGGTTGCACCATGAGAAATTAGCCACAAATCAGACGGGGGCACAAAGAGTAGCCACACAAGCTGTTTTGCTTCAGCAAAGATAAGGCCAGAGACCAATAAGGAACCTCAGAGGAAAATTAAAAATATCACTGCAAACCTGTAGCCTGGCACTGTGCCTAATTGGGCATTGCCCACATAGAGAGGAGATATTCCTGTGAAAACCTGGTGCTGAGTAACTCGCTCCCAGCCTGTAGATGGGATCCTGCACAAACACCTGCCACTGGAAATCCAGGAGGGGAGATGTAACAGGAAGTGGCAGGAGGTACATAAAATGTAATTTTCTCTTCCTCTGATCGAGCATGTTGAAGAATAGCTTGCCTGTGTTGAGACAGAGTGTGAAAACCACCTTGTCAATAGATAGAAATCATGGGGTTGTTGAGCCAGTCAGGGCAAGAGGTTTTATTTCTAGACCATCAAGGGAGAAATAATTCTTTAGAAAAATCAATGAAATTTAAATGAGTACATAGGAATGGCTGGTTTAGCCCCAAAGGTCCAACCAGCCAAGCAGTACCATATTCCAGCACAATATGTCCTTCATGAAGAGAACAGAGTTGTGCAGCTCCCAAGGGCACCATGAACATGAGAGATGTGAAATGCCACAAAACAGATGCCATCCCCTCAGATCCTCCCAGCTCCCCCACGTCCAGCATCAAAATTAGGCTGTTTGGGTGGTTCTGCTGGGGGATCTGAGAGCCTGGCAACCCCCTCCACGATTCAAGGTCATGGCTAAGGATTCAGGGGCATCACATCCCCATTGGCAGAGCCAGGCAGGAATTATCTTGGCAAGGAGCTGCTCCCTGGCAGAGGGGTCACATGCCACATACAGAGGGGCATAACTGTCCCCAGAGACCCATTCGGATCATGTCAGCTGGGCTGGAGGTCTGACTGTCTCATCTGTCTTTTCTGCCACCCCTCCTAAACCTGGGAATCAGAAAAATCTGTCTGTGCCACGGGAAAACTGGTGAAGTGTCTGATGTGCTTCCACAACTTACAAGAATGCCAATTAAATACCAAAAGATGCCTTTCTCTGTTCACAGCTTCCATTCTCTCCTCAACACTCAGCCACCAAGGCCTCAGAGCTGGCTCTGGCAGGGTCTGACTCTGGAGCTGAACCCTTCCAAAAAGCCATCAACAGCTGTGCCATCCCTCTGACTTCATGGTAATGTCATCAATTAATAAAAATAAAGCTCGAAGGAGCCTAATGAGCTCAAAGATGTATCAGGTGTTTTTCCACTTTTTTTTTCCGAAGGCTTCCAGTAATGGAATTTCTACAAGTTCCCCAAGAAACCATTTCCCAGCATTTGCGTCTTTCTGGTTTGGTTCATGACATCTTCTGCGAGCCAAGAAAGACACAGAGGAAAAAAAATTTTCTTCCTCTTTTCAGTAGCTTTTTGCACTTTGCAAGAGCTTCACACTTATCCTGTTTTTCCTCAATCTTCAGTAAACAATTTTCTCTCTCCCTTCCATCTCCTGCTAGGTCAGATTTTTTCTCCTTCTCCCTGTTCCTACTGCTGTCTTCTATTCTTGCCCTAATCCAAACCTGAAATCTGATGCTTGGGGTAAGTTCCATCAAGCCTTTTCCACCAGCCTTCTTGTAGGAGACTTTGACCCACAAAGACCATGCATTATTCAGAGCAGTTCTTTGGCATTTCTGCTTCACTGACACACAACACAACACTATCATTTCACCTTTATAGCTCCTGGCAAAGCCTGTCAAACCTCAGCCTCGCTCATAACTACTCTTTTAACATCCTGAAAGCCATGGGAGCCCCTCTAAGACTCATGCTGAGACTTGGTGACTTCTGGCTCTTCCAGCCCTAACATGCACGCTTCAGCTTCCCAGGCTGACAATACCTCTGCAAGGGAAATGTGAGACTTGTTTGCCCTCCTGCTCTTTAATTGCTGTCCTTGCCCCAGGCACATCCGTGAACTCATCAGCCGTGATGAAATCCTGCATTTCTCATGTCTGTAAATATTTTCTAAAATTTTATTTCCTCCTTAAGACATCAAAAACTAGGTCAAAAAGAACAACTGGGATATTTAAGAATCAGGTTTGCCTGTAGCTTTTATGATCAAGGATGCTTTTAATATTGAATGTTCAGCTGTCAACATCGGGACTGACTTAATAATAAATGTCTGACATTTCAGTCATTATTCTGAGTTTTTAATCCTTCCCTCCCCTCCAGTTCCTGCATGTTTACTGAAAGATTCACGTTGCTGTTTGCAGTGGGAGCCTGGGAGCTGAAATAGGAACGAAGCTCCTCGTAAATACTCAGCAGCCTCTCCCAGTCAACAAGCAGCTCCGGGAGGTCAGTGGGCAGCATGTGCAGGGGAGGAGAGGATGCCTGGGGAGGGCAGTGCTATGGGAACCTGCTAATAAACCCAGCACAGCAGTCCTGGCTTGCCAAAGCCTGGGCTGGCTGCCACACGTGGATCAGAGTTCCTGTGGAGCTCCACGGGAGGGAGAGCAGCCAGCTGGGCTTTGCTGCTGCAGGAGCCTCTGGCTTCCTTGGCTTTGTGGGCTCCCACACCACTCATTTGTGGCTTCTTTCTTCTTCTTCCTATGCAGAAAAGCTCAGTCTCAACAAGAACTGTGTGACTTTTAGCAGGATCAGCTTCCCACAGGGATGTGTGGCTGCTGCAGTATAACCACAAAGTGAAGGAGCAACAGGAGGGGACATCTGGAGCCCCAGCACCCCTGGAAGTCATCTGTGGGACCTGTGGGAGTCACACCACACATGGGAAGGGACACTGCTACTAGGCCTCTGGTTTTCCTAAAACACATTAAAAATGTTTAAGTCCTTTAAAGTTTTCTTGGTTCTAAGGTTCTGATTTAGTGTGTTCCATGTCTGGGGGACTTTCTTATCTTTATGTCATATATGGCAGCCTAATTACAGTCATTTCATTGCCTCAAACTATTTGAAAGATAATTATGTGCACATAATTATGTGCACATAAATGACACTAACATCATGCTGGTACCTGAAGGGGTTAACACCACAGCTCGCACCCAGGCTAAAATTCACATTTCCAGCAGCTTATCAGATAAGTTGTCCACCCTCTCCATCCCATGACACATGTTGTGCTCTGTGTATTTTTTGTTTTATTTAGGAAAGCTAGAGCGAGTTTTCCTGGAGGTGATTGCCACCCCTCCAAAGGTACTGCAGGCTGGGTTCAGCTTTTTTATTGATTTGGCTGATCAAGGTTTGAAAACCCCACATAATTCTGAGCATCCTTCAGAAGCTGCAGCCCCACATCACACACACGAGGCAGGTGTGGATGTCCATGGGGAGGATGCACTGCCTGTTTTAGGTAAGGATGGCTGCATGCCCAGCTCCACCCATTCACCTCTGTGACCAAGACCCTTTTCTTTACACTAGAGACACAAGCACTAAGCTCAGAGCCTTTCATGGCCATGAGCAGCGTCCTGTCATCTTTTCATTCTGCTTAACCATCTATCCTACAAACCACAGCAAGGACACATCATCAACTCAGCCAGTGGCATTCTGTGTGCCCTGCTGGATGCCCACACAGTTTTGGTAGGCAAAAGGTAGCACAAAGAGTCCCCTCCATGCAGCAGCAAACAACACAAACATTCCTAAATGAGACCAGCCAAACCCAGAGGCAGATCCCAGTAAAATCTGTAGGGAGATACAAATTATTCCACTGCATACCTGACTGCCAGGAGGAGTTTTGCAAATGCTCTAATGAAGTCTGGACTGCACCAAGGCAAGATTGTCAGAAATTAATTCCTGGTGGTCTCCTGTATAGAAGCAGCTCTTCATCTGTCTTTTCAGCCAAGTTGCTTAAGTTTGTTTCTTTTCTCTTTTGGAATTAAGCGAACAAGTAATTACGTAGGCAAAAATAAAACTAGAAATAAAGAGAGAATGAGAGAAAACCCCTCCAGTCAACTGCTGGAAGTTGAGGCAAGCTGTAAAGAGGCACCTGTCTCACACAGTCAGGACTCCCAAGTCAGAGGTAGGACAATTAGAGCTCTATCAGCAGCTGATTGACTTAAAAATATGTAAACCAGCTGGCCCTGATACTTCTGTTTTCTTTGTGTACCCAGCACTGACAAACACCAGCCATTTCTATATAGCCTTGGGAAAGCTCTTGTTCTGGAAATCATTAGTTTATGCAATTATGGTTTTCTCTGTTGAATGTCACATGTGCAGAGGTCATTGCTGGAGATAGGAAAGAGGCTTCTGTTTCCAGAAGAGGCAGGAAGATGGGCCACTTTTGGCCAGAATACAAAATACTGTTCTTCACTGGCAGGACACGTGTCCTCCCACGCATCACTTGCCTCTGACTGCCTGCTTTGCTGTGGCCCCTCTCCCAATGGCCACATGTCCTCTCACCAGGGTTCACACTGGGATTTCAAGTGAGAAATGTGATGCTGTTGATAAAAGCTGCCTTCGTGGTCTATCTGCATGCCTGAAGGTGTGAATGGCATCTCAGCTCCAGTGGCCCAAGCGCTAAACTCCAGTCACTGAGGATGAGCAGGTCCCCTGTGAGACTGGGACTGGGGTAGCCTAGGCTGGGACTGAAGGATGAATGGATATTTACACCAGCTTTGGATTGAAATGACTGAAAAATCAGCACAAAGATCCTGCTCTGGAAAAACATCAAAATCAACCAAGCAAAGATAAAAGTATCATGACCAACCCTTGGGATTGTGTTCTCTCCAGGGATGGGTAGATGAGCACCTGGCTAGACTCCAGGCTCAGAGCACAGTGCCAAACCTTCTCTCCATGGAGAACAGGGTGAAATCCCAGCAGCCAAGGAAGCACTGAGCAGATTCAGCTGCTTCAAAAGTTTTTCCTGGTGCAACTCTTGAAACGTGGTGCTGGCTGATTCCGTAGTGGCATAACCCACCAGGGCCATACCCCTTTTTTCCTCTCATTTAGTACTGCCAGTGCATCACAAACCAGGTAAATTCTTCCTGAACTGAGCAATTCAAACAAGCTGTGCCTAATAGTCCATCTATCTCGTTGCTATTTATTTTGGCATCTTTGCCTGTTTCAAATCCCACTTAAAGCTGTCTAACAACCAAGATTACGCCACTCACAACTACCATACGAACATCTCTATTACTGTATGTACACTGGAAAAAATGACTTTTTTTCCCCCCTTCTTTTTGCTAATACAACACTGGCAGCAAGTCACACTGAGGCAAGAGGGAGGGGTGAGATGATAATTATGCTGTGTGAGTCCAAAGTGTGACACCAACATTTCCTGCTAGCATTAGACACTGTGGATACCTGTGTGGGCTTGTAGCACATAGGCACACTGAGAAGGATCCACAGGTGTCCAGTTTAATAACAGTCTCTCTGCACTGCCATCCAATTCTCCTCCAAATAATCAGTCAGGCTTGGCTGGTGTCAGGCAAAACACACATCACCTGTAACACCAGACCCTGCTGAGAGCAACTCTGGAGGCTCCCAGCCTTCCTGTGCGAGGGCAGGGTCTGATCTACAAACAAAATGTCCAAAAGGATTTTGACAAAGTGACATTTAAACAATGGTTAAAAATTCATCCAGCCCAGGGCACTTGGCTGCTGCAGCTCTCTGGCTCTTTCCAGTCTCCTGGATGCACACACAAAGCTACCCCACATCTCCAAAAGGAACAATATTTAGGGCTGGGATTTGTGTTAGTTCTGTTGACATATGTCAGTGAAAGCATCTCCTTTCCAGCATCCCTCTGCCTGCTTCACACACCCCTTCCCAGGAGCTCCTACAGCTGTGCAGATTTCCACAGGAAAAGCTGCTTTGCAAAACAGATTTTTCCATAGAAATGTTTGATTTTGATGACTTTTCCTGAAATTTCTGATTTTCTTCTGCAGAAATTTGTTGCCAAAAAAATTTCCCCCATTAGTTATCTACTTTAAGGTTATTTTGCCATATATTTTACCAATTCTAAAAAATAAAAATTTAGCTTAGATCTAGATTGAAATACTTAACATTCAAAAAAGACAACCACCCCAGTTTTATTACAGTAGTTCTTTTGAGTCAATCAAAAGCGTTCAGGATTTTCTTTTCAAGGACATCCCAAGAACTTAGAAAATGGAACATTTCCTGCCATTTTCACACCAAACACACCTGGACATTCCAGAGCTCGTACTAGAAAGTGCTCCAGCTCCACCACAACACCATTCTCATGTCTGCTCTGTTTCTAAATGTTTCAGGAGGCTCCTCAATGTGCTCTGCACACACAAGGCAACACTTTGGGCACTCTCACTGTCTGTGCACAGCACTCCATGAGCTTCCATCCAGGAAGGTGGAGGGATGGGATAATCCCAAACCCAGTTCTCACAGCCCTTACTTGCGTGCATGGCTCCAGATTTGTGCAGTTCAGCCTTGTTTGCATTTCAAGAGCCTTCAAGCAAACATTAGCTGAGAGGAAAAACAGATGGTGCAATTAAACCCCCAAATTCTCCACGACGGGATGCCCTGACAAAGCTCTCAAACCTTCCCTGGAAGGCTGAGTGGGGAAGCTGGAGCAAGCATGTTTTGTTGTCTCTGTGCTGTGCAAGGAACATTTCTAAAGCTCAAACAGTTTCCTTAAGGCAGATGATCTGAGAGTCCCAGAAAATCCAGGCAGAAAGGCCCAAAATGCCCATCCAGAACCTCACAGGGTCTCAAAGCAGCAGTCAGAGACCAGCACTTTAATCTGTGCAGCAGCAGGGGCAACAAGCTGAGAGAAACAGCTCTGGAGGCAAGAGAATGGAGAGCTTTGAGAGGGAAACGGGCTCAGGTGCTGCAGGGATGAAGTGGGAGAGGATTTCACCTCTGCACACCAGCCAGGGAACACACAGGGGAAGTGCCTCTCATTCCACACCAGCATCTTCCTACATGGGGGAGCCCAGGGGGCCCTGAGGAGATGCAGAAAGGCTCCAGGGCTGCACCTGGAGCACACACAGCAGCTGGAGAGGAGCAGAGGGTGCTATCTAGGGGCACAGAAGTGTCTCCTCCAAGAACTCATCCTCAGCCACAGGGCTGGCCATGGCCTTGTCAGGGTCATTCGCATTTAGGAGCCAAGTTAAATTGTTCTGATTTTTTCCCAAGAGCTCCACAGAGGCTCTCAAGTGTGATTTTCATTACCAGTCATATTCAAGAGCCATTCATCTCCCAGCTTGTGCCACCAGAATCTGGCCCATATCCCACAACACTCTGCTTTCTCAGGATATATAAACCTGGCTCAAAAAAAAAAAACAAAACAACCAAGCAACGTCTTGGCAGCTTTGTCTTTCTTGACAGCACAAGCCCAGGCCCTCAGGAGCCAGCATGTGGCTCACAGCACACCCAGGGCTCTTTTTTCCCTTTAAAAAGCTTCAACCTTTTTGTGTCTCAACTTGCTTTGTGGGTTTGTTCCACCCAAAGTCACCACAGCAATTCTCTCATCGTGCTCCCACCAGTTTGGTGTGAAATGCAGAAGGAAGTATTCTTTGCTCCAGAGTAGCACAGCACAAGCCACCTTCTCAGTGCCACAGCAGGCATGGCACAAGGTCAGGACATTTGAGACTCCTCCACTCTCTCAGAGACAAGAAATAAATGTCACAAAGTGCCCCTGCCTGCCAAATCCAGGCAGAGGCTGCCTAAACTTCATAGTCAGAATCTGCACACTCATTTCCCTGTGACAGGCAGGGCTTGGGGTGCAGAGGATCAGCAGGAAGCTCTGCACCTCCTGGAGAAACCGGGAATCACATCCTCCCTGCACAGCTTCCAGGAAACACGGAAAGCCCTTGCTGCATTTCCAAACAGAGCCCCTCTCCTCCAGGCACTGACGTCAGCTTTTAATGAGCTCCACATGACTCTGACATCCTCAAAATTCACCATCATCCGAGGATACTGGGGAATTCCCAGCTGGGAAGGGATATTGGGAATAAGGAGCACTCATCTCCACTGCATTCTGCAGTGCTGTCCCCAGCAGGGAACATGCCAAGAGTTTGGTCGTATTTCAAGGAATGTTTTTTCTTGATTCCCAAAGGAGGAATTTAGCTTTCCTTTAGAAAGTGAATTAACCCCAATGGTCACAGCTCTGCTGCTGCAGAAAGAATTTTATCCCATGTTATTTCTAGATGTGACTGAATCCCTGCCCAAATGTGCTGTTGTCCCAGATGGACAAACATTCTTCTCTCTGCAAACCCCCCTTGGATCTTCAGACACACAGACGCCATTTGAAAGCACCCCAAGGAGATGTTGAGACTTTTTCTCAATTTATTACTGAGCCCCCAGATGCTCCTTTTACCCTCCTCTACTTCCCCCATTCTTAGCACCCACCAAAAACACTGCAGCAAATGCTGAGGGCCACCCTCAAGAGTTCTTTTTTTTTTTTTCTGTGCAATGCCCTATTTCCCTAGCCCAGGAAGGACCCATAGTGAAACTACACCCCTCATTTCCAGACACACAGAAAAAAATCCCAACTTTGCAGTGGCTGTCCTAGGCTGTGGGAGGGACATCTTTTTCAGTTTTCCCAGCTGTAGATGTTTGTTTTGTTTCCATAAGAGGTTTCAAGGAGGGCATTTCTTGAAAATCTTTCTCTCCCACAAAAATCCACTCTGCTCCTTGCTTTCATCTCTCTAAAAAGGAAAGAAGACCTGCTACCACAGGTTGCTTGCTTTCAAGTTCACAGAATCAGGGGACAGATGCCTGCATCCAACATCAGCACTCCATTTCCAAGTCACCTGCTCCAATCCCTTATTCCAAAGTATGTTTGGTTTGATTTTTTATTTTTTTGTGGGGGCTTGGAGTAAAGAGGCTTTCAAAATATAACCATGAATCCCTGTGGAGGAAGGTTGCACAGCAGGTTGTTCAGCTGCTTTATAGGAACTGTAATCGAAGGTGTAGGAGAGCAGAGCCAGAATTAGGATGCTGAAGGCAAGGAATAGCAGATCCCCGTGGCTTTGCTGCTTCAGTCTCTGCAAAACTTCCCAACCCACCTCGTTCTGTGCTGTGGCAAGTGGTGTTTTCCATGACGCTGCTGCAGGAGCGTGGAATTCTTCAGCTCATGTACAGAAGAGACAGAGTGTCTGTGAGCAGAGAACTGGGATGAGAAACACAGGGTAGGATGCACCAAGGCAAGGGCTGGAGCATCGCAGAGTGTCACTGGTGATGGGACCCCCAAACCTGGCCCAGGGGGACCCCAGAGTTCCTGTGCACAGTGAACAAATAGCCAGGGAATAGATGTTGAACATTGATGAGCACCTGCTCTGCACAGCATCTGTGCACAGACTTCATGCTCAGAATCCTTGCTAATTAAAAAAAAAAATAAAATAAAAAAAGGCAGTTTAAAAATCTCTCTTATCACAAGACAGCTAAAGACTTGACATGTAAGTCTGTTTCTGCAGGAAGTACTCAAAGTAAAAATCAAAATCACGAACAACTAAAGAGAGAAACAAAACAAAATGCACAAAGAAAACTACAGCAAAGCTTTCATTTCTTTCATTTTTCTTCCTCTTTTTTTTTTTTTTTAACAAAAACTCTTCCTCCTCCTCATGTGTTTTGGAAAGAAATTTGCTGATCTCAAAACCAGGAAAGGTTCCATCAGTAAGGGTGAGGAACTCATCAAAGCCACATTTTCACTCTACCTCTGGACCATCAAACTCCCAAATTAGGCATATTCCCAGCTACACACTGCGACAAATGTATCACCCACACCTCAGCTCAGCCCAGACACAGGCTGCTGCCCTGAGAAAACTGTGCCAGACCCCCTAAAAATAAATAAATAAATAGCCAAGAGGAAAATGTAATTATGCAGCTGGGAATCTTGACTGTCTCCCAAAGTAGCTTTAATCCACCTCACCTTCCTAAACCCCACCAGGAAATAGCTTGAAGGAAGGGGTGGAGGAGGAAAGAATCACTTATGAAGCATCAGCTGCAGTCTAATTAGAGCTATTAGCAAGCTCTTAGTGGTGTTTATTAGCCCTTACCCAGCGTTGCTGAATGAAGCAATCCTGACATCAGCCTTCTGGCTTGGAGAGCCATGCTCCAGCCCCAGCTCCAGGAAGACAAGGGTTCAGAAAGGCCAAGCTGGTTCCAACCACAGCTGCAGCTCAGAGTTTGTTTTGATCACATAGAAACCAAGGTCCCAGATAAGGGGAACCCACCCTGCTTAGGGCAGGAATAAGATCACGCAGTCAGATGGGTTCCATCATGATATGTCTCTGAGCTAGAGGTTTCCTGCTCTGATTTATGGCTACTGAGTAATTTTGAGTTGACAGCATCATTCTCCCTTCACTCTTCAGAGAGCTGGGGTTTGCCAACCACTGCCCCGGGAATCAGGACAAGATGCTCTCAGAAGACAAAGCACAAGCCTTGAGCCTAGCTCAGGACAAGCTGGCCATGAGTTGGACAGCATTAAAATAAGATTTACATCTTCATTTGCACAAGACATTCATCACTGGCTGCTGTTGGATGTCTTCAGGCTGCAAATAGTTTGTTTGACATGAGATGTTTCTTAAACATGCCATGCTTTTCAAAGGACATGCAGCCAAAAGCTGTATGCCTCAAGCAGGGCTAATCTCCCTGGAGTCTCTTATAGTAGCATATTTCAAGTCTGTTTATCATACAGAAGGGACATTTAAAAATATACAAATGTATGTTATAAATCACAGCCTTTTCCTGGGAAGGAGCAGGAGGAAGAAACCAGCAATCACTCAATGTTGAGGAACTTTATATGGAGGTATCTTAGCTCTGGGCTTACCACAGCTAGCAATCGTTGCTTCAGCAGGGCCAAAAACACATAATCAGAGCACCACAATAAATGAAAGCACTTGAGAAAATCAAAATATACTTAAGGAAACACTGAACTCCCATATATCTTTCTCAAGCACGTGTATACCATGTATAGTCAGGTAAAATCTTCCATATCCCTGTGATGGAAAAGCTGCCTTGTTTTTGTGGTGTAGCTACCACAGTTCAGAGTCTTTACAACTATTTCCTTTACAGATAAGCAGGTTTCTGCCATCTCAACAGATGGGTCTGTCAGGGGTGCTGCTGAAGGAGGAAGCCAAACAGAAAGTCTGAACTTCGGTGGCCAAGTGCCAGATCAGTACCTGAAAAACTGAGCTATCTTCCCTGACTCATTCCCAATGTGTCTGACAGCTGACTGCTGTGGTCACAATGTTCTGAAAGACAAACATGCATCTTTCCAAGGTTGTGGCCACAAAGCATTGCTTCTGCAATGCTTTCCAGGACAGTGTTGATGGAAGCTGCCTCTGGGACCTGGCTGATGTGACCACCAGCTCTGCAGGATATTGCCAAGCCATGCCTTGGCCACCCAGCCCCACAAAACCTGCTACCTCACCAGGTGTTGCTGCTATCACAGCCACCCTGCAGAACAGGGGCTCTTTTGGAAGACAAAATGCGGTGAAAAGAAACTTTGATTTCATCTCTGCTGCATCTCAAACTCATGGCTTCCAAAAAACAGTCGTGTTCAGAAAGAAATCCTGTGGCCATGCTTTGTTCCCACCATCAGCATTTCCCTGCACATCTTCCAGCCTCAGAGGTGTTACACATCAGGCCATGGTGCTGGAAGGCAGATCTTGGCAGACCTGCCACCTCATCCTCAAACTCATGGAGGGAGAAGCTGCTACCATGCTCCTGATCCACCACCCTTCTGCTGATACCCCCTGAGCATTTTGGAGAGGAAATGCCACATTCTCCTTTCCAGGACCAAACATCACTGAGATCCTGGGGAGGGTGAGCCTCCAGGATGGAAAGCGAGGTATCCAGGAGGAAATCTTGATCCCCCAACACCTTGGGTATCAGACCACATCATCCCATCCAGCTCTGGGCACAGAAGCTCTGCCTGCTGCCACTGCAGCCCTGTGTGAACATCCTGCCCTGCAAGGAAGCACTTCTCAGTCTCAGGGATGCCTACAGGTGAGGATGTGAAATGTGAATAAAGAAAGCAGTTTGTGCAGAAAAGTAATGATCCCTTTGGGAACTCCCCAGTTTATACACAATTACATCAAGCAGCTAAAATGAACGAGCGCTCGGCAGAGAAGGGAGGCGGATAATCCACAGGTGTAAAGCCCTGCAGCTCCCAGAAGCAGTAAACGATGTAAGGCAGAGCTGACATTTGAGGATGCATATGATCCTCTAGTTTATGTATGCCAGGACATCTGCTACTGCGACCTCACACAGATAAAACTTCCCCTGTCCTCACCTATGGCTGCTGCTGAGCGTAGCATAGAGTAACTCCCTGAGCCGAGCCACACGCAGGGGATTCCACTCCTTCATGCCAATTTATAGCCAATTCAGGATTTCAGCAACTATTATTTATCACCAGGGCTCCCTGCTAACCGTTACCACATTGGTGAGAAGTTATTCCAAATGAGTTTCCAAATTAGCAGCTCTGAATTCATTTCTTTTATGTTGGTTTCAGTTTATGAGGGATGTCAGAAAATCACAGGATTCCACTCAGGGTAAATTACCTGGGGATTTTATGCATGATCGTTCTGCTAAGCTGCAAAGGCAGCGAGCTCTGCATGCTGCTCACAGTGCCTAAGGCACCAGGGAGGATGAGCCCAACTGCTTCCAAAGGATGATCAGGCTGGAAAGGTGCTTAAAACACCTTGCAAGGATGGATGAGGCTCCCCCTTGCAGATTAGAGCATGCCCAGGCCACATTCCCCTCTCCCTGAATTTATCATTGCTGAATGAGAGAGGAAACAAGCATGTGCTCTCTTTCTGCCTGATTTTATTCTCTGAAACAAGAGCTTTTCTACTCAGCAGAAAGAAAACTGGGGCTTGTTTTGTTTAGAAGCAAAGAAATAGCAGGTCTTGACTCCACAGATTTCTGGCAACAGTTATGCCTTGGAAAAACAGTTGTGTTGGCAGCAAAGTGAAAGACTCCTGTCTGCTGGAGCAGCCTTTGGCCTCTGTGGATGCATTTCCTGATCTCAGACAGATGGAGCATGTCTCCTACCCTGCTGCACTCCAGTGATTTCTGCTCCAGGATCCTTGTGCCAAGTCAGACCAACCCCAGCGATGGGGCAAGAGTCAAAGGCACCAGTTCCCACGAAAGGGACTGGGAACAGGAGCTTATGCACAGGCAGCAGAGTCAAAGATGTCAAAGAATGCCACTTCTCCTTGCAAAGGTGGAGGAACAGAAGGTCCAGGAGGACCAGCTGAGGACCAGCTTCTCCATTACACCACAGTGGCTCTAATAGAAGGGTGCAGCTTGGTCCCATGCTCCAGCCTGAAGCTTCTTTTTAAGCTGGAATCTGAAGTACAAGGGCTCTGTGGTGAGCTAAGAGACAAGGCAGAGACACAGGGCAGAAAGACAGGTGGTACAGGCCAAAATAAAATTGACCCTGGCCATGCCCAAAGCTGTGGAAGGACCACAGCACACGGGAGGAAAGAATCAACTGTTTGCTCTTCTTGCAAAGTCTTCTGGCTGGGATCCAGTTTAACTCATGCAGAACCCTCCTTTGGAGTGAGGATGGATTTAGCCTCCAACAGGAATGACATAATTGGAAGAGCTCTGCAGTCCTGGTTCTCCCTGTGGCACCAGGGACAGGAGGGACTGTAATAAACTGTGTAGGCTGGCCTTCCCAAAACCATGGTGGTGTTAGGACAAGAGCTTTGGCCTTTTCATTTCCCTCTCATTTTTTTTCTCTTTCCTTTTTTTTTTTTTTTAAGGCGTGTGGCCAAATTAAAAAACTAGTTCTGTCCAGCTGCCTTCAGACTTGCATTACCAATCCTTCCCTAACAATTCTTCTGGGAACCACAAACACCAACTCCTGCACAACTCTCATGCTCTCTTTCTGCCCTGCAAGATAGACACAATGTTCAATTTCCCAGCTCAGAAATGAAGCAGCACAAAAAAGGAAATGTGAGGTTTCTTTCCAATTCCCCCCTTCAATGTCAGTTCAGGGCAAAGCTTGTGGAGGGACCAGAGCTTGACGGCCGCCAAACTGCAGCTCTGGACATCACTCAGGACATGGTGGTGCCCCCAGAAATAGAAAACCTCTGGATGAAAATAAACCACTGGGACCATTTCTCATCTTAATCCTCAGGAGCAAGGACTTTCTGTTCTTGTGGACCCTCTTCCACCTCTGTGCAGCTGCTAGGCCCCTTGGTCCCAGCCCAGTCCTGAGCTGCTGGCTGCCTTCCTGATGAACTCTGCCATGTATCCCTCTCTAAGTTTAAAACCAGCTGGGTGGTGAGTCTGGGGACTGATACACAGAGATGGCTTGAAATCTCCTTTAGTGGTTTTGCACCTTTGATCTCTGGAACGTGTCTTCCAAGGCCAGAAAGGGCTTTTGTGCTGGCCAAGGAAATAACTGCTTAAAAGAACAGAGAGATGGGGCAAAAGGATTGTGCTGCAAAGGAAAAAGGCAGCCTACCCCCATGTCTTGAAATGCCCAAGACATAAAGTGAGAATTGGCAAAGGTCAGGCTGAATTGGCTCTTGCAGAGGATGACAAGAAAAATAACAAGAGAAGATTTAGCTATATAAATCAGAGTGAAAAAAGGAGAAGGGAAATGGAGCTGCTGAACAGAGGATGGGGTATAGATTAAAGTTAGTCTGAGTGTGATCCAAAACTAATGCATCTTCTATCTAACATCACGTCATTGTGCAGATGACACAAAAATAACAGGAGTGAGTAGATGGACATGGAAAGGTCACATCCCTCCAGATGGAGTCAGAGGGCAGCAAGCTCACCCCATGGGTACAGCTGGTTCCTGTTCCCCAGCACTGAACACCTGACACTGAAACCTGCCATGGAAACATTCACCAAGCTTGGAGGAAGGAGAACAGAAAACACAGCACCTCAACTAAGGAGAGGTAAAAATGCCACTCTCCCAAGTACAGACCATTAAAGTGTTCCATGCCACATGCTAGGCATAGAGCAAAGTCCAAGGGAAGGAGAATTTGGAGCTTGGAGCTACCAGACTGTTTTCCATTCCCCCAAGGTTGCCAGCCAGCCTGATAAGATATTGCTGATAAGATAAAAGCCTCCATAAATGAGAGGAATGGAGATCTAATCTACCCCACCTGCAGCAAAGTGTTTGCTGGAGCACCTTGGCACTTTGTCCCGACAGCGCGGGGGAATGGGGACCAGTCCATGGGCTTGGTGGCAGCTCAGCAGCAGCTCCTGGGCTGGCAGGGCTATGGCAGCCTCTGGGCAAGCTTGGGACAGATTTTTATGGATTATCTTGCCCCAGACCAGGACTGGAATCCCAGCACTCATGGGTCTGAAATGTCCCATGTAAATGGAGATTCAAAAGCAGGAGTCTTGGAGCATCACTGTGGGAACACCCCAGCTTCACGACTTGTGACCAGTTTTGCTCCCAGCCAAAAACACTTCAGGAACATCACGTTCCCTTCAGCTCCTGCCTGCCTGTGGCACACATATGAGGACTAATTCTCCTGCCCATGACTGAAGCACTCGACTTTCCATCCGATTTCCAGACATTTCTAGGAAAACGCACAGCTCTGCTGAGCAGAAAGCGGAGCCTGCGAGTGCCTAATCAGCTATGCTAATCTACAGCTGCCACACAGAGCCTGCACAACACAGCTCCCAGCCCCTCTAGGCTCCTGCTGCAGAGCCCAGCAGCGCTGCTTTGTTTATTTGCAGTGATTTACCTTCCAATTGATCACCCTCTTTCCAAGAAGTTGGCATCCCCCAGCAGGAATTGCCTCCCTGCACCTCCCGGTGCCTCTGCAGGCTCTGGAGATGGATGGGAAGCAGCCTGGATCCGGGGGCTCAGCTTGTGGAGGGCAGCAGGGGAGTACTGGAACAACCACGGCTCTAACTCAATTTCTACCCATTTTCTCCTTTGCCTTCACTTCATTATAGATTATTATTTTCTAAACTGAGGCAGAGTCGATTCTGCTTCCAACTGAATTGCCCACAGGCTGGCTCCTCTCCTCCATCCAGCTGATACAATCCTTACAGCAAGTTCCTTCTCGATGGACCAGCAGTCTTCAGGGAGCAACGCCTCATTTGGGGAGAGTCCTTCATCTTTTACGAAAAACAGCATTTAATTTCCAGTTGTTACTGGCTTTTTCATGCAGCTTTTCCACTAGATAAGAAATGGCATCCATGCACAAACTTAAAAGAGATTAATTCCCAGCTTGAATGGTGATAAAAATTTGGGGATCTTAATGTATTTTGCAGACAAGGTGTCCAGAACAATGATAGAAAGGGTCATTTCCCATTTCCAGCTTTTTTTACAGCCCTACCTACTTGTTATGCTGCAGATGAGCACTTATTTCTAAATAAGTTGTTTCAAAGCAAAAACCAAACCATTCTCCTTTGAGAAGTGTCAATGCGAGACTTCACAAAGATTTCTAAACATAGATACTTCAAAAGAACAAGTGCAATAAGGAGACTGGTCAAAACGTTTCCTCCTTGGCAGAGGAGACTGACAGCTTTGAAGAATTCATGTTTTCTGATGGAAAGATGCTAAATGGAAAATATCCCCTGTTCCCTGGGCAGGTTCCTCTGCAGCAGCCCTGGCTCACCCACATGGGGTGATCCCATCCCAGCAAAGAGCTGGGAGGCCACAGGGTGTGGGAGGACAGCCTGACAGCCTTTCCCAGGCCCATCGTGGCTCTCTTCCTTTTTCTTCACTACCTGCCATGCAGTTTGGGGTCCCACTGGGGTACACACAGCTTGGGACAAGGGCAGGGCAGGATTCCCAGGATGTAGGACTTGGCTCGACCACCTTGAAATTACCCCACCCCTTGTCCCATTCCCTCTATAACCTAAACTAAACAGGTCTTCCTACCCACCTGCAAGGCTGCAAAGATCACTTTGGGTTCCCTCAAACCCCATTCTTTGCCTCCCCTCATCCATCCCACACTCCTCCCACGGGAGCCCTGCAGGCAAGGAATCAGCTCCTGGAAGAAATAAGTGGTGGAGACATTCCTGCCTTCCCTCAGCAAGTCCAGCTAAATCCCACTAAAACATTTCTGAGCATATTTGTAATGATTTGAGCAGTTCTAGAGCATGCCATGCACACTCAGGCCAGGTTTTAGGGGGAGTGTGCTCTTCTGAGAGAGCTGTTTCCTATTTTTGTCAGCACATTGAACACAGCCTCTAAATTAAAATCTTCTATTTCCAGACTATTTTGATCAACGCTACTTCCTTCAGTTTAAAAGATACAATAAGAATAGATGAGCTCTTACAAATTAAAAGCCTCTCTTGCTTAACAAATTGTCTCTTTGTAATAATTAATTATCTGGAGAGAGATTCTTGCCCTACGCTTTTGGCCTTATTCCAGGCTGTGTAAGGGGTGAAAAAAAAGTTTAGAATTTGTTGCCTCACAATGCTGGCTCTCATACTTCCTGTACAAGGCAGGACCAGTCAGAGGTGAGCCCATCCTGGGCACAGTACAGCTGTCACTGAGTGTCTGTCACAAGCCTCAGCTTGTGGTTTGCAGGGGAAGGCTCCAGGGCACATTTCACTGCCTGCTTTAATTTTTTTTCTTTTTTTTCTCTCTCTCTCTTTTTCTTTTTTTTTTTTTTTTTTTTTTTGATAGTTGATTATTATTAGACAGCAGATCTGTTGCTCTGGGCAGCTACAGCCACTCCCACACGATGGTTCCTAGAAGCCCATGGTACAGGGGGTTGTGGGGATGGAAGATGTGAAAGCAGCGCAAGGACACGGGGGTGGCTGCTGCTTGCCATGCCTCTTGCCAGGTGCTCCAACCCCCTTATGACTTCAGGAGACTTTGTCCAACCTACACTTCCTTAGGAAATTCCTTCTAGTGCGTGACTATCCTTATGATGAGAAGTCTAAATTAATCTTAGGTTTTGCACTCTAAGCCCCTCGCTGCTATGTCTCTCAGGGGTACAGAGCTCCTACTCACTTTCCCTGTGGTGAAACTGGAAATATGAGCAGGTTATGCGATCTGTTCTGTCAAAATCCCATCAGTCTTTTCTCAGGGGACATGTTCTCCAGGCCTCTACCACGTGTGCTCCTCACCCTTGGAGCTTTTTAGCCTCCATGAAGAGGATGGGCATTGTTGGCTTTGCTCACCCTGGTAGATGCTCCAGGTCCTCAGGAGACAGAAGGGGGCTGGTGCCAGGTAGAATCCAGCCTGGGACTGTGCAATTCCCACCTGCAGCAGGGGACATTCACACTGTGGTTCAGGACAGAGAGATCCTCTACTGCTTTAACCCAGTCCTGCCTGACTTGCAGCTACAGCACCACTGCACCAGGGACCAGCATCCCACAGACACAGTTTGGACAAAGTTACCAGCAGTGGGACAGGAGATGGAGGTGGCACAGACCAACACATTACCGGTGCCCTGCAGCCACACCAGTGTCCAGCTCCTCATCCCATGCTGGGAACACCTCAGCCCTGCTTTGGCTTCATGGTCCCTCTGCAACCCTCCATCCTTGCAGGGCCTCCCCTGCCCCGTCTGCTCGTGCTGGCAGCTCGGGCAGGGGCACAGCAGGGTCCCCACAAAGGGTGGGAGCTGGTGGCCAGAAGCCTGCCTGGGCAATGCCTGCAGCCAGCTCCATGCCCAGAGCCCCGTGCTCCTTGCCAGCCCCACAGCAGTCCCGCTGCAGGAGAGCGTTTTGCTAATCCTTTCATTCCTGCCCCGTGCCCAGCAGCACAGCCTCCTGCCAGCTTTGCAGGGAAAGGCTTTGGAAGCACCTGGGGCTCCAGCAAGGAATCCTTCCCTGTGAAGAGACCAAGGCAGGAGCTGCCTTTCAGCCCTAAGGGCTCCTAAACCACCCAAACAGCCTCACAACAGGCCCTTACATACACAGAGCAGACTGAACTCCAAACAGCTCATTCCCTCAGAAATTGGCTGATCTTCCTGACAGAGGGCCAGGAATGCTGGGAGGGGTCTGAGCAAATGTAAAGTGAAGAGTGTTCCATTGTCCCACCCTGCTCCTGGACCACAGCTCAGCCTCCTCCACACAGAGACCAACTGCTCTGCACAACCCCAAATTAACCACGACTTATTGCCTAGGCCACAACTTCAGTGGTGCTTGGAGGAGGATTAAATATTTATCTGGAAAACAAGGGTTTGCACAATTGCATTCAGCGGGATTAGTGATAAAGGCCATAAAAATCCACTCATGGGAGGCAGAGCCAGTTGCACCCTTCCAGGGAAAGCCTCATGCACCCAGGGGTGGGTTACACCCTGCCAAGGCTCCTGCTCCCCTCACAGCCTTGTGGCTTGGAGGAAATGACTGTCACCTCCTCTGATGGACCTCAGCTGATCCCTTTCTCTTTATAATGCACCAGAGACATGAAAACCCCTGTGCTGATGTCCACAAATTGCTCCTCCCTGGCCTGGTTTAATCTACGACAGCTCTGTTTGAGTGAGAAGAGGACCTTCCTTTGACCCTGGAAACACTGGAAAATGTGAGCCTTCAACTCCCTGAAGGAGTTCTGTAGTAGTGTGGAGCCAGCAGCACTCTCTAGTACTCCTTAGAGCTTGGAGAGCTTTGTATAACACAAAAACAGACCAACAACCTGGAAATAAACCTCTAACATCCTCTCTCTGCACCCAGAGAAGCTCAAGATATATGTCACAGACTGTGTCTGTAGTCTGACACTATATCACAGCAGATGGGATCCTGCTAAGCATCCTTGGGATCAGCACTGCAGAAAACAAAAGGGTGGGAAAGGCCCGAGCATCCTCTTATTTTCCATTACATGCATCTCTGTACAGGAAAGGTGCTTTTGGGTAAAGATATTCCTGGAATGGCCAGGATAAATGGCATGCCAGAAATACATACACAAGCAGGATGTTGCACTGGAGCTCAGCTCTCTCAGCAAAGGTCTCCCACCACCCTGGGAAGCTGCCCAGTCTGCAGGCAGGAGAAATTCCTTGCACAGCCCCAGACTCACTGCAGATGTTTAACATGTCCTTTCCCTGTAATACTTATTTCCCACGAGTTTGCTGTTGTTTCCACAGTCCCTTCCAGGGAATATTAGAGATTTCTGTCATTATTTACTTTTTTGTCCAGGACAGGATTTAACTGGAAATTATTTGTTTAAAAAGGAGAAAAGCTTATTAGCCCATCGAGGATGTCTCTGTCTTTTATTTGCATTGTGTATATAATCTACTGGAAATCAAAGAATTCAGATGATTTTAGTAAGTTACTGGCCTCTGTCTGCTAGCCAGGAAGTTCAGCAGCCTGTGGTAGGGTCAGTACCTTTCCACAGCTTTTTACTTTTGGTTTTTCCTGAGGAAACAACTCAGCACAAATCTATTTCCTAATCCACAATCTTCTGCCAGAGTCCACACAAATGTCTCTAAAACCTAACAGGACGCCAACTCCTCTCAGCCTGCTCTGCATCTAGATGCTTTGTTTTCTACATATTTTCTACTCCCCTTACCCCTCCTCCTTTGGCTTTTCCAAACCCAGCTCATGCTGGGGAGAGCAGCACAGAGCTGCACCTCTGAGCCCTTCTCAGAGCTGAGCTGCCACATGTGATTTCCTAGGTTGGCTGCTACCTTCCAGGCATATCTTCACCATACAAGGCTTTTCATTGCCAAATCTCACATTCCTGGAGTTCCAAACTTTTCCTGGCTTCTCTTGCGCTTTCCCATCTCCCAGCATTGCTGTAGCCTTTAAAAACTGCTGCATACACATATGTACACACAGAATGTCAGAGACCTCTTGCCATTTCCTGACTCATTACTCACTCCTTGGCTCTGCACAGCCCACTCAGGGAATGTTCCAGATTCTGAGTGTCCCTGGTTGCTGCCTGCCCCGTGCAGCCCAGCAAGCCTGGTCAAGGTGGCCATGTGGCAGGTCAGCCATCAGCTCTGATGAGTAGTCAGTGCCTCCTTCCTTTTCAGAGCTTGCCAACAGTGATGTTTTCCAGCCACAGGCTCTGCAGGTGTCACATCTGCCACTTCCCTGTGCAGATGCACAGAGCACAGCACTCCGTGCCACCAGGAATGCCCCTGCACGGCTCCTTTCAGCCCAAGATCCAGCTGCTTTCCCACTCTCCTTGCACAGTCCATGCAGGCTGCACCCCTTCCAGTGAACCCACACTGAGGGTATGACCCCGTAGGGCCCCTCAGAGGCTCCACAGCCATTGCACAGGGTCAGGGTTTGAGGCTCTCCTGTGCTCAAGGGTTTGCAGAAGTGGTGGGCTTCCCTATGACCCAGATGCCCCTGCATCCCAAAATATACCCTCAAATTTCTCCAGAGGCTTTGGGAAGATAGAACATGCTGAACTCAGAGCCTGCCCCATGGACAGCAGAGGCCTTTTATTGGGAGGAATTGGTGCAAGGGGGCTGGAAAGGGAATCCTGTCCCAATAACCAGAACACTTTGTCCCTATATGGCACTTCCCATCCTGACACTTCCTGATGGAAGATCCCTCATAGAGCAGAGCCAAGCGAGGGCCCCTGTAATAAATCAACACTCCAGCGACTTTGGCTGACACAGACATTCCCGAGCAGATTTGAATCTTGTTTATGAGGAGGGATCCCCCCACATCCACACTCTGCACACCCCAGCCACTAGAGAAGCATCTGGCAGCCAGTCCACAGCTCAGCTACCCCAGACACATTACAGGGATGCTGATCAGCAGGAAAACTCTCTGGTTCTAGCAGATCATAAGCTTATTAAAGATAGATTTGTGCTTTGGTCTGCAGAGATAAACAGATCAAAGGCATTCTGGTCTGTGTGCCAGTGCTGCTGGTATCCTTGTTTGGCAGAGAGGGAGGCTGGGATGTGGTCTCCATTCCCTGTGCAGGGCATTGGGGGAGCAGCAGGGAATGTGCCCAGGGCCACATTCAGACTGTAATATGTCCATCCTTGGCTATTTGCATGGGGAGCTTGGAAGCAGCTGTAGGGACTGAAGCACCTCCTTCACAGGACATTGCTCCCTGTGCTGCTCTTCCCTGGCCAAGATTTGCTGGAGTTCTGCTGCCAGCCCGGGATCTGCTCTGCTCAGGAGGGAGAGCTAAAAGGGGAAATAGGTCCTCGCACAGCTGGCCCGGCAGCTGATATTTGCACAGCACTTTGAGACCCACAGATGAAAGATTTGAGAGACATGAAAGGCTGTCACTGCCTGTTTGTCATTTCGTGTAGTTCCTCCCTGCTATTGCACGCAAAGGAGACAACTTTCAGGAGAGGTGAGCGCAGCCTTAAGGGGAAGATGAAACAGTGGAGGCTTTTCCTGCCACGTCCACTTGCACAAGGAACACATCTGCACCCCAGCTCTGGCTGGGCTCCAGCTTCCTCCACCCACTTTACAGCCACCTCACCTTCGTCCTCATCTGGTCCCAGTTCAAAACAAGTCACCACCCGCCCTGAGCCACCTCTGATATCCCACTCTAGGCTCAGCTGTGCTTGCTCTCAGGGAGCTCACATGGATTACAAAGCAAAAAATTGGGAATGAGTGAATGAGTATCAGCATCAGGGCTCCCGACAGCAGGCAAGTGTGTGCCTGCAGAACAGAGCCGGGAGGGAGGGAAGGGACCTTAGCACATGGCAAACCAGCAGCAAGGGCCCCAAAACTTTGGGTGAGTGAGGAAGGTGATGGTATCACTCAAGAAAGCAGCAGCGGGAGGCAGCAGGCATCCCACCCCCCCTTCTGTGCCAGGCACGGCTCGGCGGAGCCCGACACGCCATGTGCTCGGAGCTGGGCTCGCTTTCAGCGTTTCAAATTTGCCGGATGATAACCTCAGTGTCTGAGTCCACAGCCCTGATCCCACCCACTTGAGGTCTGACTCATGTTGCAGTCACCGCTGCCTAGATATTGGTTCGAGAGGAGGGAGGGAGCAACTCGCAGCACATGCTTCTGCCTTCACAACTGAGCCACACACCGGGGGAAAGTTGGAGCCAGTGCAGCCACTGAAGTCGCCCACACGCTCAGGAGCTGCGAGAAAGCAGCAGCACCTTTCCCAGGTAAAGCTTTTGCCTTACTTCTTGCTGAGTTGTTACGCCGGTAAAATACTTTTTAAGTGGGATTCAGAAGGGTTGGTGGGTCCCTGCTGAGTGGGATCCTGCGATGGGCCAGCTGGGTCAGAGCAAGAGGGTGTAGCTTGTCAGACGCTGGTGCCATCAGCATTCTGTGCTGCCTGGAGTGGAGGCCAGTTTAGGGACTTTTTTTGGCTGTTGCTGGTGGGGACTGCTGGATCTGAGAACATCAGGGTCAGAGGAGGGACATGGGTGCAGAGCCCTGCACATCTGTGGCGTGCAGCATCTCTGCCCGAGCAGCCTCCCCACGGGGTTGCTGCTGACTTCTCGCACTGACCTGCCCGAGCCTTTTCTCTGAGCGCTCCAGCGCTTCCATCCAGCCCTGCACACCCTGACAGCTGGTGGGGATCTGCTGCTGCCCCATCCCAGAGCATGACAGATCTCCGGGGCAGGAGAGCTCCGGGCTGGGCTGTAGCACAGGAGGGGTGGGCAGTGCCCAGGGGTGCACAGTGCTCGCTGTCCCTGTCCAAAATCAGCTTCAGCAGGAGACTGAATCCCGGAAACTCGGCAGCTCCAAGCACACCCGTGAGCCTGACACCTCCGTGTTCAGTTTCACCTTTCCTGGACACTGCTGAGCAAACTTTCAGCATGGTGACTGCTCTGCTGGGTTCCACTTTTCCACATTCCTCTTCACATTTTCTGATTTCAGGGGTCCTGAACAGCTTCTTACCCACAGAGCCCCTTTCCTCCTGGGGAAGCATGATGGAGGGCTGGTGGCAGTGATGGGAATTTTGTCCTCAATAAGCAATGATTGCTGCTTTGTATCAGACATTACACTGGGATAGGACAGAGAGAGCACCAAGCTCTGGAGAAGCCCAAAGAACAGGGACAGAAGCATCTGGGGATGCAGCCAGGCAGGACACCCGTGTCCCCTCACATTTGTCCTCTCTCACATTGCCTTAAAGTCCTGCCTCTGACAAATTTGCTCTTGTCCTGTTGCAAATCAGGTTTATGGGCCTGGCAGGGGATCTAGAAGCCCATTCCCGGCTTGGGAATTTGGCAATTCCCACCATCAAACCTCAAGCATCCTCTCTCAGACCAGAGGAAACCTCACACTCCTGCCCATTTCTTGGCTGAAATACCTCTCCCAGCATGCCCAGATGTTTAATCTCAGGAAGGAGTTGAATATAATTTTAGAAAAAGCCATGATGCTCTGCTGCGAGCTCTGCGTGGCCAGGGAATGCACTTTGCTCCTAAGTGCAAAGCACTTTTCTCAGGAAGAAGCTACCATGGGAGGCAGAGGAACATTTCAGGTCTGCAAGGGCACACCCCTCCTGTCCCTAGGACAGAGCTAAGAGGCTCCATGTGGCGCTTTTCCTGAGCCTCCAGCCACCTCTGTCCTTTCCAGAAGTGGGAAATACTTCCCAAAGAGTGGTTGCCACGTTCAGGCACTTCCTGAGTCCTCCCCTCTTCCCATGTGTCTGCTCATGGTGCCAATGTACCCAGGCTTTTAACAGGTTCAAAACAAACTTGTTATGCCAGAAGTGGAAGCACGGGAAGGGAGAGCAGCCAATGCGTTCCCTGCCGGAGCCGGCACTGCATCCCATTAATCTTACTGCAAAAGTGCACCAAGTGCTGGAATCAATCATGTTGGAGGAAAGGATGCTGAGGGATGGGGAGGGAGAATAAAAAGGTAAAATGCAACAGAAATTTTCCCTGAATAAATCACAGCCTCCTCCTCAGAGGAGATAAATGCCATTTTAAAGGGGAACACAGTGGATCAAATGTAATGTGGACTGCAACAGAGCAGAAAATACCTGTTCAGGCAAGAAAAAGCAGAAATTACTATGAGAATTGTGAAAAGAATAGTGGGGAGACGTTAGGATATTACAGCGGAAGATCATTAATTCAGCAGAGAAGGCTAATAACAGAGTTCCTTAAAGATCAGCCTAGAGCTAAATTTTATTTAATGGTTTTCATTAGTGATCTTGGCTCAGAAAATTAGGGTTTCTTTAAGAGAAATGTACTGGTGAGAAACTTGGGAAAAGTTCTGCACTGGACAAGGGACTAAGTACTAGAGGAGAAGAACTAGAGATTCTAAAGATTAACAGAAACACACTGGGCTGGCACAAGCTCACATGCTTGGGGTCTAAAAACAAAAATTGCTACTCTAAGCAGCTGAAAAGACCATAGGAAAAATATCTGACTTTTAGGGAACCCCAGGATGAGTGCAGCAACAAATACAACCTGACAAATCTTCACAGCAGTGTCAATCAGAACACCACTGGAAAAGGCGTGAGAAAGATGACCCAGAAGCAGCGCCCTGCTCTGGTTCCTTCAATGTCAGGAGGGTGATTTTGAACCAGGAGCAGGTCCAGGCTGTGATAATGAGGATAATCAAGTAAATGTAAAAGCTGCCTGGTGAGAGAGGGCTGGAAAGGTATCATTTATTCCGGCTGTTGCTGGAAAGACTGCCATAGGAAACAGCTGCTCCACTCGTACTTCAAGAAGGAAATCAACCAGCTCTGCCAAAACACAACAGGAGCAGAGGACACAGGTATTGAAGGTGCCTGTGAGTGACCTGGGCAGAAAGCCAGGGGTACATGTGGAGTCACAGAGAGCCAATGCTCCAGGAGAGAGCTCTGAGCTGGGGTCTGTGTCCTGATGGCAGTGAGCTGACAGCCCCCCATCTATACCAGTCTGCTTTTCCTGCAAAGCCATATCCAGAGGCTATGCTCTCCTGGGGGAGTTTCCATGAGATAATCTGGCTGAGGGATACATGAAAGTCTCCTGCACCTCCACAACACTTAGGGCTGCAGCATCACACATCCAAGCTGGCAGGAGGCATGTCCTGCCCCATTCCATGGAGGAACATCCCTAGGGTTTGCAGGCAGCTGAGCTCTGCAGCCCACATTGAGCCACAGAGCCCCCAGCACTACCTGAGCTCCTCTGCAGGGATGAGGACACCTCTGTCCCCCAGCAAGTGGCCATTCCTTGCCCTGAGCTAATCTGAAAAGGCAATAAGAAGCAAAACTCCTCCTGGGCACGTTTGCAGTGCAGGGCTGCACCAGGAGCTGCCCTGGCACCACAGCAGAAAGCCAATGGGCTGATTGTGCCCAGGGCTGGGTCCCACCAGCAGAGCCCCTGTGAGCTGCAAGAGCCAGAGGCAGGAGCAGGTTGTTGGTGTGTGGTGAAGCAGCCATGTAGGAGGCTGCCATCCACCCACAGCCTTTTCTAAGAGTGCTACTCCCCCTATAATTTAATCTGCCATTTCCACATGTTGGGAGCAATGAAAACACATCCCTTTCACTTGGAAATACCCTTCTGTGGGAACAACCTGTTCTCCTCGCTGCCGTCAGTGGGCAGGCAGCATTCAGCTTGTTCCTTTTGTGAGTGAACAAAGAGCTTCCCATGGCAAGAGCCTGCACTGCAGCTGGAGGTGAGGAACTGCTCCACATGCTGCTGCCATGGCTGAAAGCATCACATCCCTCTCCCAACAGCCTCAATCCCAGCACCCAAACTCAGAGGTCTTGCAATGAGTTTGCTCTGCTCAGCAAAAGGCTTTCCATGAGCTGGTTCATGGCTTGTTTTTTGCTTTTCATGCCTTTAGAAGCAGCAGGACTGTGGGAATCACCTCTAATCTCAGTGGTCCGGTCCCAATCTCTCCCCTGTATGGTTCCTTGCAATCAGTGGTTGTTTATTCATGCACTCTCCCTGGTAGACTCCCTCCTGTGGCCCCCATGCCTTTACACTTGAATCAAAGACATAAATCATGTAAAGAATATTTCAACCTCTACCACAGTGTTATCTTGTTGTTGCAGGGGGATTTTAACTTTAAAATCTCACCTTTGTCCTCTGATAAGGCTGGACCTTTTCCTGTCCTGAAGTTTTTTCTGACTGCTCCATCTCTGCAGAGCAGAGAATCAGCTCCACCTTCCTGCACAATGCTGGGCACCACTGGGGAGGTTTCACTGCTGTTCCATGGGGTGCAGAGAGCCTGCAGAGCTGGGTCGTGCACCACCCACGGGGACCAGTGCAGCTCTCCCACACCAGCACATTGAGGAGGATGGGGAGACCCCTCATCTCATCTGGGGAGCTCCTGGTGGGAGCTTAGACACAGGCAGGTCCATGAGGGTCAGCAAGTCAGTCCAGCTCCTCAGCCCTCTTTCTTGTCCCTGCACTGCCTCAATTCCCCTTTCAGTATCTTCCCAACACAGATATTGCTTCCAGTCAAGGACCCAAGTCCTCTTTGAATCTAGTAGTGGCAGGGTCTTGGAGATCCCCATAATCAGCATCTCATTTATAACTTAGAATGGTTTGCTCTGTTGTTTCTGCCCTTGCAAAATGTGGCTATTTGTTATTTGTATCCAAATAGAAAACTACCAGGAAAAAGTAAGTCTGCAAGGGATATTCTTCTTCCCTCCCAGGACCCAGAGCAGAGTGGGGATTTCTTATACAGGCTACAGGAGCTGCTGTGATTTGTGATGGCAGGGACCAACCCTCAGCGCTGGGCTGCTGCAAAGCACAGATACAAGAGCAAAGTTTAATGAGATTGGCAGCCACAGCCAAGATTCAGAAATTAGGTAGTCGTGACTAATTTTGCTGGATTGCATAAGGACTGCTTTCTCAGGAAAATTGTTTCCTCATATCTTCCTGATTCTCACTTTTATTTTAAGCCTATAGGAACGTGATGGTTTTAAAATCCCTGCCCTTCTCTCAACATCCCTACATTACATGGGCACCCCTAGGGCTGGGAGAGCCCAGCTGGCAGGTACACAGGTGCCTGGCTGCCAAAGGACTTTCCAGTTTGGGTTTAAGTGGGCTGGAGCAGCCAGGGAGGTACAGACACCCTGTTTCTGGAGGGGTTTGAGGGGAAGCTCAAACGATCTTTGCCCACTGCAGCTCTGACTTGATGTCCTTACAGAATCACAGAAGGTCTTAGGTTGGAAAGGATCTTAGATTTCATTCCACCCCTCTGCCAAGGGCAGGGACAACCTCTCCTAGACCAGGTTGCTCAGAGCCTTATCCAGCCTGGTCTTGAAACTTCCAGGGATGGGGAAGCCACAGCATCTCTGGGTAACCTGTGCCAGGGCCTCACCAGACACTTTCTTCTGCAGGTTATCCTTGGGAGGCAGCTCTGTCCTTGCTGGAGCACTGCTGACCACTGTCATCAACCAAACATGCAGAGGGCATGAGAGCCCAAAGGACCTGACCCAATGGTCACTCAGAGGAAAGAAGAAGGGAAGAAAGGAAAAGAAGAAGTTGAGATCCACCAACAGCTGCCACAGGGCATCAGCTCCAGCACTGAGCTCCCACAGGGGGCCAACAGGCACAAATGACTTGCAGTGCCACATCTTTCCTAGACCATGTCATTCCCAGCACACAAGGCTGAACATATAAAGTGACTCTGCGATGTTCTCCAAGGTAGAACAAGTGTCACTTTGGGAAAGGCTCTAGGCCTGCCTGGCACAGGCTCACTCCAAGCAGCTTTGGAGCTGATGAGAGCAGGACTGCTCCATCCTTGCAGTGACACCATGGATCCATGTTACAACCACACAGGCTCTCCAAAAAGGATGGACTTTCCCCTGCAGCTGGTGGTCGGGTCCTGCCTCGTCATCCTCATCGTGATCACCCTCTGTGGTAACATCATCGTCTGCCTGGCCGTCACCCTCGACCGCCGGCTCCGCAGCTTGACAAACTGCTTCATCGTCTCCTTGGCCATCACAGATCTGCTGCTGGGCCTTCTGGTGCTGCCATTCTCTGCTTTCTATGAACTCGCCAGGGAGTGGCCCTTTGGCAGCATTTTGTGCAACATCTACACCAGCCTGGACGTCATGCTGTGCACGGCCTCCATCCTCAACCTCTTCATGATCAGCCTGGATCGCTACTTCGCTGTCACCACCCCGCTCCGCTACTGCCAGGTGGTCACTCCCTCCCGGGTGGCCGTGGGTTTGGTTGTTATTTGGACTGTTTCACTGATGGTGTCCTTCCTACCCATCCACCTGGGCTGGAACACCAACAACTGGACAGCAGAACAAAACATGGAGCCCACCTGCAACACGGAGTGCATTCTGGCAGTGAACCCTGTGTACGGGTTAGTGGATGCCTTGCTCACCTTCTACATCCCTTTGGTCATCATGTGCATCACCTACTACCGGATACTCAAGATAGCAAGGGAGCAAGCCAAGAGGATAAACCACACGTGGGGCAACACGCCCATGCCACCCATGGTGAAAGAGCACAAAGCCACCGTGACGCTGGCAGTGGTGCTGGGAGCCTTCATCATGTGCTGGTTCCCCTATTTCACCGTGTTCACCTACCGGGGGGTGTGGGGGGACAGCACGGTCAAAGGCACCCCCATGTCCATTGTGCTCTGGCTGGGCTATGCCAACTCAGCCCTGAACCCCATCCTCTATGGGACACTCAGCAGGGATTTCCGACTGGCATACCAGCACTTGCTGCACTGCTGGAGGACAGGACACCCCAGGAACTCCCACCTGCCTCCCCTCCAGAAGGCCCAGCCCAGGGGCAGGCAGGGCAAGGGCAGGCAGGACGGTAAACCCATGAAACTGGAGGTGAGGAACGAGAAGGGGACCCTGCTCACTGATGGAGCTCTCAAGAGGTAAGAGCCTTCCTACCCTTGGGACTTTGACGGTAGGTCTGTCCCCAGAGAGGAAGGCAGAGGTGGGGACCCCACATTGTCCACGGACTTTTAAGCAACAAATGATACCCCAGCAGGAGATCCTTGCCCAGGCAGCTCCTAAATGCAGCCACTCATAAATGCATCACGACTCACAGGAACCCAGTTTGCATCCCCTCCATGCTGGCAGCACGACTTCAGGTACTCCAGCTTCCCACACGGAATTCCTCCCCTGGAATTGCCACTGTTCACAGGGAGCACAAAATGTCCCCTGGCTTTTGGGTAATGGGGACAGTTGCCATCACAATTTGCTGTACAGAACAGGGTGAAGCTGTTAGCTGGGGCTACTCCCCAAAATCAGCCATGTCCCAGTGAGAAGACAGCAAATTCTGGGCACAGAGCAGAGCTTGAGCTTCAGGGGCCAGGAAAGGTGACTGTCCATCACAGAGGGGAAAATGGGAAAATGGGGCACAGTCAGAGCACCTGCAGCCAGGCTGAGAGTCCCTGCAGGAGCCAAGATCTGGGTTCCAGCTCCGTGCAGAGCAGCTCAGCCACTTCCCTTCCTGTCCGAGCCACGCACCCTCAGCATTTCAGCCATCACTTTGCATCAGCAGTGAATTCAGCCAACAGCAAGTTTCATTCCCATCTCTGGAAAGGGGTGGGAGTCGCCCAAATTAGGTCGGCAGATGTTTTTAGAAGTACAAATACCCAAGTAAGTTAGAGCCACAAATTCCCTCAGGATCATCCCAAGCATGTCACAGGGGTCAGTCCCACCAAAGGGTGTGGTGAGGGAGCAGGATGGCAGCAAAGTGGGCAGGTCCTGCGCCAGGCTGTCTCCCCAGCCCCCTCCCTGGGCACCCCCACATCCCTATAGGGCTGTGCCACCCTCTCACTGCCTCACTCCAAGGTGTTCACTCAGCCAAGCACAAGGAGAACAGAGAGGCAGGCTGTCAATCTGCAGCTCCTGAGACTAATCTAACCTCTAAGCAGTGTCTGATAAGCAGCCCAGAAACTTTCCATCCATAGATAAGGAGTCCTTTGATTCCCTGTTCCCTGCTTGCCAGCAAAGAAGCCACGCTCGTGCGTTCTGGCAGCACGTGCCCTTGATCCTGCCCCAGAAACAGTCTTAAGCCACCAAAAGGAGAACTCAGGGAGGTGAACCAAAGTTCAGAACCGTCCAAAAGGCTGAGCCAGCATCATGCCTCCCCCAAGGCACCAATGTGACTTTACCCAAGGGAGGGGGGCAGCAAAAGAGATACAAAGGGATGGATTAACATGAATAATACAAGAATGCAGGTCCTGGAGCTGCATTTTTCTGTTTCCAAGGAATTTATGAAGAGCCCAAAGTTATAAAATTTGCTAAATTGTAAGTTGCATATTAAAACATATGGAAAACATGTTTCTAAGGTGGTGAGGGTGTTTTTGCAAACATACAAAGAGCTATCCTGTTTGCTCACACAGAAGTGCAGCCCCTGGGCAAACCAGGAGCTCATGCACTGAGCTGAACCAGGAGAACAGGCTGTCAGGATTTCCCTGCACAGTCAAGAAAGAATGTAAATGTCAGTGTCTTCTCAAAATGCTGCCTTACCACAAAGGTGCAATAATGACTAGGAGGGAGATAAAAGGGGAAGAAAAATGGGTTTCTGTTCCTCAGGCAGAGGGCAAGGACACTGATTTCCTGGCTTTCACCCTCCCAGCTTTTTCAGGTAGAAAAGATTCTTCCCCTGGTTCCCCAGAGGGAACACCCAAGCAAGGGGAAGTTTCTTGACCTTTCTAAATCCAGAGAGCTCCCCCTATCCTACAGAGCATCACCACTGTGGTTTCCACTCACGATCAGATAAGAGTTGCTCAAGCACCTGCTGTGACTTTCTCTCCTTCTCTTTGTAGCCCTCTCACCTCACAGCAATGATGCACCAGTGATCATATGTGGCCCGTTCCCTTTTTTCCATAGTCAGATACACAAAGATCTGCTGTTGGCAGATGATCAGGATCAACTAATACCACACAAGACAGGTGAGCACAGGATTTACCTATTCACCAAAAACCTGGCAGCCAATTTCGCCCCCAGCACAAACTGAGCTGGTTCCTCTCCCCTCTTCCTCTCTGCAGAGCGTTCCGAGTCATCTGCCCTGAACATGCTAACAGGAAAAGAGCAACATAAATCATTCCAAAAACTCACAACCCCCCAGATAAGAACACCCAGAGCTCAGAAGAGCTCTGCTCAGAGAGCTCCGTGGGATTATTCAAGGGAAAGCAGAATTTTGAACCGTTGCCCTTAATAACAATGTTCTTTTCAGCTATGAGGCATAGGGAAAAGACTAACAAACAAGAGTGGAAATACTGGAGAGCTGCAGCCAGTCTCAGGGGTCACTCAGGGTCTCAATCAGGAGCAGGGCAGGGAGTCAAAATCCACAGGACTTCCACAGCAGCTGGGGGCTGGAGGGCATTTCCATGAGTGAGGATGAGGTAGGGCAGAGAGTACAGGGCCAAGCAGAGATGCAGGGGGAAGACAGCTGCTCTCATTTCCACACCAGGCATCAGAGAGGAAGGCAACTCACACAAAACCAGTAAAGAAAACCAAAGAACATCAGGAATCTGCTTCAGTGCAGTGGGACAGGGCTCTGAAGAGACCTGGTGCTCACCATGCTCATGGCTGTAGGCTCTGAGACCAGACCCTGATGTTCAGAGAGATTAAAATCCTGTGAGAGAGAACATTCAGCACTAACAGCAGGGAAGAAAACACTGGAGCTGAGTGAGTGGCTGTGGATCACATGTCATCTGTGCTTAGAGCAGCTTGGGACAGGACCATGGCCACAGTACATGGGCAGAGGAGAAGCCAGTTCCCATTGGAAAGGGTCACTGTCCTAGTCAGAACACACCTGCCCCAGCTGCCAGCCTCAGGCAGACACTCTGGTGCTTCACAGAGCAAAGCCAGGCTCAACCAGGCTGGCACTGACAGACACTGGTCTGTTCTTTTTCTCTTTTTTCTGTCCTCATGTGCAATTTAACTTTTCCAGCACTGGAGCTTTTCTGTGAGTCTCAGCCAGCCTGCTGCCCTAGGACCCACATCTCCCAACCTTCAACTCCTGGCTGCCCTCTTCCAAAATCCTGTGTGTGAGGCTGAAAGGACAACACTCAGCTTTCCTCAGCGCGAAACTCAACAGCAGAGGCGAGAGCTGCAGGGTGAGTACAAGGCCAGGGTCGCTGAGTGAAAATGAAAGAGGAGGCAGCTCTCCCTGCTGTGACATCCATTGCATTTTTCCTGGTGCAGGCATCCTTTCCTGATGGTACCTGGTACAAAGGATGATACCATTAGAGATGCATCCTCACTCCTTTATCCAGGACTGATTGCTCTCCAACCAAGTCCCACACCCAGGGAGGTGCACAGAGCTGGGCCCCCCTCTGTGGCTGCCGTGGAGTTTTGGGATTACAGAAGCAGCCTGAGATGCTCTGGAAGAGGCTGCATCCTGCCTGTCCCTCATGCACTGCAGAGGCAGCTGCATTCAGACCATGAATTCCCAGCACACTTCATTTTCATGCAAGCCTACATCCACACAAATTGCCAGCAGCTTTGGCGGAGATGCTGGCAGGGCTCCCGAGGTGAAGAGCTGATGCTGCACTAGGCATTGCTGCTCTCTGTAAGTGGTGCTGGGCTGGAGGCCATGACTGCCATGCATGGGGATGCCTCTCAGCTCCCGAGAGCCCACTTTGTGCAGCCCTTGTCAGGAAAAGTCAGGCAAGGTCACCCTGACCTCCACATGCTCTCCCCTCCAATGCTGCATGCTGATAACCTGGGCTCTCCATATTGACTGTGCCTTGGAGGGGGGAAATACAGTCACCCATGTGCTGGAAGCTGGGCACACTTTGTCCCTGCTGCACACTGAGCATTTCTAACCTTAGCCAAGGTCACAGCAATAACAGGAGCTGGTGCTGCCTGTCCACACACACAGCTGGAGAGAGCAGGAGTACAGGGATCCCCTGCCCTGGGGTGCAACATAAACCTGCACTCCACAGAGGTGCTCCCTGTGAATCACCCTGGAAATGCCATTGCCCATCAGCAGAAGGAAAACCAGAGGATTGGAGGCTGCAGATGCTGTTCTTCGGGGAGGCACCACTGCTGCCCTGCAGGAGGAGCAGAGTGAACCCTCCAGTCTGGAAAGCACAGAGCACAAAGTGAAGGTCCCCAGGGCAGGCACAGTTCTCACCGCCCTGGCAGTGCAGACTCATCTCTGCTGCTGTCACTGCCCAGCAGCAGGGGCGGAGGGGACACCATTTCCAGCTCTCTGCTTCATGCTTTCCATCTCTGGGCATATGTTCTAAGACACATATAGTTTCTGTGAGGTAAAGTCAAAATGCGCCATCCCCTGAGAGGCTGCTGATCTAATCAGCAGCATGAAGCAGAGGTCTGGGGGAGAGGTTTGCAAGAGATCTGAGGTCCTGGTGTGACCACAGATTTCCTCTCTGCACCATGGGGGTGGGGACAGGAAATGTCACCTTGTACAGGACACCCAACCAAAGAGTTCCTGACCAAAAAATTCCCTGACTCACAGCAGGGAGAGGGGCCACGGGAGAAGCAGCACCCAAAAGCAAAGCACTGCCAGCTCCAAGACATCAACTTTTGTCAGGCTGACTGACAACTCAGCCCCTGCTGCTAGCTGGCCCGAGGGACAGAAAGAACAGGCAGAGAAAGCCACAAAGCAAAGTGAAATTGCTCAGAGGGGAGTTGGGTTATAGGTCTTGGGGTGATGCAAGCCTGCTCAGCTCTACCCAAATGTCAGCACTCAGCATTTAGCCAAGGATGCTGAGAGCATCCTCACAGCATCACACCACGGTCCCTCCCAGGCACAGCAGGTGCTGAACGCAGCACCTTGACACTGGGGAGCAGGAGGAGGGGGGAAATGCACCCATCTGCATCCTGTAAAGCCATTGATCACCCTCTGTGTTCCTCTGCAGGATCCCTGCTCTGGTACGTGGCATTCACTCCATCCCCAAACACTGCTGGAGAGGCCTCTGCCTGCCCAGGTGTCTTTCCAGGAGGGTGGTGTGTTAGAAGAGCCCTTGGAGGAGCTGCAGAAGAAAATCTCTCCTGTCCTGTCTGGGCAGTGACACTTTCAGCATCAAGCCCCACACCAGCAAGAAAAGATGCCTGAAGAGCTGGGTCAGGAAGCAGTGCATGCCCTTGGCAGGGCTGGGATGGGAGTGCTCTCTCCAGACCCATGGCAGTGGGTCAGGCTGCAAGGGCATGGGGTGGAGGGGGAGAGGGGCTGCTGTGGAGGTCTTGGTGCCAGGCAGACCAGCCTAGGATGGAGAAACGCAACACAGGCACTACCTTCCCTGGTGTCCTAGGGATGTATCCACCTCTCAGAGGGGGCAAGGGCCTGGTAGATGGGGTGATGTGGCAGGAGGGCTCAGCTTGGTGGATGTTGGCAGCCACGAGTGCTGGATGTCCATGCCCAGGACACCCCAGTCCCTCAGCATCCATGCTGGGCCAAGGCTGTCTTCCTTCCCTGGGGCTGTCCTTACAGCACATCACCTCTCCCAGCCCTACTGCAAGGCAAAGAGGAGCCCTGGAGCCTGCTGGGCCATGGGGAGACACTGAGCAGCCAGGGTTTGCCCCAGGCCCTGCCCTCCCCAGCAGCTCGATGCTAAGGCTCCCAAAAGAGGATGTTTCTGCCCTGAGTCTGTGCAGAAATCATCTGTGGTATAAAAATCTATTTAAGAAAAAAGGAAATTGAGATACTTGATTTCTGTGGCTTTGTCCTGCCCTGCTCCACCCTGCTGTCCCATCCCCATCCCTCTGCTGGGACAGAACCTGGACACACAGCACAGACACAGCTTCCCTGGGCAAGGCTGGGCCCCCTAGAGCACATCTGGGACCAACCAGATGATCCCTACCTGGTCCCTGAGCTGATGGAGCAGGGGACACCTTGCCATCCCCCAGGCGCGGCACCGCTGGCTCGGAGCTCCCCCTGCTTGCTGCGGGCACGGACCGGCCCCGAGCTCTGGCCGCACCCTGGGTGTCACCCACTGCCATCACCCAGGGCGGGGCTGGGCTCCCCGACCCGGCACAGCGCACCCCGCTCACTGCTCGACACCCCCGAGCCACCACAGAGCTGGGTGTCAGCATCTGCCACCTCTGTACTACCTTCCACCACTAATTAAGAGCAAGGAAAGCTGAGGGAGGGGAGTTTTGCAGCCCCAGTGCCCCCCAGCACCCAGCCAAATCCCATCAAAGCATCAGTGGGCAAGGAAACGTCCCCAGCGAGGTGATGATGCCCTGGCAGGCAAAGTCCCCTCGTGTGGCTTTGGGGTAAAGGGCTATGGGACCCCCAGAGCAGATTGAGTAATTGCCTCCTCAGCAGCTTTACAGAGCAGCAGGAGCCGCGTCCCTGCAGAGGAGCACACGGAGAGCTCTTCTTCCCCAAACAAACCCGGCAGGAGCCGGCCTGGATCGCCTGCAGGCAGCATCCACGTTCTGCTCCAGCTCGGAGAGAACTGGCAAACACACACCCAAACCCCTGCCACCTATGATAACAATTAGAGACTTATCTAATTGCAAAAATAATTGCAATTGAAGTGTTTAATTACCATACTAAGCAGGAAGAGCCGTTTCCTACTGTTCCAGTAGCACTCCCGATCCATCAAACAAGGTTTGGGGCTTGTTTGGGTGTTGGGGTTTTTTTGGGTTTTTTTTGGTTTTCTTTTTTTGATTATTAGATTGCAGCCCCAGGGGATGAAGAGATTTGCTAATTAGGGTCTTGGAGCACAGCTACCAATTCACAAACACTTGCTTTTAATTTCAATACTAACGAGGCTGGAAGGGGGAGAAATCCAAAATACAGAACATCTGTGGCAGTGCTGGCTGCAGCAGCCCTCCTCAGGGGCTGACACCGCTCAGGGACCATCCCAGAGACCACGGGGATGGGCTGGGGAGGGGTTGGCTCAGTGCAAGCACAGGCAGGGTGGAGCTGCTGCTCTGGGTCGCTGCTGTCACTGCAGCCACCACACAAACTAATCCCACCATCGATCATGTGTCTAATCCCCTCAGGGACCATTGGCTTTCTCAATGATGGGCTAATCCTGGTCCTGAGGCAGCCGTTCCGTTCCCTGGGGGTGCAGCAGCAAGAATTTCTCCAGGTGACATTTGGTTTTGTTCTCCTCTAAACTGACAACAAAAGAGAATTTAATTCTCTCGCCAAGCAGCAATTCTGTGAGGGAAGAGAAACTGCTTAGGAAGCTCCTAACCAGCATCTGCTCTCTCAGATAGGAAATATCCCCTGCTAGTGGAGGGAGCACAGGCAGGGTTGGCTGCCAAGTGTGTGGGGACATCCCCATCCCCCTGTCCCTATAAATGGTACCCAATCCTCACCTCACTCCACCAGCCACCCCAGGGACCCACAGTGCCTGGCTGGGCTTCTGCCACCAAACCACCTTTCCCATCCTTGCCACAGCTCTGGGAAGGGTCCAAAAACCTGCAGAGAGGAGCACACGGGAGGCAGGAGCAGCCTCAGGGCATCCAGGCGTCCTGTCCCCCAGGAGTGCAGCTGAGACGTGGTGGCTGCCACGGGCAAGAGGCAAAGGAGCGTTTTATTTCTTTTAGATAAAAGAGAAACATCAGTAGAATGAGAAAAAACTGTGTTGGTTTTTTTTTTTTCCATGCTGTCATGTGATTAAACACAGAGGAAAGAGAAAGGTAGAGAACAGCCCCGAGCAGTTCAAAATGAGAAACTTTGTGTTAGAATCTCAAGATTGGATTTGCTGGAATAAAATACATTTTGGGGTCACTAACCAAACAGTTTTGGCTGGAGAATCAAGCCTCTGGAAAGGTTATAGAACTCATTTCCTCCCCACAAATCTAAAATTTGCATTTCCATGCCAAAGCATCTTGAAACCAAGGACAAGCACTCCCTTCCAGCATGAAGGAGATGACCATGGGGAAGGCACCATCAGGTGTCTTCAGCTAAACCCTTCTTGCCCTCATTTCCCCAGCGCCAAGAACGCCAAGGCTGGCAGTGCCAGCAGCACAGGCTGACCCCAGCCACCACAGGATGGTGAGACCAGCGGCATGGCTCTGCCACTGGGATGGTGGCCAAGGGACCAGAGCGAGAGGACAGAGCCACTAGAGGGCACAAGTATGACAGAAACACGTCCCCACATCAAGGGACCTCCAGCTTCTGCAGTTCAACAGTCCCAGAGGTCCCCAAAACCCCTCACCACGCCCACCTCCCAAAAGCGCACCCTTAGCTCTCCCCCACCACTAACACACCTCCTCCTGGTGGCCCAAGATCCCACCAGGCAGGCTCTGGGGAGCCGGGTGCCCCTGGCCAGGCAGGGAGAAGTGGGTCCTGCAAGGAGCAATCTGCTCATGACCAAAGAACACGTCCAACCTCCTTTTGTCCTTTCCTTCTCCTTCCTCCCCCAGAGCATCCTTCAGGCAGGCGCTCCCCTCCCCACTCCTGCAGCCGCCATCGCTTTTGTTAAGGCTCTTCCACCAAACCAAGCGCCATTTGTCAGGGAAACAGCTGCCAGAGGCGGCTCTGCTGGAACAGATGCCCCCGTGTCCCCCAGCTCTCAGACATTGTCACATCCACCCTCCCGGTGTGCCACACACCTGCGCCCACACGTGTGTGCTCGCTACCTGCGTGGGTTTGCTGTTCTCAGTGCAGCATGGGGGTCACAGAGCCCTGTTTCCAGAGCTGTCGTCCTGCTCCCAGCCCTTTGAGCGCCCTGGGACTCCTGTGTGGGCGTCAGAGCCACTCTCAGCACCTGGGCTGCCCCATCACTCCACCCACCCTGGGTGTAGCTGGCAGGTGCTGTTACCCCGGGGGTGTTTGCACAGCTGTCAGGGCCTCCCGGATGGATCTGCTCTCCTTGCTCACAATTCCCATCCCACGGGCAGCAGCAGATCTCCTCCCTGCCGGCAGGAACCCAGAGCCGCTGGAGGCAGAGGCAGCAACACCCTGTGACCCCGTGCACACAGGGACTGATGCTGATTAAACGCAGCCCCGGTGCTGATAATTAATTTCTCAGAGGATGAATTACTTGGGAAAGCTCCAGAATGAATGTTTTTCTTCCTGCCACAAAACTGCTAGGTCTGTTGGGGCTTTTACAAAAATCTAACAGCAAAGGGGAAGAGCATCCCCTGATGAAGAACCGCAGCTGTGTCCTGGGCAAGGCGTGCCTGCGGGGTTTGGGATGTCTGCTGGGGCTATTCTCTGGGTCCATGAGGACAGGGCAAGAGGTATTCTGGCACTGCCCACATCCCAGCAGTCAGGAGAGTCAGAACAGGCTATGAGCATTGGCTAAACGCCCTCCAGCAGCTCCTTAGACCCAACTCGGTCCACACCTTGAGCTGAGACATCCCCGTCTCCCCATGGGACGTGCTCAGGGAACCACAGGGACGGAGAACACCCGTCTGCCCTCTCCCCAGCACTGCCTGCAATCCGTGGCGGTGGATGTGGCTGTCCCCAGCCCGGAGCCGTGGGGCTGGTCCCCGTGTCCCTGAGCCCGCCTGCCGTAGCGCGGCTCCCTCCGGGCGCTGGCTGGATGCGGAGCGAGCAGCCCCTGCAGACAGCACTATTACGCAGGGCTCTCCATCCCTTTTGCTTAATAGGAAGCATTTTTCTGTTTCATTTCCCTTACCCTTGGAGCTGAAACCGCCTTTCTGCAGCAAAACACACCAAGCCAAGGAAATTCTTTTCCATTTCCAGCTCGCAAAATCCCCTCCCTCCTCCATCAGCAGGAATGCCCACCCCGCAGTCCACCCCGGGCCTGGGGTACATTGTACTGTTGGAGGGACAAGTGATGGCCACCCCTGTCCTCCCACTGGCACCTTGGAGACAGCAGGGACAGAAATGCTGAGGGGGCTGCAGGATTCTGTTCTCTTCATGTACAAATCTTACAAATATTCCCAAATACGGCAGAAGGCAAAGCCTGCCCTCGGCTCACCTCCTCTGGCCCTCCCTGAGGGCACTTCACTCGCTTGGCCTGCTTCAAGGCTGAGCTAAGTCCACCATTCGTTATTGGGTAATTAAGCTCTTAATTAACAGGCTGATTTCCCCTCAGAGCCCTGCCTGCAACTCTTGGTCTCTTTGTTAGCTGCCTCCCGGCAGGGCAAAACCTGCAGGGCCTGGGGAGTGCTCCTGTCTCAGGGATGGCTCCGAACTGTTTTTCCTACCTCCCCCATGATCTGTTCCTGACAGCCTGGCGCTGGGGCACCATGACCCAGCCTGAAGGCGTGAGCCTGCTCCAAAAATGTGCCTGCAGTACAAGTGACAAGCACATGTTTGGGCTCAGAGTGACACCAAGAAGCAAGGGCCAAACAGGGGTGAGACACTGACACCATGAGTGATTCTTAAGCCTAAAACCCCAAGACTAGAAACCTCCCAGTTTATAAGCCTTTAGGAAAAAAAATTACAATATTCGAGATATTCCTGCCTAAAGAACAAATCTCTCAGCAGCCTCTGCCGCCAGCATATCCCCTCTGTGTGCTCCTCCCTCCTTCGGGACTGAGCTGGGAAAGGAGGCAGCAGTGCCATGTCCCAGCCCCAATCTGGCTAGACCGGAGGGGATAACATGGAGACCCTGCCCCAGGCTCCCCACCAGCCTCCAAACCTCAGAGAACCGCAGCAAACCAGCCGTGATGAGCCGCCGTCCTCGGTGAGATGGCAGGGGCTGCCCTGCAGCGCTCCGGCTTTCGTGTATTCATCACTTGTCAGTTCCCCTTAGCCGTGAAAAGAGAGTTATCCTCCCCCCGGGGCAGAGCCGTCCCGTTCCCAGCAGGGCTGGGGACACAGGAGGCTGGCACTGAGCGGTCCCCATCCTGCTGCCGGGGTGTCTGGGTGGGAGGAGAGACGCGAGTTTGGCTAATCCAAGTGGAAACTAATTGTGTTTCATTGAGGTTTTATCTCTGCAACTGGCAACATGCTCCTACAGGAGATTTAGTGTGAAGTTGTCTGGTCCCTGCCAAGAAGGCTGGCTTTTTTTTTTTTTTTAGAGAAAGCACATTATGCATCAAAGTTGAAATTCAAATCCCTTTTCCTTCATTCTCAGAGTATATTTATGACGGTCCCGATATTCCTCGATGCATCACAGTTTGTGGGAAGACCCCAGTCACTGCAGGAGCCCAGGACCAGCTCAAAGAGTTGCCTGAACTTCTTCTGCTTTATGGATTTTCTCTTTGCTTTAATCTGTTGCTGTGTAAGTGGGGGACTGTGGGCAGGCAGGGATGAAGCTGATGCACACGAATGGCTCCAGGTGAACTCCCCCCAGGCCTCCCAGGGCTTCCCAACCCGGGGCTGCTCCTCTCCATTCCAGCCCTGCTATAATTTCCATACCCCCATGCCCTCAGTCTCATCCTGGTGCCTGCAGTCTCATCCTGCACGGGGTTGGCAGCAAATCGAGTGTTTTTCCCTAAAGATGCCTCCACTTCTCCCTTCGTGGGGGTTTAGCAGGTTTTGAGTACAGCCATGCCAGGAGGTGAATCAGCCCAGCCTGGAGCCTGCACCAAGAAGGGGAGGAAAGAGGGGAGGCACAAGGAAGGACAGTTCTGTGAGTGCAGAGGGTGAAAACAGGACTGCAGCCCTCTCATCCAAACCCTTTTTGGGGTATAAACCCACCTGGTTTGCTGAAGCAGGCTGGGAGGGTGGATGGGTGGGGGGCTCCTTCTCCCCACCCAGCAGCTCCTCTCAAGGCATCAGGACAAGCCCAGCATCTGCAGTCACTGGAAAATCACGCTCCATTTCCAGAAAGGAAAGCAAAGTGTAAATCTCCCTCTCAGACACACATTTGTTCCTCTGCAGCAAGAAGAGTGGCGAAAGCTTTAATTTCCAAGCTGGGAGGGAGAGACATACATCAGCAGCACCCCGGGTGCAGAGAAATAAAACATCAATTCTGGGATTACACCAGCAGCCCCCGAGATTTCTCCCTCCCTGGCTGTAATCCAGAAACAACACAGGTTTCTCTGCCGGCCCCGCAGCTCTTACCTCACACTGTGTTTGGGGGAAATCTGGATACCTTCGTGGTCATGAGGGTGGTTATTGCACCAGTGTTTGCCCACAAGTGCTACACTGGGGAGAAGGCAGGGATTCCCCTAGCTGCATTTCACATTCTGAGCAGGCTGGCCATAGTGCTCAGCTCTCCCCAGAGATTCCCTTCATAAGAGGGAGCAAATTCCACTTATCTATCCAGGGGAAATTTGCATTTTAAATATCCCAACTCCAAATGTCACCCAGTTTGATCCCCCAAGCTGAACAAATGCAGTGGAGCAGGGAGGGGGGCCAGGGTGGCTCACCAGTGTGAACAGCCAGGAAGAAAGGAAAAAACCAAGGTTAAAAGCGTGTAGAGATGTTTAATCTGTGCTGAGGTTGAGGATGGGAGCAAACATGTCAGAGACCTTCCCCCTCTTCCAGCCTCCATCGGGCAGGACACGGGGGAACAGGTATCCGAGGCTCCAACCATTAAGGATTAGGGATTTCGTGCTTGAGATTTTGTTTACACAATAAGACTTAAGACTGCATGGAGTGTAGGTGGATTCTCCCCGGTGCCTGCAGAGGGATTAGTGCCTATAAAGCAGCCAGAATGAGCTAAAAATTGGAGAGATCAAAGTGCAGGAAGAGGAATCCCACGTTCTCAGGGATGGGAGGAGAGTGGAGGAAGAGGGCAATGGTCAAGCCTGAGACAATTGCGGCTGCTGGCCCTGGAGAGGATGGGGAAAGGCACGGAGCATCCTCACACTGCAGCTGCAGGGATGCCAGAAAGCATCTCAGAGAGCAGCCGGACCCCAGGTGTTTTCCATCCTCTCCTGAGGCTGCAAAATCTCCCTGACCAGCTCTAGTCTGCAGAAGAGGGATGACCCCAGCCCTTCCTGAGCTCTCTGCTGCCACAGGGCCATCTCAGGGGAGCACAGCAGAAGAGGGATGTCCAGCCTGAACCCCTCTGCAGTGCTGGGGCACAGGGGGAAGCTCAGCACCGTGCCCTGCAGGGAGGGGAGCCTGATGAGCTGGATCCTGCTGTTCCTATCGGTCCCCCATGACCAAGGTGACACTGCCACGTGTCAGCCCATGCCACATGAGGAGGGCACACACTCTTCTGGGCCTGGGGAGGCTCTGCCTAAGCCCTAGACCTGCAGTGCCCAGCTTGCTCTCCCTGCCTGGCTGAGCAAATGAGCCTTCTCCTCTTCTCCTCATTAAAGCCATGAGCTGATTCGATTAAAACGGGGCACCAGCCCTCGTCCCCAGAAGGCAAATGGGATGAATGTTTAAGGCATGAAGTTTTCTGGCCCCCAGCACCTCATTACCAGTCCAACCCCCAGTGCACAGGGCACTGCCTCCTGCCAGCTCCCTGCCTGCCAGGCACGGCACCTGCCCTGCACCTGGGGGCAGATAAACTCACCTGGGGCAGGAGTAGTGCCAGCCCTGCAGGTCCCAGGGACCCAAGCCCAGTGGGGCCACACACATAGAAAAGCAGCCCAGGCACAGCAGGCTTACAGCCACCTCCAGTGGTGGCACTTTGGGGTGTCTCTGGCTGCAGCAGTCCATGGCTGCAGGGCTCACAGGTCTACAGGAAGCCCCTTTTCCTCCTCGGCATCTGCAGCGGCTGAGTTTGCTCCATCACTCTGCTTTTTGGGAGGCACAGGATACCTGTGCTCCCCCGCACAGCCTCCCCGTATCCCGAGCCTCTCCCGCACTCAGGCACGGGACTCAAGTTTTATCCTCACCCCTGTCTCCAAACCTGCGGGCAGGGAGACACTCCTTTGCTAGAAATGAGTCTGAAACGGTTCAGAGAACTAATTCCCTCCCTCCTTAATGCATGGAAGCTTCTTACACTAAATCTATACAGACACAATTAGCATTATTCATATTCCATATGCTCCGCTCCCTTGTGATGAATATTAATCTCCTTCCCGCTCGCAGGCATTGGAGATAACGGCGGTGCACGGTGCCACTGCAGTGGCACAGAGGGGCCGAGGGAGTGATGCTGCAGGTGGAGACAGCTCATCCCCACGTCGGGAAGGGCAGATTTTGTGTCCTTTTGAAGGGGGGCTGGAAGCGGGGTGTCCTTTCTGCTGAACTGGTCTCCACTGGGGTTGCTTCAGTCCCCCAGGGCACACTGTTGTGTCGAGCATCATGAAACCCCAAACCTCCCTGCACCTTCCAGCTCTCCACAGGTTTTGGAGATGGAGTAGGACTCAGTCAGACTGTCCTGCTTCTGCCGGCTCACATTTCACAGCATTTCTTAGGCTGAGAAGTGGTCACGGGCATTGCAGAAGCTAAACTGATATCTCTGAGTGTTGCCCAGGGCAGGAGCAGCTTTACCGGCATCCCAGAGCATCCCTGCTGTAGCCCCTGAAATCAGCAAAGCTGGGCAACTGCAGCACCTGGGTCACTGTCCCAGCCCTTCTCCCACCTCTCTGCACAGCATCTCCCCCTCAACGGGGCACGGCAGCACCCACTGATGCTGCAAAAGGAGCGGAGGGAACGATGCAGCCAATGCAGCTCATCCAGTGCCGCTATCACGGCGGGACTTACAGTTCAAGGAGGGGCCACCCCGCACCAGGCAGGGCTGCATGGACCGTACACAGCCCCATGTCCATCTGTCTGTCCGTGCTTGCCCTCCACACGTGGCTCCAGGCCAGGCCGGGGGTGCTGTGAGTGGGGGCCTGGGGGCTGTGAATGGAAACGCCATACGTGCGGTGGGGGTGGAGAAGATCCAGGCCAGGCGGCACCGCGTCTCTATACATCCATTTGCATGCCTAATCCGCTGCCGGGGAGTGGAGCGTCAGGTCCCCCATCTGCTCCGCAGCTCACATCATTAGCTGGCTGGTTTCCGAGCCGGCACCGAGCAGAGGTGGGAGCCGAGCAGAGAGGGGAGAAGGGAGGCTGCTCCCATCCCCACGCACCATCACATGTCGGCAGGCTGGGGAGCTTGGGAGGATCCTGCCCCTTGCCGGAGCTGGTGGGCAGCACACGGGGGACAGAGAGGGGTGTGGGTGGAGGACAGAGTGGATTCCTGTGATTTCCTGGGATGCTGCTGTGCTTCAGGCTTCCCCCTGGGCGATGTGAGGGGCACAGGGCATCTCATCACCCATCATGGGTGCTGCCCACACTTTAAGTTTGCCCCAGGGCAGCAAAAGTCTCCATAGCTAGTTCTTTGCTTCAGGCAAGCCAGGAAGCACCCACAGCCACCAGCCCACTCACGAAGCTCAGCTTCACCACACAGATCCAGCCACATCAACCATCCCCACTGCCACAACCCAGCCTGATGGCTCTGGGACACAGCCCCTTTAAATCCCCACACTCGCAGGCTGGGCTGGGACACTGTAAAGGGAAAAATAAGGCAAAGAAATTATTTTCTTCTCGCCAGCAAGGCTGGATTGCTGCCCGTTCCTCGGCTGCGCGCTGCCAGCCCGCCCACGCACCGCACAGCGAGGACTGCAGAGGCCAGCGTGGGCTGGGGGATGCCAGGGGGGTCGGGGTGCAGCGAGGGACCCTCATTCCGGACACCTCTGCTCACTGGGATGCCATGGGGGGAGATGTCCCACCCGGCCCTTCACTCTCTGGGATGCACAGAACATTCTTCTACTCCCTTACCTGCCCCATTCTCTGGGGCTGTTCCCATCTCCAAGCTCTAAAAGGGCTCAAACTCATCCAAAATCCCTGCTGAACTCCCGAGGTTGGGGCCACAAGGACCTACTCCAGCCAGCAGTGCTGAGTAAATGGGGGTTTCTCAGCCAGCAGCAATGAAAAGGGGGTCAGAGGGATGAAGGGGCTGGGGGACAAGGGGAGCAGGGAGAAAAAAACCCCACATTTCCCCAGGGTCACTCTCCCCCTCTGCTTTCACGCCTGGCTGGGTTCCTTCATTACTTACCCAAGCTGTAAATTGTCTAATTTGGAGCACACCATTTATCCCTGATGTGCACTTGAGCAGCCAGATTTTGTTTTCAGGTGTGTAATTAATTTTTTTAACGTGATTTCTCTCCTAGGAAACTGCAAACAAACAGTTCTGGCTTTCATGGCTGGGCAGCTCGGGTGAGCGTCAGGGCAGGGATTAGGCAGACAAGGAGCTGAGGCCGGATCTCAGAGGATGTGAGGAGCTGGGGTTTTGCAGAAAACCCTTGCTCCTACTTTCCAATTCCTTCATCCTCCAGTGCAGCCCTCTGCCTCCTCCAGCACCACCACGCTCCCCATGGGCACTGGAGAAGGCTTGAAAGGGGAAGCAACACCCACCTTCCCTGTTCCCAACTCAATCTGCTGGGAATTACCATTTTTATTAAGACCTAACATGTCCTTGGCTGCTGGGAATGTGATTTGCTCCTGGAATGAGATTACAGCAGCTCCCGAGGATCCCATATCAGCATCCACCTCACTGTGATGATGCTTCCATCCCCAGACGGAGGTGTCTCCATCAGTGGATGCTCACAGGCATCTCCACCACAAGGAGAGGTGCTCAGGTACAGGGGGGATCCATGGGGATCCACTATCCTGAACTCTTTTCCCCTCTTCACATCATCCCTGGGATGTTTGGTGTCTGGGAATGATGCCGACTGTTTTTGCATCACCCATCACCTCTCACAGGGCGGGCACAGGGAGGATGGAGGGGAAGCAATGCCGAGGGTGGGTAATGTCTGGCCCTGCTGCATATCTCAGTGCCCAGCTGAGTGTGGGTGCGGGACACAGAGGCTCCCAAGCGCTGCTCTGCATCCCGAGCCAGAGCAATCTCCTCTGAGCAGCACACGGAGAATCACCTGCTGTGAATGTGCGAGAGAAATCTCTTCAATGCTCCTGCTGCCAGGGAAGTTGTTAGATTACTTTTGCCGGCGGTTTTCCAGATGAAAGGAGGTGAAAATCACCTCCATTAGTTGCCAGAGGCAGGTGGGAGTATCTGTGAGGCTTCAGGGCTGACTGTGTAGATATCCCAACCCTCTGCCCTGAAAGGCCCCCGGGAATGGGGTGGCAGTTTGGGGGCATAGGAGACGCTCTTGTGCCACCCCAACAAAGGGACTTGGACTGGTGCTGATGCTGTGGGAGTTTAGGGGTGGCTGGGGGGCAGGACTCCAGATGGTGACACCCCTGGGACAGGTCCCATGTCTCTGCTTCCTGCCCCACCAACACAGGGGATCCCACCAGTGGCAGCTGCCTGCAAAACAAATCCACAGCCCTGCCAGAATGATCCTCTAGGAGTGGATCTTGGCCACCGTGAAACAGGCTGTGACCTCTTGAGGGGGGAGTCCACTACCCAGACCCCCAGAACCATGGGTCAGACTTCTTGGGGTTTTTTTTCCTGTAAGTTTGATTATTTGTTGTGGCTTTGGGAAGGGACAGTGCAGTCTCCAGGGGCCACAGGAGGGGGCTGACTGCTCTGTTCTCCCATCCTGCTCCCCTTTGTGCTTTGAAACTGCTTTCCAAGGAGCTGCTTAGCATTCGGAGCAGGCGCCCGCACCGTTTCAGGGCAAAATCACTGGTTTGCCTTCAAAAACAAATCAATCTTCTGCAGTCTGCCATGAAGGGCAGCTCCTGCCCTCCAAAAGAGGACAGAGGGCACATGCAGGCCTGGCTTGGCTTTCCCAAATGTATATGGTGTAAAGTGTGCATGCTCCATCCCAGCCCCTCACCCATCACCGCCCAGCTCTGCAAGCCCCTGCATTCAAAGGAAAAGGCATCAAAACCCCAATCTCTTCAATTTTCTTTTGGTTTTTTTTTTTTTTCTTCTCCTCTGAGGGAGTTCAGCTCCCAGTTACTGCCTGCACAGACAGAGAAGAAAATTTCCAGGAATTGCTGCTCTCTCTGGGAAATTCATCACAGGAGTCCAGGCAGCTGAGCTGATGCCAGGCACTTCCTGGCCAACGTTTGGGACTGTTGTGGGCAGGCTGTATCCTGGCTGCCCTCAGCATTCACCAGGAACCAGCACCTTTTCCCAACAAGGTTTGGTGCCACATGAGGGGTACAAGCTCATCTTCCTAAGGAGAATGGCTGATTTATCTGCTTTCCTTTTCCTGATAGAGGCCTGGCTGTGGGCTCACCAGGCGGAGGAGGCAATACTGAAATAGCTTCTTTTCTTATGCTTCACGTGGGGATTATTATTATGCCTCTCTTGAGTCCCCCCCTCCTGCTGCCAGCACAGAAAAGACCCTGCAGTGCCACCATCAGCAGCACTGCCACCAGGCAAAACGGGACTGTGTCCCCTGGCACCATGGGCTTCCCTCTTCCACCCACACATGGTGGGAACATCCTCGCAGGCACCTGCAGTGGCACAGGCAGAGCTGTGGAGCTAGGCATCTCCTCTTGCATTGCACCTGCACAGCCACTGCTGGGTGCCATGAAGGGTGAAATGTGTCCCTGCAGGAAGCGAATTCCCAGCACGCCATAAGCCCATGGACCTTTGCTCCAAAATGTTTGCTTATGACTAATCACAGCTATCCCAGTGCCAGGTGGGGACCAGTGTCCCCTGTCCCTGTGGCCTCAGCAGCCACGAGACCACAGTGCCTGGTGGCAAAGCCCCAGGCTGTGACAGCACCACAGCTCTTGGGGACTCTTATCCTAAGAATGCAAAAGAGAAGTGGGTCCAACTCCAGCCCACCCATGGCCATCTCCTCCTGGCAGCTCTGGGAAAGTGACAGGGCTGGTGGCTCCCATTAGCGAGGTGAAGGCTGGGGAGAACAACGAGTATTGATCATGGCTGCGAGTCCAGCATGAGGCATGCACAGCCCACGGCCGCGATCAATAGAGCTGGGGAGGCTTTTGCTCTCACTGAGGTTTCTGTGTCCGTCTGGGGCTCCAGGAGGAAGCCTGTGCTGTGCCAGCATCCAGCATGGCCCCCGCACAGCTCCATCCTCCACCGTGCACGATCTGTCAAACTCTCCAAACTGGTATTTCCACCCGTAGGAAGATCGAGGTTAAGGATGCTCAAGGGTAAGGATGAGCATGGCAGGGGTGAGAAGGCAAAGCAGCCATGCCACGGCTGCAGCCCCTCCATTCCTCAGGTTCCACACTGGTGGCACACATGGAGACAGCCCCAAGGATTCTCTGCCTGGCAGGGCTTCCTCTCTCGCAGCCCTGTGGGCTCCCATCTCGGCAGGGATGCTCTGTGCACACAGGCTCCCCTCAGAGCCACGTTCCTGTCCTGCTCCACATCTCCAGGGCTGACTGCGGGATGTGTTTCCCCTGGTGATTCCCAGCCCTGGCGCAACCGGAGGAATGGGCTGGAAATCAGAGGTTTCCGTCCCTCCCAAGAAGGATGTCGGCAGAGGAGGAAGGCAGAACTACACTTCCCAGAGTGCTCCTGGCACTGCCGGGGGAAAGGCTGAGGGACCCAGACACCAGCTCCTCCCTGCTCCTATATTATTCTCCTTCTTGTTTATTTGTGGGTTTTCTGCACTTAACTGTCTGCCTCATCCACTTAATTGGGGGATTATTGCAGCTACCTGCCCGCCCGCCAGAGCCCAGCTCATTACTGGGGTTTATTTATTAGCAGCGAGGCAGCAGAAACGCACCCTGCAGCTCCATCCTCTCCTCCTCTGGCACAGGCAGCTGGAGGAGATGGAGGAAGGCGAGCAGGACCCAGGATGGGCCAGTGACAGCGGCCACAGTTTGGCCAGAGCCAGGTCAAAGCCATCCTCTGCCATGCTTGGAGGCATCGCAGCAGCCTCCTGCGGTGCCTGACATCTGCCTGGGACACCGCTGCTCTTGGCAGAGCACAGGAGACCAAAAGCCTGGCTGCTCCTTAAAAGCGTTCCCTGAGCTCGGGAAAGGCCAGTGGCACAGCGCTGTCCTTCCTCTCGCAGCAAGGGACCCCTTTCCTCAGCACGGTGGCAATTGAGTGATAGCCGTGTGGCAGGGCGATGCCATCGGCTCACGGATGCCCATGGCAGGGAGGCGAAGAGGCCACAGCCCGCCGAGCCCAGGAGGAGCCAGCAGCGCCCCACGGCTTCTCTCCAAACCGCTGCTCCCATTTCCAGGCGGGAGAATCTAGGGAAAAAATGTGGGACAGCAGGAGAGAGCTGCATATTGAGCGCTTTGATAAATAAAACATGTCGAGAAGGCAATCGGAGCTGCCCACTTGGCTGCAGCAGCTCTGTCTGCGGCGGCTGCATGGGGGGAATTCACAAGCGGTGCCACCCCGGCCGTCAGGCCACCAGCACCGGCGCTGCTCCTCTGCTCGCATCCAAGTTTTGCAGCCTCAGCACCGAGGGGGATTGATTTATTCATCAGCCTCTCCATCCCGCAGCAGCCCTGCAAGAAGGAGTGGTGCAGTGAGCTGCTGCGTGATGTGACGAGCAGCACGGCGGGAGCAGGGAGGGATAACCGGAGGTGGCTCCAGGATCTGACCCGCATCTGACCCTGCCATGATGCCTGGCGGAGGAAGGATTTCCCAGGGTGGGAAATGTGAGCAGCAGACTCCCCCGGGGCCATGGTACTGAGCTAAGACACAGTGGTCTTGCACCCCCTTTTCAGTAGGGAGAGACAGGACACCCCCATTCAGAGAGCAATCGGAGATCCCAATGGCCAGACAGATTGCAAAGACAAGTTGCAATGCAAGGAGCCCACCCCAGAAAGCACCAACTCCAGAGCATCTCCAGGGTTCGGTGGCAGCTGCCCTGAGCACCCACAAACCCAAAACAAAACCTAGGGGGGAAAAGGGTGAAAGAGGGCCCCACCTGCCTGCCAGGAACACAAAGGCAGCAGCGTGTGGAGAGGGACTGGGCAAGGGGAGGATGAGTTCCAGCCCCTCAGGCCAGTGGGGATCTTGCAGTCCTCTTGACCAGGCTCTGCAGCAATCCCTGAATCAGAGTTTTGTCTTCTTAAAACCTCTGTGGACAAGTTATTGTTCTTCTCACGCTCCCTCCTTCTGCTGTTCCCTATCCCATGCAGCAGCACATGGCCAGCCTGCCCATATCCCCATCCCGGAGCTCTGCAGCTCCAAGAGCAGCCCCTGCTCCAGCCTTTCCACATCCTCTGCTCCCCCCGGCTTTTCTGTGAGCCCTGCAGGCTCCAGCGGGCTCATAGCTCTTCATCACCCCCATCCTCGGGACACCCTGCAGAGAACCTGGGCAAGGGCTTTGTGCAACAGGGATCTCTGGTCTGGGGAGCACTGCTGGCACCTGAGACACCCAGAGCTGCCCTGTCTAGAGACCCCTCCTCTGAAGGGGTTGGCAGTGCAATGGGAGAGGAATCACCAACTCAGGGGGGCAGAGAAGCACTGGGGCCTGTGGGGAGAGAGCAAATATTAGAAGGAATTGCTGGATGGGGGGAAACTGGCAGGTGCAGAGGGTCCAGAGGGATGGCCAGGGAATTGCTGGGTACTGGAGAAACGGGTGGCCAAGAAATGTGGTACTGCAAGACATGACCACTCTCTGGGGGTGGCTGTCATGGCACTGGAGGTGCAACTGCAGGCACAAGTGATACTGGGAGGGACGCTACGAA
>VXBI01010140.1:79686-90781 GCA_013397375.1 Toxostoma redivivum | reverse complement strand
GGGGCGGGTCGCCCCCCGCCGAGCCTCCCGGGGCCGCCGGCTTATATAACGGGGCGGCGGCCGCGGAGCGGCGGGATGCGGCATGCGGGGCGGGATGCGGGGATGGATGCAGGTGATGCGGGATGCGGGGAACGATGCAGGTGATGCGGGGTGCGGGTGCAAGATGCAGAGCTGAGCGGCGCGCCCCCGAGTGCCCACCCGCAGGTCTGGGGAGGGGAGACACGGCGATGTGCAGGGGATGGCAGGAGAAGGGCTGTAACCCCCGGACACCCCCTCCAGCCCCTCCGTGGCTGTCCATCCCCTGCGGGGGGAGCTCCGCACAACGGGGCTGTAGGCAGGGAGAGGATGCGACCTGATCCCGCCATCACCCCCTGCCCGCAGCCGGGAGGCTTCGTGCACCTTTCAGCTGTGGGGATCTCCGGTACCTGCCGGGCTCTTCCCATGCCTCCCCATCAGTGGCTCCCTCCTCCAGCCTGCTCTCCACGGCTAAGTCCAACCACTCGTGGAGCATCCCAGCCTCACCGTTCCCAGTCCCCTGAGACCCAACCCCTCTCCCCTCTGCACTGTCCCTACGAGGTGCCTCCTAAGCCCCACACTCCAGCCCCTCTCCCCACCGTGCCCCCAGCGCCACGGCTGCAGCACACGGGCAGGTGGTTGCCGTGATCCAGGCCTTGGCAGCACGCGGTGGCAGTGCCACCCGCATGGCACGAGCGTGACCGGGCAGCCACTGCCCCAGGCTGGCAGTGCGGTGAGTCAGAGCAGAGAAGCAGGGCTGGCACCGTCGCTCAGAACAGGGCTCAGGGCTTCTCCCTGCTACCAGCCGGGCTCCGTGGTGGGGGCAGCTGCTGGCCAGGGCTGGTGAAGGAGCCGGAGAGATTCGAGTCAGGCTGAGATGCTGGCTTTGGCAAATAGAGGATGAGGAGGGATGGGCCATGCTCAGGTCACAGAGAAGTGTCCTCCCTGCCAAACCTGCCCTTGTGCCTCTGAGGCTGCAGGACCCCAGATGCTGCCAGGACAGGCTCCAGTATGGAAACAAAGGAGCTCAGAACCCATCCAGTAGCACTGCTCACAGTGTCTGACCCTCACCCTCCTGGGGAAACTGGAGACAGCTCAGCTGAGACAAACTGGCACAGAAAAATGTCTCAAAGTCTCTCTTGGCTGTGGGCCGAGTGTTTGTTTCTTCGATTGCCTTGCGTGATGACATTAGTATTGAAATGACCCCGAGCAGACAGAGCTTGGAACACCTCACAGCACTGGAGGATGATTGTGCTTCACACCTTGGCTCTTCCCTGGGTTTCTGCAGAGGCTGCTGCCAGGCATAGCCCACCAGGCCCATATCAAGAGTCAAGGGCAGCTGTGTTGAGTTGCCTAGCCTGGTTTATGCTCTGGAGATGAGAAGTCACAGCAGAGATCCAGTCCTGTGGAAAAACCCTCTGAGGAAAAGGCGGTGATCACTGGCAGTGTGGCACATCTCCATTCCTACCCCTGGGCACCAATGTGCCCCCGTGGCCTGGAGCCCAGGAGGTCTGGTATGGCAGGAGAGAGCACGGTCACTGCAGCCCAGGCTGCTGCCTCTCCCACTGGCACCGAGCCCAAGCCCTCGGGCATCACACACTTCCCCAACAGCCAGGGCTGGATCCAGAGGACCTTCCCTGTGGCCAGAGGATCTCTGCTCTCACCCACAGCCTCTGTGTGTTCCTGGCCAGGCCTTCCCATTTGTTCTTATGCCAGCATCATCCTCGAGTTTAAATGATCCTTCTCCCTCCCCGGTGTTTATTCGCCGGGTGTATTTATAGAGAGCAATCAGGCCTGCTCAGCCAGGGTAAACAAGCTGTGCTCCTGCGGGCTGCTCTTGCGTGAGTGCTCTCTGCTCGCTCGTCCCAGGAGCTTTCCCCTCTGCCTCTCTTGGTCCCACAGAGCCTTCCTGGCTGCAGAGACCCAGACCATCTGCCTTGTCCAGCTGTGGGCTCTCCAGGTTGTGCCTCCAGGCTCGCTATGTCACCCTTGCCAGGTGCCACTGTGTCACCTTTGCCGTGTTGTTCTGCACCACAGGTTCCTATTCCTCCTGCACGCAGCCAGGCCAGCAGATCCATCCCTCCCTAACTGGTGTCACCAGCCCCTGCTGTGACACTCCTAGAGGCTCAGGAACATTGTTCATCTCAGTCAAATCCCAGAGCCCCACAATGGTGCGACCCACACCTGCCCCAATCTGAGGCTAGAGGAATTGCACAAGAGATATTGAGATGTTTGAGGCTGAGGATCTGCTTTTTGGAGGCAAGGCAGGTCAGCTCAGATACATACCTCAACTGGGTAATGCCTCTGGGGGCTGCCTGGTGTCCTCTGCATCCCGGTGTGAGAGCCAGGACAGTGTACTGCCAGCACTGACTTTCCCCAAACATTGTGACTCTGAACCTTCCTTCTCACCTGCTGCCCAGACAGGAAATTCGTGCCAGACCCAAGGCAGGTCCCAGGAGCACCTCCCTTAGGCAGAGGAAGTGCTTTGAGATATGCTCTGAGTTTCTCAGGCTGTGCATCTCACTGCCTACCCTCCTCCTTCCCCAGCCTCCTCCTCCTCTCACACACTTGGACAAGCTCAGCTATTCAAGCAAGGTGCTGAGAGCTGGATGTGCCAAAGCAAAAGAGCTGTGGACACACTAGTGTCTCATCTCAAGCATTAAGTTTTCCCTGGATTCTGTGTTTTGTGTCCAGACTGGATCAAAACATCCCTGCCAGCACCTGTGGGCACTGCTGTCCATGAAGCTGGGGGTGTTCTGGCACCATCCCTCTGCTCTGCTGTTCCCTGTCCTCTGCTTTGGCTGTGGTTGGTGTCTGGCTGCCTGGACAGACAGACAGACTGAGCTAGTGCAGCTGTCCAGGTGAGATGCATATTCATGGTACTGGCAGGCTCTGCCTATTGCAAAGGAGATTTAAAAAAAAACTCTTTGGTCTGGCTGAAATAAAAAAATACCCTGCAGGGATTGGAGCAACACCCCTCAGGACTCTCTGTATTCTCTCAGATACCTGAGCAAGGTGTTCCTGCTCTTCCCACCCTCTGGGGTTTCAGCAAATAAATATCTGCTGATCTGCACCCCAGGCATGGCCAGCAGAGCCAAACTGATTCTGTCCCAGCCCAGCTGTCTCCTTGGCGCGGCGCTGTCTGGAAACCAGACCCCCCCAGAGCACACCCCTGCAGCTCTCTGCAGCCCGTCTCACCCTGCTCCACAGCCTTCCCACATCCCAAAGGAGGCAGTAGTTGTCCCCAGCAAAGGTCACCTTCACGCTGTTGCTGAGTCCTTTCCAGGCTGAGCTCTTAGCACTGCATTTCCCCGGGCACCAGGCACCATTCTGGGGTCTCCTTGGAGGTGCCACTGGGGACCCTTTGCCTCTTTCCACAGCTAACCTCCCCAAACCCTGTTCCCAGGGGCTGTCGATGTCTCCTGCTCCCAGGGTTGGAATGAAGCATCCCTGCTCTGTAAAGGTTTTAAAAATGCAGGCTCCATCCATCCCAGCCCCTGCTCCTCCACAGTGTCAGTGTTTGCCTGTGTTTCCCGTGGCTCCCCTGGGTCATATATTTATCTCCAATTTGCCAAAGCCTCCCTCCTTCCCCAGGGTGGAGGAAAAGCTTTTTCTTGAAGTCATGATGAATTTGTAACTTCCCTGGGAACCTGCTCCTCGAGTTGCAGAGGAGAAATCACACTCGTGACACATGTCACAGTGACATGAGCCACAGGGACCCCAGATACTGCCAGCATGGCACCCAGAACCCTGGTACCCAGGTAGCTGCACAGCCCCTACCCAGGCCAGCATCCCCCTGCCTCTCCCCAAGCACCACAGGGGGATTTCAAGGACATTCAAGGAAGGGATTAGATCCCCAGACAGAAGTTTCCTGAGGTCCATCAGGAGGGGGGAGCCCAAAGCGGCATCAGGCTTCCTCCAGTTGCTGAGTCTGAGCAAGAATTTTTGTTTGGTGGCTTGTTTTAACTTGCCATTATGTTCTCCAAAGAAGAAATTCATCATGTGCAAGCTAAGGAAGGCAGAGTTAATGAGAAATTTTAAAACCCTTAAAGAGTTGAGAGCCCTCTAAATTTTTAATGAAGGCATCCGAACTGCCAGGTACCTGCAGAGATGGCCAGGAACCCTCTTCCAGCAGCAGAGTGGGTGCTCCTGATCCAGGAAAGGACCAAAGAATCTGATGAGCTGCCATCTCCTGCACCCTCTGCACACCCTGCTGGGCTCCCACCTGCAGGGAGATAGTGGCTCTTGGCAGCAGGTTGCTCCCATCCTTGGAGATCAGGATGCAGGGACTACATAGACCCACCCAGGTGGAGGAGAGGGCAGCAAGCAGCGGTGTGCTCTGTCTGTCACCCATCAAGTGATTCCACTTTGTCTATGCCACCTGGTCCTGTGGCCCCTCCAAGGCACTCATGCTCTCGCTGTTGGTGTCTCTGCAGGCCCTGCTCTCCCTGCGATGCCCAGCCACCCCCTCGAGGTCCTTGTCCCCCTGCGTTAGGTGCTGAAGCAACAGACTCCTGGTGCTGCACACACCAAGGTAGGCAGCACTGTGGCTCTTGGGGGTTGGGAGGCCATTTCACTCCCTGTGGTATGGGGGGCACAGCACAGCCGTGGGATGGATGGGGAGGCTCAGAGATACCAGCTGAGGCTGCCTCAGTGGAGCCAGTCAGGTCACTCAAGATGGGGGGGTTGGGTCTCATCTTGGTGACACTTTGATGCAGGGCAAGAGGCACCTGAAGCAGCTCAGGACCAGGCAGAGGCCACGGAAGTAAGGACCAGCTCAGGCTCTCAGCAGTTGCTGGGGATGGTCCCACCTGGAGACCATGGCAAGTGATGATGACTGTGGAGGTGGCACAGGGCCAGGGTTTTTTTTTCTTTCTTCTTCTTTTTTTTTTTTTTTCCCTCCATTTGAAAGCCCCCAGATGGGAAAGGTACGAGCCAAACCCCACTGAAAGCAGCCAAGAATGAATTTTCTGGCCCAAGCCCCAGCAGCTCTTGGAGCAGCATGGTGCCTGTCCAGCGTCACGCCACAGCAGAAACCCTGAGCACAGGCAGGCTGGGGGAGGTCCCAGCTGGGGTGGGCAGCAAGCCCCACACCCATCCCAGCTACTCCTTGGTGGTCCCCTCCCCAGCCAGGGCAGCTCAGGCTCATCCTGCTCCCACCAAGCTGCAGCTTGGCCAGAGCCCAGGCACCCAGATGTCTCCCCCCACGCTGCCATGGAGCCCCCCACCATGCAGCCATCTGCTGCCATCGAGGACAGGGTGTTCCTGGTGTTGCCCCCCTTATCTGGCTCTGTCACCCAGGCCGTGGGGTATCTGTGCTCGCAAAGACACCCTCTGATGGGATAAAATGAGCCCTTTCCCCACAGAAAGCAGGTGCTGTCCCAGAGCCAGGCTGGGAGTCAGCATCCCTGCTCCTCACTACCTCCCTCTCCCAGTACTGGTGGTACAGAGAGAGGTTAAAGCACCCCAGTCTCTGTCCTCAACTCAGGTGGCCCAAAGAGCTTACAGGATTTTTGGAAAACCAGCATTCTATCAGCATGAGGCTGAACCTCAGGGGAGCAGTGCCAAGGGTCTCATTTTTTAGGGTGTTTTGGCTGGAGAGGGGACAGTGCCATTGCTCTGCTGTGGCCTGGATCCCCAGCCCTGAGCCAATCATGCCCTTGTCCTTCATGTCTTTTTTCTGTCAGTGAAATGAGGGTAGTATAACCACTTTGAGGCTTTCTGTGGAGAGTGGGTGCCCAAATCCTATCCTGACACAGAGCCAGGAGATGATCCTTGTGCATCCAATACCCACACAGTCCTGATCCCTCAGTCACTGGTGCCTGCACAGGGCCTCTCAGTGTGGCAAGGATGAAAATCAGTGTGTGCACAGGGTGGGACAATGGGGAGGCAGCAGAGGGGCTCAGGGGGCTTTTTTCTGCTTCCCAAGCAGTGTCTGGTGTGCGGTGCCCAGCTCGGCTCTGCACCGGCCCCTGCAGAGCTGCGCGGGTGTGCGTGCCTGCCATAAATATTGATGGGGTGGACTCGGCACAAGTGTGCCCTTGTAGAGGCAGTCGGGATGTAAATGCTGTACCTGCTGTGTGGGCAGGGCAGGGCAGGGCAGGGCACCCTGGGTGAGAGCACCAAGGCTGAATGCAGTGTCTATCCCACAGGGAGGTGGGATCCATCCTATACGGGATGGGGGGTTGGAAGCAGCCAGTGAGTAAGCCCAGGGGTCATAAACCTGTTTGGGAAACTGGCCAGAGCTGCAGTGAGCCTAAATCTTGTGGCTGAGTCTGCAGCGAGCCACCACGGCTCCCACAGCCTGTCCCCACACAGCCACAGCAGGATAAACAGCGAGGGGCTGCAGTGCCTCTGTTTAGTAATGCGTGGCACAGAGGCACCGGACACACGCTGGGAATCGGGAGCTGCGGGGATGAGGAGTCACCACTGCAGCACTCCAGTGGCAGGGTCCATCCCAGCAGGGTCCCCCTGGCACACACATGTCCATCCCAGCGTACCCCATCACTCATGGGATGTGGACTCCTTGCGGTTCTGGGTAGCTCTGAGGCTGAGGCTGGGTGAGCAGAGCTGCACATCACAGGGGCACAGAGCAGTGGTGGCAAAGCCAAGGTGCTCAGTCACACCATGGCTGACATCCCAGCCACTTTGGAGCTGAGTGCCTGTCCCCTTGAGAGGTCTCAGTGGGAAATTCAGCCCCTGCATCACTCTGTGACACAGATGTAGGTGTAGATGGTCATTTCGGGGAGCTCTGGGGGACTGAGCAGCACTGGGAGCACTCCTCCCTCTCTGATATCCTCCTGGAGCATCACCGTGCTGGGAACAGCTGGAAACCATGGGCTCAGTGTTCTCCTCACCCCATCCCTCCGTCAGCTGCAGCCTCCCCGGCTCGCACGCTGCTGCTGTGCCTGGGACGAGCAGGTGCGTGATGGGGCCCCGCAGGCGCCAGCTCACAGCCAGCTTCCGTGAATGGCCCCCCGGGGACCGCCCTCCTTGCGTGCAGCTCCGTGATCCGGCCCCACCGACCATCTGCTGTGGCAGCTCCCTGCCACCCACTCGCTCCCCAGCCCACGCTGCGCCCCGCGGCACCGAGCAGGGCAGGGATGAGCTGGGGGTGCCCAATGCACCCCATGCCCAACGAGGAGAGGACAGACAGGTCAGCCAGAGTGACAGTGGCAGGGCTGTGGTAGCAATGCAGATGGGTATTAATGCAGACGGACCCGTGCAGTGATGCAGGAGAGCAGCAACAGCCGCAGTGTCGGCTCAGAGCCCCTCTGGCTGCGGGGGTGCTCAGGGCGGGCAGCAGGATCCCCCCTCCAAGCCAGCCAGCAAAGCCCAGAGCTAGGGAGACCCTCAGAGCTTGGGGCTAGCAGAAGTTACCCCATCAAGGTGGTTTTTGCCCATTTGCTCTGTCCCTCTCTGGTGAGCTCAGGGGGCCCTGCTGTGGTGCTGCTCCCACAGCTGGGAACATCATGGTGAAGCTGGGGTCAAGCTGTGGCATGAGCCCACCTCCCTCCCCACCAGCCCCAAGGCTCCTGGTGAGTGCTGAGCAATCAGTGAGACCACACAGACACAATCAGTGCATGCCATGGGTGTGATAACGGGTGAGTGGGTGCTGGGGTCTCCCTCACGTGTGCTGGGAGTCTGTGACTTGCTGCAGGGACAGAGTGGTGGCCCAGCATCCCCAGGCACTGGACGTGGTTGGCTCTGAGCACCACAGACTCGCCTCGCCCTGAGCACAGCATGAGGGAGTGACCCCGTGTCCCCCCTGTCCCTGAGCAGTCTGTGTCCAGACGCTGAGCTGGAGGGGCTGTCTCCAGACTGATTCCACAGCACGGCTGGTGCCTGTCCCTGTCCCTGCCCCTGCCGGGTGCCAGCCCCAAGGGACCAGAGCTGCTCTTCAGAGGCTGCAGCTGCTGCATGTTTCGTGCTGCCTCTTCCTCTTTTCCCCGCTGCTGTTTTTGTTTTGTTTAAGAGGCTGGGTTACGAATTTTAAACAGGCTCCTGAAAAACCCAATTACCTCCAGAAGACAACCTGATAAAAGCTGCCTAAGTGGCACTGTGGAAATCGCCTTGTGCAGCAGCTGAGGGAAAACCAACATAACAAAGCCTTTGGAAATGGAGTTAACCACTTTTAATCCCTCGGTGCAATGAGAAGGACCAATAATTATTTTCTGCAAAGATGTTGGGGGGTGGATAAGTGAAATAACTGCCCTGTGCTAATGGGTGAGAGCAGGCTAGGCTGGCAGTGCTGCAGGGATGGGTGCAGATAATTCCCTCTGCCTGGGAGTTTTGCAAGGGCCCGCAGAGGCTGTGACCTTGCAGGGTCCCTGTCTGGCGGTCAGGGGACAATGGGGACAATGCCAGCAGGCAGGTGCCACTCAGGCGTTGCTGACAGCGGATGCTGTGGCTGATGTGGTGGCACCAGCCAGCCCCATTCCCTCCCTGGGCGCCAGTCTGGAATGGAGCACAGAACTGCTGGGGCCCTGGCACCTATGCCAACTCCTCAGAGGCGACTTGCAGAGCTTGGCGGTGCTGAGAGCTTCTTCCTCCATTTGGCTACGGTGCTGCTACCCCAGTTCCTCACACTTCTCCACATCCCTTCTCTTCCTGCCTCCCCCAGCAGCTCCAGGCAGCCACCCAGCAAGTGACACCGCCCAGGATGATGCCAAGGAACAGCTGGGCCTAAAGGAGTGCCCGTGCTGGGCACAAGCACCAGGAGCATCCCCTAAGCACCAGCCAGAGCTAGCTCAGCTCTGGGACTGTGGGGGTCCCCTGGGTCCATCTCTGTGCCAGGAGCAGGGGTGTGTGCAGGGCAGGAGGCAATGCCCAGGGCTGGTGACAAGCCTTTGACTGCTCTTCCCACGAGAGCCTGGCCAGCAGGACAGAGTTGGGTGCCCACCAGCCTGGCAGCTGTGGTTGCACTGCCGGCACCGGCAGCTGGAGTGCTGGGGCGGGTGGCCTCAGCTCACACGAGCCTCGTGCTTCCCGCAGCAGCAGGGACGGGGGCTGCTTCGCCCACCTCCCCCTGGCCACCCCACACCCCACGTGGGGACAGGACTTGGGGACAGTACTCCAGGCCACTGATTCCCAAGCCTGACTTAGCACTGGGCACTGGCACAAGGGATGTCCCTGCCAGTTTGGCCTCAGCTCATACTGGGAGCAGTCCTCTGGCACACTGGGATCTACTGGAGGAGGATGTGCTTAATGAGCCGAGGCATCTCCAAAGATTGAAAGACTCAAGGACCCATCCCAGGAACAAAAGGAGGCGTTTGTCAGGCGCTGAGAGACGGGCTCGTTAATTCCTCCTGGCTGTCACACTTATCTGTAATGAATTTGTGCTCCGCTGTATTATTTTTAATACAATAGGAGCGGTGCCGCCCGCCCACCGCCCGGCTGCCGGGAGCGCTGACGTCAACGCCCGGAGCAGGGCTGCCGCAGGACGGACGGACGGACAGACGGACGGGCCAAGCACAGGCCTGTCTTGCCGCCCACATACCCGTCCCGCCAGCTGCCAGCCGGCAGAGCGGGGCTGGACACGAAGGCAGGAGGATTTTTTATCTTGGAGGTGGAGAAAGGAGTTGGTCAATGCCAGGCTGAGGGCTCGGAGCTGGTGCAGATGGGCCGTGCCAGGGGGTGATTTTGGGAGCATTGAGAGCGGATGAACAAGAGGGACAAGTCCCTAATGTGCTGTCCCTGGGGTTGATTTTGGGAGCAGTGAAAGCGGAAGAACAAGAGGTACAAGTCCCTGATGTGCTGTCCCTGTGCTGAGAGTTGTCCGTGGCAGAGGCCGTGCGTTGAGGCAGGAGCTGGCAGCGCGTACACACACACAGATCTGTCGGTGCCGCATCTCTGTGGAGGTGGCAGTTGCAAGCCAGTTTGGCTCCCCTGGCTGTGAGATGTCCCTCCACATCCTGCATCACCCCCAGCCTCCCCACAGCAGCCCCAGCAGCGCCCGGCAGCACCGGCAGCATCTCCGCAGCCCAACTCAAGGGGCTTGTGGGGGCAGCTGCAGCCTGTCCCAGCTCCCTGCAGCTTCCCACATTTAGGAGGGGACATCCCTGAAAGGACCCCGCACCCAGTCCCTATCCAGCACCCTTCTGGGCCCCCGCACGCTGCCACTCCAGAGCCTCACTATTAAACTCCAGCTATCCCAATGCCCAAGCTCCAAGCACCACTAATGTGATTCGCACAGGGCTCATCTTGTCTCTTAAGAACCCAGGGCTGGATCAGTTAGGAGGCACTAGCTGCCACTCTGAGGAGCACACACCGTCTCTGTGCATCGGGACGAGGTTGGGAGACCCGGGAAATCCTGTCCCGCACTGCAGAGGATGAACACAGGAGGGGTTGCAGAAGCCCTTCTCCCTTCGGGCAGGTGCGGGGGTGAGCAAGCAGGGTGGTGCACCCCCTTTCCTGCCCAGGAACCCTTCGCTGAAGGGGGGTCTGAGCTCCGCGGGCATCATATCCTCGATGCCACCTCAAACCCCCTCTGGCATCCCCTCCCTGAGCACCCCACACCCGCCCTGGGAGCCCCGCGGGGGGAACAGCACCAAAAATCCAAAGCTGGGGCCTCCGAGCGGCAGCTCTTGGCGGAAGGGGGAGGGAAGGTGACATGATTTATCAAGGACTTTAATTAAACTCCAGCAGCCCCGCATCGCTGCAGAAGAGGCCGGAGTGTTGCAGGTCGGGGGGTCGAGTGAGGGAGCGGGAGGCTGCGGGACTAGGACCCCTTCTGGCTGATTAATGCCTCGTTTGGCCCGTTAATTGCCGCGGCGGTGAATCATTAACCCCGCGCGGGAGGCGCTCGCCCCGTCCCTCCGCTGCGGGAGCGCGGAGTGGTGTCCGACGGGGCTCCGACCGCAACCTGCTGAGCGGTGCGGGGCTCCCCGGGACGTTTCCCCGGGGGTTTTGCGGCGTTTCCCGGGAAGGGTCCCGCATCCCGCCGCCCCCGCGGGGGGCCGGTAGGCGCGGTGGCGGGGGGTGTCGCTCCGGGCGGGCCCACGCGTGCCGCCGGGGGCGGGAGGGGGCCGGGCCGCGGCGGGGCGGAGCGGGGAGGAGCGGCGGCAGCGGCGAGCGGCGG
>VXBI01010140.1:27316-79436 GCA_013397375.1 Toxostoma redivivum | reverse complement strand
CCCCCCACGCTGTCGCGGAGTGCCCCGGGGGCTGGTAGCAGCAAACTTCCCGGGGTCACAGCTCGTGCAGCCCCCATAGCCCCCGTGGGGTTCCGAGGAGCCGGGACGGGGGTACCCGCGGGGCTGCGGCACCCACCGGCCACGTACACACACACACATACACACTGCAAACTGCACCCCCAGCCTGCAGCACCCCACTCACAAGGGGCACGTGGGGGGCACGGACACTCCGCACACACACCATCCGCCTGTAATCCCCCGCATGCACACACACACGGAGCACACAAGCAGCCTGCAACACCCCCACACGTACACACACGCGACACAGTCTGCAAATTTGTGCGCACAGCCCCCTGTGCAGCCTGCAAACCCACGGACCTGCACACAGAACCCTCCCCACACTCACACTAACACAGCCCGCAGCACCCCCCCAGTGTGCAAACTCACACACACCCGCAGCACAAACACCCAGCATACAGGCACAGCCCGCAGACCTGCGTGCACACACATCCGCAGAGCCCGCAGACCCCAAAACTCGCACACGCTCAAAGCTTGCAAACAGGCTGCAAACCCGCATATCACGGGGGAACACGCAGTCTGCAGCCCCACAAACTTATCCACACGCATGTGTGCACGCACCCCCCATGCAAACACAGCCTGCTTCCATCCGCAAACACACCTCTTGAGCAAACAGCCTGCACGCAGAGCTCACACACGGCGTGCACCCGTTCCGTCCTGCACAGGCAGTGCCCCTGCACGGTGTCACCCACCCGCAGCACCCGCAGGGATCACACACACAGTCACAGGCTGCTGCCTGCAACCCCTGCAGCCCCCAAGCACTGCCGCAACCTGCCAACAGCCTCTTCCCCATCCCTCTGCAGAGCACTCACACTGCCGTAGGCACACGCACGCACACACAGCACCCCGGGTCCGGCTGCGCCACGCTGGCACCCTCAAATAAGGTCTGTCACCCCCTCCCACAAAGCAGGGGCACATGGTCCATGGTGGCATGCTGGGTCCCCATCTCACCAGCCCCCAGGCAGCACACCAGGGCTCCTGGTGCCACACCAAGGGCAGTGCTGAGGTGGAACATCCCTCTGGAGTCGCTGCCTTGGTGCTTCCACAGGTCCTCAAGGCCAGAAGGGATGTAGGGAGGGGGCTGAAGGGAGTAGGCACAGTCACTCTCTGTCTGCAGACCCCAGAACCTCCCTCTGCACATGCTGGAATGCATTTGGGCTGAGGATGCAGAGGGTGCGAAGTGCAGCCCCAGAGATCATTCCATCCCTCAGCCTGGGCAGTAGGGAACCTTGGCATGGTATCCCCAACTCTGTCCTTCTCTGCCTGCACAGGTGGCCCAGGTCAGCAAGCCCGGACAGCGGTGGATGAGCGCTGGGCACTGGCCTAGCCACACGCACACACCGGCACCATGGACTTCGTCATGAAGCAAGCGCTGGGCGGTGAGTGGGAGCTGTTCCCCCCTCAGGGTCCCTCCTCCGGGAGCAATGCTGGCCCAGCATCGCAGTAGTGCAAGGGGAGGGACATAGCAAGGGGACAGAGACACAGAGAGAGCCACCGGCAGTGGGAAGCTGCTGCTGGAACCCTCCAGGTTTCCCATTTCCAGGGCCGTCAGCGGCTGCCTGGGGAATCCTGGCTCTTCTGCCACTAGGTGGGATTCCCCAGCGGGTCCCTTGGGTGCTGAAGAAGGAGCTGCTGGTGTCTCCTCCAGCTGACAACGAACTAGGGCAGAACAGCCAGCCTGTGGCATTCCCCATCCCCACAGCCTCCCGAACCCACTTCGGCACAGGTGGCCCAGGGGATGTCCCAGGTCCTGGCCCTCCCTGCCGCTGCAGGGACTTTGGCAGCAGCACCAGGCTGCAGCTTCCTTGGGGACCAACCAAAGGTCTTGTTATGCGCAGGGGCCACCAAGGACATGGGGAAGATGCTGGGGGGCGAGGAGGAGAAGGACCCCGATGCGCAGAAGAAGGAGGAGGAAAGGCAGGAAGCCCTGCGCCAGCAGGAGGAGGAGCGGAAAGCCAAGCACGCCCGCATGGAAGCGGAGCGGGAGAAAGTCCGGCAGCAGATCCGTGACAAGGTGGGCACACACCTCCCCTGTGCCCGCCCCTGCCCGTGGCAGCCGGGGTGGGGCTGGGACAGGGAGCCGGCATGGCCGGGAGGAGGGTGGCCCAAGTCGGTGGCGATGGGCACGGGGCACAGCACAGGCAGTGCCCACTGCCTGCCCTGCTGAGAGCCTGTGTCCTCTCAGTACGGGCTGAAGAAGAAGGAGGAGAAGGAAGCAGAGGAGAAAGCTGCTCTGGAGCAGCCGTGTGAGGGCAGCCTGACGCGCCCCAAGAAGGCAATCCCAGCGGGCTGTGGGGACGAGGAAGAGGAGGAGGAGGAGAGCATCCTGGACACCGTTCTCAAGTACCTGCCCGGCCCGCTGCAGGATATGTTCAAGAAGTAACAGCACCGTCAACCCTGCCATAGGGTGCTGGGGCACGGGCGCCCTCTCTCCTACACCTCCTCCATCAGTTCCCTTGGCCCCGGAGAGGGGGTCCCCACACCCCCTCCCATCCCCTCCTGCCCTGTCCCCCAACCAGACCAAAAGCCCGCCCCGTCCCGTCCAGGCAGGGCCCCCCCCACCACGCCAAAGGGGAGCAGCCCTGGCCGGACAGGGCGAACCGGGACCAAATGCACTGATGTAACCTCGCGGCAGGCTAGGGGCACCCAGGCCCTACCGGCCCCCCCGGGGTGGCTCCTCGTGCCCCCTGCCCTGCCCCTTCTGTTCTCCCAGGGGACCCCAGTAGGCCTGTGCTCGCCTGCCCTCGTCCCCAACACTGCCATCCCCCTTCCCCCCTCCCGCCCTGGGCCAAGCCCAAAGCACAAAGCCAGGCGCCCTGCCCGCAGCTCCCCCATCCCCGGTCGTCGGGCACGGGGGTCCCCCGGGGCTGCCCGGTGTGCCCCTACATCGGGGGGTTGGAGGGGACCCCCCTCCCCGCATCTCTGGCCCCATAGTTAAAGCCATATCAGTTAGACTGCAATACTTCAGCACCGGGAGGAGCGGGCGCCGCGCTCCGCCAACCGTGTACAAAGGCACGCGCGGGGCAGGGACCCCCCTGCCTCGTCCCCCCCGTCCCCGCCGCTCGCTCGTCTGTGTCTTGGCCCCGCTGGCCCCCGTTCTCGCATTAGTGTCTCTGTGCCAGGGTGCGCCCCGTCGCTCCATGCGTCCTCGTGTCCGCTGCTCAGACTCCCACCCCGAGTCCCCACTGTCCCCGGGGGTCACCCGCGGCGCCCCACGCCGCGCTGCTAGGACCTCCGCTCTGCCCCCTGCAATAAAGCCAGCATGGGGCTGAGGGCTGCCGGGCCAGTCCCGGGCTGGGAGTACCCGGCTGCCCTCACCTGATGCTGGACACATGGGTCCCCAGGCCTGGGATGGGATCCCTGGGCAAGCGCCCCGGGATGTCCCAGGAGCTGCTGCTTGCACCCCAACGGGGCGAGGCAGGGGCACATCCTCATCCCGGCCTGTCTCTTGCCGCACCGTGCTCCCCCCTCCCTGTGCTCCCTCTCAGCCACGGTCCCCAGCCGCTCACCAGGGCCCTCCCAGGAGGTGGCGAGCAGCTTGGGGCCCCACAGACATGCTGTGACCATCCTGCTCGAACTAGTCTTTGACAAACTAATAAAATAAAGGGATTTGTACATTGCTCCGGCCTCTTCTCATCCGTTGCTTTCCTGAGCCCCCATGTCAGCTCCCTCACCCTGCCAACCTCAGGGTTGATATCTGGCAGCTCATCACACATGGGCTGGACCCCAGCCAGGCCTGTACAGGTGCAGGAAGCAGCCACATGTGGCTCCCAATGTCCTGCTCATTCCTGCTGCCTTCCTACTCCACAGGCATCTATCCTGTCTGGGGCTGGGGACAAGACAAAAGGGGAGTCCCACAGACATAGCATGAGGGTTTCTCCCCCTTCCCCTTGACTTCAGGACTTCCCTCACTGAATGACTGGGAATACCCAGGGGTCCAAGGGCTGTTTCTGAGGGGTCACAGCCTTATACCACTCCAAGAGAGGAGCATGAGGCTGTAGGCATGGGGCACCTCCTGCCCCCACACCAAGGCAGAAGCCCTGGCAGCACCCAGGCTTGGCACAGCTTGGGAGGCTTCAGCCTGGTGCCAACCTCAGTTCTGACTGATGTGCCGTCATTTACCAGCAAAGAGCTCAGCTGTTACCCAGGCGGCATCAGCAGAGCAGTCACCCAGAAAAGCTTCTGTCAGTAGGAAATATGAGGGTAGAAAACGGCAGAGATCTCGCAGGCAAGGTCTCCATGGCAGGCAAGCTGTGCTCTGTGACCTGGCACGACGGTGCAGGTGGGGAGAAATCCCCACAGGCCTCTCTGGGCAGTGGGGACAGGGCAGGGGAAGGGCTCTGCTCGGGGCTGGTGGCCGTGGCATGGAACCAGCAGCGTCCTCCATGTCCCCATCGGAGCAGGGTCCCCGCTGTCACCCGTCCCCACCGTGGGGACGCAGCGCCCCCTGGTGTGGTGACAGCGCAGGACAGGGGACACAGAGAGCGGGGACAGCCAGCGGGGACAAGAGGGACAACCCTCGACAGACCCCTCTCCAGGGCCTTGCTATGGCTAAGGGAGGGATGCAGAGGAAGGGAGAGCAGCTCAGCATCCTCCTTATCCCCCTCCAAATAGCCACATTAAGCCTTCATTAAGGAAGAGGATTTATCAAAATCAGAAAAAGACACCACAAATATGTTTAAAAAGCCCCATCTGGGAAAACATCCACTAGTTCAAACCTCCCCCACCCTCCCCTCATTGCCCCAGCAGAGGGAAGGGACACGGGATGTCTGGGAGGGGGAGAGGCAGGCTGTGCTCCCACAGCTGCCCTTGCCACCAGGCTTTTGGGGACAAGGGGACAGTCACGTATCTCATCACTGCTGGGGAGCCTGGTCAAAGTAGAGCACTTCCTTTGGGAGGCTCCTCAGCAGCCACTTTCAGTGACTGATTTTCTTTGGCCACTTGCCTTTGGAACAAGCCCTCCACACCTCAGAGAGGAGGTGGCAAGAGGGGGGCCCTGCCAGCATCCCCCATTCTCCCCAGCACATAGCTGCCTGTTTATAAAAGCTCCCAAGAGCAGGATACACTGAGCTGAGCCCAAGGTCACAGCCCTGGCAGGCTGGCAAGGAGATGAGCCAGCTCCTTGTCCCATCTATGCTATCTAAGCTCCCACCCCCGAGAGCAGGCATGTGTTGCCTGCCCGGGTGCAGCAGCTTCATCAGGAGTCGTTGGGGAGCCCAAAAAGCTTGACAGTGCCAGCCTCCCTGCTGCTGTCGTATTTGCCATCTTTGTCGTCACAGGCGAAGGCCAGCAGTGGCCTCTTCGGGTGCCAGGCCACTGTGAAGGTGGGAGACTCACACTGCACCTCCCAGAGCTTCTCTCCTGCATGGAAAAGGAGCTATGTCAGCCTGGAGAGCCTCCAGCTTCCTCTGCTGCTCACCTCCCCAGAGCCCAGCACCTGCAGCTTCCCTCAGCGGAGAGGCAGCACAAACGCTGCTCCAGCGCCTTTTAGTCACCCAGTGACAAGGTACAGACATGACAGGCATGTCTGCCACAGACTACTGAGGCAGAGGCTCCCCCTCATGGCACTCTGCTCTGCACAGGAAAGCTCTTCCTTAGCAGGCAGATTCTCCCTGTGTCCTCCCAGCTCCACCAGCACTTCTCCATCCAATTCCCTCCTTGCTGATCCCCAAAATAAAACCATTACCTGTCTCCACCTCAGCAATGTCAATGAAGTGATCTTCTGATGCTGAGGCCAGCATCTTCCCATCATGGCTAAAGCTCAGCGTCCGCACAGGCCAGTCAAGCCTGCAGCAACCAAGGGGAGCAGACAGTGAGGCACTGCCACCACAGCCCCCAGAGAGGGGGGAAAACCATTTTGGGACAGCTCCACCTACCTGGAGAAGCACCTCACACACACCAACTCATCCACATCCCAGAGGCTGACCAATGCATCAGCACTGCCTGTGGCAAAGTACTTCCCCATGGGATCAAACTTGATGCAGATGCAGTTGGAAGGATGGGCGTTGATGGACTGGATGGGTTTCAGCTCTGGGTAGCTGTGGAGGTGAAGGGAGAAGGTAGGGAGCAGTGAGAGAAGCACAGGGATTCCCTAGAGCAGGGCAGGCATGAGGCACACCAGGACTGAAAGCAAACCCTGCCAAGGCAGGAGACACTGGGTGTCCAGTGAATGAGGCAAAGCATCAGGGACCATTTTGGGGAGCTGAGCCCAGCCCACAGCTGTGGCAACCTCAGCTCCAGGCAAGCTCATTCCCACCAGAGGACAGGGGATTGCTGGGATGTGGGGTTTGGGTTTCCCAAAAGCAGCAAAGGCTCTTGCAAACGACTGCAGCCATCCCAGCCACCCCTCCCACCAGCAGCCACGGGCACCTGCCTGAGGATGTTGATGCAGCCATTCCCATTGGTGAGGAAGAACATGTTGTTATCGTTGTTCCACGAGATCTCGTTCACCTCAAACTTGAACTGCTCCTCAGCTTTGGAGCGGTGTGTCTTGGCATCAATGAAGGTGACCACATCATCCTTGTTCCCCACAGCAATGGTCTGTCCATCAGGGCTCCAGCAGATGTTGATGTTCTCACCTGAAGGGACAGAAAGGCAGCAGGTCCCATTTCCACTCCAAACCATTCCCAAATGGGAACGACTGCCAGTTCTTCAGTCTAATACACAAACCTTTGAATAAAGGTAAGAACATGGCAGGCTGCTGTTACACAACCTTACAATGCCATTTCCAGCCCCAACAACTCACAAATGGACATTTCCAAGAGCAGAGATGGTATCTGGGTTAAGCATCACATGAATTCAAATTGTTTTTCTGAATCCACACAGACTTTTATTTCCACCATGGCCCTCTGTAAACATGCTTTCCCCCAGTCTCCAGCCTCATTGCCCAGTGATTTCAGAGACAAGTACAAAGGACATTTTAACAGCCAGTACAAAATTTCAGGAGTTCTACCAGTTCTGGCCCCACAGTAAATCAGCTCTCACGAGCTGGTAAGTGCAACACAAATGTAAAGCAGTTAGCAAAGATGTCCCAATCAGAAATAACCAGAGGAAAGGTCCAAAGCTCTGTGCCATGGCAGATGGGTCCCGTCCTGCTGGGATCCACCTGGGAAGGCCCCCTGGGAAGGCAGGGACTCACCTTTGGTGTTGACAGTGGCGATGCACTTGGTGGTGCGGACATCCCAGATGCGGATGGTTTTGTCCCCTGACGCTGTGACAAAGAGATCAGGGTTGCTGGGGTGCCAGCAGAGCTGATCCACGCTGTCCCCGTGGCCCCGATAGTTGTTCTCCTTCACCTGGAGGGAGAGGGCAGACGATGTGAGGATGTGCCCATCTCTGCTCCCACTCCTGCCCCACATCCCAGCACGCCGCATCCCCGCTGGGACGGATCAGGAGCCGCGTCCGGGGCTCCGCTGCCAGCCCAGCTACATCCCGCCCACGGCCGGCCCGAACAGAGCACCCCCGCCAGGCACCGGCTCCATTCCCGGCCTGCGCTGTCCTTGGCGATGCTCCTGTCCCGGTGCACACCGAGTGCACCCCCAGGCCCGGTACCGACCACCGGCACACATTCCCGGTTCCGGACATCGGCCCAAGTACCCGGAGTGCCCAAGGGCTCCCGGTACCGATTCGCACCATCCCCGCCCGCCCGATGCCGGGGGATCTGGGACCTCACCAGCCGGTCCTTCTCGAGCAGGAAGACGCTGGCGGTCTTGTCGAAGGAACCGGAGGCGAGGCGGCGGCCGCAGCAGCTCCAGGCCACCGAGTGCACCTTGGCGCCGTGCGCCGGGAACTCGCGGCTCCGCGTGTTGGCGCGGAACAGCTCCTGCATGGCCTGCACGTAGGGCGACACCGCCATGGCGGGGCCGCCGCCACCGGCACCGCCACCCCCGCGCGCGCCCCGCCCCGGCACCGCGCCTGACGCCACTTCCGCCGGCGTTCCGCGCCCGGCGTGGCCCCACCGGCGGCGCGGAGCCGCCGCCCGCCGCCGAGATGGACGACAACGTGGTCCTCCTCAGCGATTCGGACTCGGAGGGCGCCCGCTCGCCGCCGCCCCAGCCCTGCTGCTCCCGTGACTCGCTGCCCGCCCCCGCCGTGAGTCCGTGGGTCCCGCCGGGCGCGGCGCCGCTGCTGCCCCACACAAGATGGCGGCACTGCCATGGCGGGCGGCGATGGGAGCCGCGCTCGGGCGAGCAGCCTCGGGGGCAGTGGAGGGGGTGGGCGTGTGTTCCCCGGTCCCGTCCCGTCCCTGCCGCATCCTCAAGGACCTCCCACCCTGTTCCCAGCCGGGCTCGGGTCCCCGCGGGCACCTCCCCTCACAGGCGCTCCCCCGAAGGGATCCCAGCCTGCTTGGCCGTGTACCCTTAGAAAGAGCCCGGTGCCTGTCAGAATGTCGCCGTGCCCTCGCTGCACCTCGAGAAGGGTCCGGCGCCGCAGGCCTCGGCCCCCGGCGGGGTTGGGCTGCGGGATGCGGTGGGGCGGATGCCGCTCCTCTCGCCCGTGCCGTTCCTCTGCGCTGTCCCGCTGCGCCGGCGGGTGCGGGGCCGGTGAGGCGAGGCCGTGCGGCGGCGGTTCCGGCACGAGGCCCAGGCCCAGACCGGGGAACGGTCGATCCCCGGTCCCGCACCGCTGTCCCGGGTCCTGAGGCGGTTGGAGCCCCTCACCTCCAGCTCTCCGCAGCTCCTCTTGCATGCTGGAGCCCGCTGGGCTTTGCCACCTCCTTGCAGAAGGCAGCAGGTCTGAGTCATGGGGAGAAAAGTGGATTTAAATTGTCTGCTAAACGTGTTCCCTGCTTTGAGGTCCTGAGGGGGATTTTTTCCCCAAGAGCAAACAGGCTCTTACCCCTCCTGGGCACACCAAAAGCTTCGGAAGTGCAGTGTCTGGCCTTCTGCCTTCCCCTGCCTGCTCCTGCTGCCCCTCAGACCCTGCATCAGCCAGCGAGGCCTGGGTGGGAGTCCCCAAAGTCTCAGGACCACACATCTCTCATTGGTGCTACAGATCAAAAGGCAGCTTTGTTTCCTGCCACTCCTGTCCTCCAGAGTGGGTAATGTGCCACAGAAGTGGTGCCAGTGTTTGGGTCCTGTGCTGTTCCTGTCAGTGCCTGGGTACAGGAGAGCTCCCTGTGCTTCTGTTACACTCCCTGGACATGCCAGCAGGACTGGCATTTCCCTGTCGTGGGAGGGAGCTGAGCAGGCAGCCAGGTCTGCTCAGAACCAAGGTACGAGGACATGAGCCCTGAGGGGAGTGGGGAAGAAGAGCCTGGGTTGGGCTCAGGCTCAGCTGTGCTACCAGGGGAGACTGATCCCCAAGCTCAGGGCCACGGGACCCCTTGCATAGGCAGAAGGATCTTTGCCCCTGTTTTTCTAGGCTGGTGCCCTTTTCCCTCTTGGGCTGAGGCTACAGGGCCACCATAGCACAGGCTCCTGGCAGGACAGGACCTTGACACTGTTGCTCTGTCCCCACAGGAGATCATTGACCTGACCTGTGAGGATGCAAACACAGACCCAACACCATCAAGCAGCCTCCCCATCATCGACCTGACTGAGGACATGTGCAGCCTTCTCCACTCCACCCTTGGTGCTGCCCAGAACCCCAGAAACACTGCCCCAGCAGCACACACATCCCATCCCCAACTCTGCTCCACTGCAGAAGAAATGCAGGCAGTGGCAGAGCTAAGCCCTGCACCAGCATCACACAGCACTCCTGTGAAGCTCAGTTCCACCACGGTCACAGCAGAAACCATGGAGAACAGCAGCTGCCTTTCTCCTGTCTCTAGCCACAGCTGGAGCTCAGAGCAGTATACTGGCACTTCTGCCTTTAACAGCGACTTGGACTCACAGTCAGACTCAGACTCAGACTACTTGTCCCCATCTCCCCCCAGCCTGGACAGCAACAGCAGCAGGAGAGCTCATAGCCCAGAGGAAGATCTTCCCCAGCCTTGCCAGGAAAGGAACCTCCCCCCAAGGCTGAGCCCTGCCCCAAGCATTTCTGTAACACCAGGAAAGGCCCAAAGGTCTTTGCCAGAATCAAATTACTTCCTACCACACCAACCAATCCAGCAAGCCACCCCAGCCAGGACTGACACTGACAGCAAGGCCCAGCTGGAAAAACTGTACAATTTCAGCAGGAATGGAGTCCAGCATCTCTTCCTCCATGACATAGCACCCAACAGGGAAACACAGCAGGTAAACAGGGCTTGGAGCAGCCGCTGTGGTAGAGGATAGAGCAAGGGCAGCCCCTGCTCCCCTTGTCCTTTTCCAGGCAGTCAGGGGCTCTGGTTATTGCAGTTCCCTTCACAGTGGGCCCCACATCACAGCTGGGTTCCTCTGTGTCCAAGGAGCTTTTGCCCATTGTCTTGTCTTGTACACAGCAGAAACCTGGGCTCATCCCCAGCGGGAGGCTGAGCATGGTGCACACTACCATGGAGGAGAACAGCCTGGAGGGTACCTTGTATTTCCTGAACGAGTTTGTCACCTGCCAGCACCGTCCCCCCAGAGAAATCATCTGCCACCTGATCAAACAGATGCTGTTGGACACCCACGAGGAGGAGATCCTGAGTGACATCTACACACAGCTGCTGAAGATCCAAATGTATGTGTTTCCCTTGTCCCAGGGCCTTGGGGCTGGGTAGGTGTTCCCAGGGGTCTGCCCAGCGTAAGGGTTATTCTCTGTGTTGCTCACCACAAACAGAGAGTTGATTTCCCCTATAACCCAGGATAATCCTCCTGCCAACACATTCACACCCCAGGCTCTCTGAGGGTGGGTCAGGGACAGCTTGTGACACAAGGGAGTCCTTGGGGACAGAAGAGTGCGTTTGCCTTGCCCTGAAGCACAGGTCTCATTCTTCACTGCTGTGACATAACAGCAGTGCCTTCCCTGGGCTGCAGCAGCTCCCTCAGTTCCCTCTAGGCTTCCCACAGAGAGGTATGACATTTTATTAGGCCACAGGCCTAGGAGTCCTGGGTATCTCCATGGACTATAGCCCCTGTCAGGTGCTTCCAAAAAATTCATGTGTTATGGGGAAGGGAAGGGGTGAGGGCAGAGATGGAGAGGAGGAGGCAGGGAAGGCACCTGAGAGAGTAGGGCTGGGAGTGGCTAGGGAAGGGCTAAGGGGCTCCAAGCAGATGGTCAGGCATTTCAGCTTAAATGGACATGGCTGTCCTTGCAGGCTCCATCCAGCCAACATCACCACAGTGGGATGGGACTGGACACTGGTGAGATTCATCATGGACAACCAGGTACTTGGCATTGTGTTTGTCACTTGGGGCAGGGATCGTCCATCACACACTGCCTGAGGATGAGCGTTGCCTAAGTTCTTCCTGTGGCTGTGTTCTGCTGCAGGGCTGGCCAGTCCAACAGCAAGTGCCAGCTGGGAATCCCACATTTATCCACAGTAGTCCCTTAACCTCTGCACAGTTTTAGGCAGGTTGTCCCACTGAAGAAGGCCCAGCAACAGACAAGCCCTCTCTGGGTCACAGCACTAAGTGCTGTGCCCCTCAGGGTCTTGCCTGAGCCAGGCAGCTCCTCCCACAAATACTCCTCAGTATGTACATCAGTCTGCTCCCAAGACAGCCAGCCTCCCTGGTGTTCCTAAGTCTGTGGCCCCACCAGATTCACATGCTCTCCATCTGCCCCCAGGAGAAGCCCCCTGGCCAGCTCCTCTTCCTGCAGTACGTGGTACAGACCCTGGAGGATGACTTCCAGCACAATCTGAAGTCACACCAGCTGCAGAAGTCAATTGCCAAGAAAGTGCTTTCATGTGACTTGTGCTTCACCAATGTTAAGTAAGGGACACCTCCTCTTCATTCTCTAACCATACGTTGAGAGGCAGGCGCTCAGGGAACACTTGTCAAGACTCCCAAGTCAGACTTTCAGACTTTCCAAGAAACAGACTTGGGAGGCAAAGGCTAGGAAAAGATTTACAAAAGCAAACCACCAGAGATCATGCAAGGCCTTTCCAGTCATAACAGAGTGGGCTTTTCCCAGGGATGAGGTCGGATTTGCATTGCTCAGGATAGGACTGAGAAGGAGGCAGTCCTGTAGGCAAGTGTACAAATCAAGAGAGCTCCTCTATTGAGCTGCTTAACAGAGCTACTCCCTTAACCTGTCCAAGTGGGTGGAATGTACTCCATTCTCAGGGCTTTTCCTCAAGCTCTGGATCTAGAGGCCAGAACACAGCAAAACAAGGCACATACCCAATAAAATTCTTGTTTCTGTCCCAGGGAAGTGGTCAAGTGGTTGGTGGCAGCAGTTACTGGAGTCGGGTTCTCCCAGCCCTGGGAGCAGCTGCAAGAAGCCAGGACTGAACACAGCTCATCTTCACCAAGGCTGGCCAGCACTCAGACAGACCAGGCTCAGACAGCTTTCTTTGCCCAAAAGTAAGTTCCAGAATTCCAAACTCCCTGCTGGCATTATCATGGACCCAAGTCAGGTAGAAGCCAGAGTCTCTCTCTTGCTGTCAGTTCAGGGAAGCCAGGCTGTACTTGTGACCAACTTTGTTGGTTCTTCTTTGGCTTAAAGACTTGATGAGCAAAAGACTCTCATCCTCTTGCATGCAGTGTAAGGCTGGAGCTTGCCCACAGCTCAGGCAGCCCCATGCTGCTCCAACACTCAGGAGAGCCACTGAGACCTCCTGAGGGTCAATCTGGAGATGAGCTTTGCTTGCAAAATCATCAGATTCAGAAACCACCAGGAGACACCAAACCTGGCCCACTGCATTCCCATTCCCCTCACTGCATGAGGCTGAAGTAGGGCCATCCCCAAGGCTTTGCTTGGCAAGCTGAGGGGCGGCGTCTCCTGTGCTGACTGTCCCTCTCATCCAGGGCAACGCTCCTGCTCCAGAGGATGTTGTCCATGGCAGTGGAAGTGGACAGATCTCCCACCTGCAGCTCCCGTAAGATCGCAGACGACATATTCCCGTTCATATTGAATATCCCACTGAGGAGCCAAAGGTGAGAAAAGTGTGTGCAAGGCAGCATTTGCCTGTGTGAACAATGGTCTTATTCCCAATTTACATCCAAGTCTGGATGTAGAAAGTTCTACAGGGTATAGAAATACAGACCAGCCAGCAAGAGCATGGCTGTGTCTCCCATGGATAGATACATCACCAGCCGAGCAGGTGGTGTGTTGCTGAGAACAGTCAATTCTCTCACTTCTTAAAGCTGTAACAGCACAGCCAAGCACTGGCAGAAATCACTGATTCTCATGGGCAACCAGGTAGTCAGAAACACGATGCAGTTCCTACAGTTTTGCCTTGATATCCTTTGTTTGCTTCTTTAAGAAATGCAAATCTGAAGCCAAAGCACAAGGGCATGAATGACTCTGGTGTAAGCAAGAGACCACTAGGCCCCCACTATCTTTTCAAACCACATTTCAATGCCCAGCAAGCAGCCCTTCACACCCTTTCAGCAGAACTCTGTACATACACCAGGTATAACCAAGCCAAACTGACTCTAACCAAGCTGTCACTTTGCCCAGGACAGATAAAGATCCATTTATCCCTGACTTATCACCCTTGCTTGGCTGGGCTCCCTGCAAGTCAGCAGGAATGAGCCATTGCCTCACAGGCTGCTGGGCAGGGTGAAGTGAAGCAGCTCAGTTTGCTTTAGAGACTGTACTCACTTCCAGCTGCTGCAGGTCACATCTGAGGACAAAAACACAGCCATGGCCAAGCTGCATAACAAAGGCCTCTTGCCACATCTGGTGGTCTTCCTTCCATGGCAGGGCTGGGTAGCCCCTGCAGTCACCCCACATCTGCACTAGGTCAGCAGCACAGCAGGAACATGCTGGAACAGTTGTCTCTCATCAGGCTGTGCTGTTTCAACCAAAGTAAATCCCTTCTGTGTTCCAGAGAAGCTTTATTAAACACCATGGAGAGCCAGCTCCTGCGCTGCAGGCTGCTAGAGCTGTTATTCCAGCATAGTTGTGATGTGCCCACAACCTCGTCCATGTCTCTGGACAAGATCCTGTATTTCCTGAGCCACTCCTCTGTGCTGCCACAATTCCAGGTATCCAGCCCAATCTCTCCTTTGACTTGTTTTCCTTGGGAAAACTTCTAACAACCAAATACTGTCTCCTGTCCTAGGATGAAACAGCAACATGGCAAAGGTGGGACGAGATGCTGCAGTACTTGAGTTTGCTGCTGCTGAGTTACCAAAGTGTAAAACTGGGTAAGTGGTACTTGTTGTTCTGGCCCTAACAGTCTCATCAAGAGGCTGCAGTAGAACAGCCAAATTCCTCTTCCTCCTCTCATCACTCTTGAACTCCTTAGAAAGACAGTATGCCTCCATCCATGATACCATTCCCAGCAATCAAAGAAGTGATGTTGCATCAGTCAAGAGTACCCACCTTGCTTTGCCAAGTTTAGCTCCTGCAAAATAGCCTTCTCCCTAAAGGAAGGAAGCACTTCCCTGCACTGGAAGGTACACAAGAAGGTGCTTTGTACTCAGCTGTTGTCTAAGTTGCTGCACAGTGGGTCAAAGAATAGGGTGGTTTAGGAAGAAAAGCAGAAGGCAAAGGGATCGTAGAATATCCCAAGTCGGAAGAGAGACACAAGAAACATGGAGTTCCACTCCTGGCCCTGCACAGTCACCCCATAATCCTACCCTGTGCCTGAGAGAGTTGCCCAAACACTCCTGGAGCTCTGGCAGCCTTGGAGCCATGACCATTCCCTGGGGAGCATATTCACTGCCCAACCATCCTGTGGGGGAAGAACCTTTTTCCTAATAGCCAATCTAAATCTCCCTTGGCTCATCTCCAGTCATTCCCTCAGGTCCTATAACTGTCCTACAGAGCAGAGATAGGAGCTGTCCCTCCTGAGGAAGCTGTAAATCCCAGTGAGGTCTGATCTGCCTCCTCAAGGCTGAACACACCAAGTGACCTAAGCCACTCCTCATGTGGCTTCCTCTCTAGACCCCTCACCATCTCTGAAGCCCTCCTTTGGGCAGGCCAGGACACTTTCAGCACTTAGTAAATTGTGCAGAGAGCACCACCCACAGCAGCCATAGAAAGAGCAGCAATTCTGACCCCAAGAGAGTGGCACAGTCACAAAACACTCAGTAAAACTCTGTATTTTGCCAGATATCTCTTCCAACTTCAGATGCTTTAGCCCAAGATTAAGGCTGTCATGAATGAATGCAGAGGAATCCACCATCATGTATGCAAAGTCTCACTCTCCCTGAAGCCCTACAGTCACTGCTGTACTGTTGTTGGGCTCTTTGGAGACTCCTTTGCAGCTCCCATTTTGCCATTCATACAGAAGACAAGGATTATACCAGCCTTGCCCCTTCCCCATTTCCTGGGCTCTCCACATACAGAATGAGCCCCAGGAGAGGCCAGTTCCTTCTTCCCAAAGTCTTGTGCAGAACCTTTGAGGATAACAAGAGGATCAGCCCTGTTACCAGCACTGCCTGTGGCACACTGGGATCCATCCCAGCAGCTCAGGCAGCGCTTTGGGTGTTGCCTCTCCCCACCAGCATTTCCTCTTGCAGAGCACCTGAGGACCTCTGTCAGTGACAGGATGGATTTGATTGCTCAGAAAGCCAAGCCCAGGCTGCAGGACAGTGACGACATCAGCCAGCTGGATATTCAGCTGAAGATGAACGACTTCATCAGCAGAATGCAGGAGACCCTGGAGCAGCCTTTTCCTGCACAAATCCAGGAGAAATTGTTCATGCTGCAAGAGTTGTTCTACATTGTCACTGCTGCCTGATGGAGACAACCACTGCAGCAAGGGGGACAAAGGGGACAAAGCTTCATGTTCTCAACAGAAAACTCCCTCATTTTATGCTGCAATCTCAGCATCATGGGGGTTGCTTTATACACTTCTTTTGAAAGGTATTTGGTTTACATTGTCTCAGAATTTCCGTTCAAGTTTGCCTCCTTGTGCAGTTTTACAAAGCACTTTGTACACTTTAAAAAAATTACTTCTTTTCATGTTTGCTAAGACTCTTTCATTGTAGTTCTAGCACTGCCCAAAGAAGTCCAGAGCTCTGTCAGATCACACCACAAAGCCATGCTTTAACCTCAGCCTTCCCAGTCTCTGAGATTCACCTGTGTGATCAGGACCACAGCAGCAGCCTGTACCTCAGTACCTGAATCTGTTCCATGACTTTGAGCTCAGCTTCCACTCCACACGAGCACAGGAAACACCAGCATTCAGAGCTCAGACTCCCCCAGCCCAGGTGAATCATGTGCTCCATCAGCAGTACTTTAAAGGGCAGCTAAAAGCACTACTACAGCAGCAAGCCTTCCCTACCACAGCTTCCCAGAGGGGAACTCTAGGGAAACACCAGCCTAGTTCCCACACCTGTGCCCACCTCCATAGTACAGGTAGAAACAGCATGCAAGCAACAAGAGACAAAATCTCAGGAACAATGATTTGGATTGCTCAAGAGAACACAAAGACTTCATGTTTAGTTTCATCTGCATGTGCCCTAAGGCAGAACTGAGCCTGGTTGTGAACCCAGTCTCCCTGTGAAAGGGGAGTTTGTGGATAAATACTTCACCTTAATGAGGTGCTGCTAGAGCCTTATCCACCAGAATCTTGACCCCACACCCACTGGACAGCCCCAAATTTCCCCCACAAATGCTCTGCCAGTACCAATACACACTGTGGACCTCAATTCCACAATGATTTTATTGTCCTGTAACAAACAAAACAAAAACACACATAAGGAGACGTGAATACAGTCAACAAATAAATTAATGTCAAATGAGAGCCTGATTGCCAAGGTGCAAACAAGTGGTGACAGAACTGCTGGTTTGGTTGGGGGACTTCCACACAACACATCACTGGCAGTGCTGCTGAAGCTTGAGACTAAGCAGTGCTACAAAATGTGCTGCTCCAGAGGGGCCAGCAGCCAGCCAAGGTAGCCAACCCTGTTTCACCCTCCAGGGAGAGGTTTGGTTTAAGGCGGCAGAAACCCTGGAACTCAACGGTTACCAGCTGTTAAGTAACCTCTGTATAATGTCCTGGCAACAGAGAAGGTTCCACTTCCAGATGCAAGGCTGCTGCTGGCTGAAGGACTCTGCAACACTGTCATGAGATCAAGAGCACACCTGAGGAGACCCATCTGCCACAGCACAGGTGAGGATTACAGAGCAATGCTGCCTATCACACTTAAGGGATTAGATGGTAGCCAGGGGTTTCTTCCACTTTTCCTGAAAGCCAGTGTTAGCTGTTACCCGGAACTGGTTCAGACTAGGTCAAGGATCACATCCAGCTGTACTTTAGCAGGGAGGAACATTCAGCCTTGGTCTGCCCTTAGTCTTCCCCCAGCCCTGTAGAACACACTTAATGCTGATAAAACAAAATACCCTGTCTGAGAAGCGTTTCCAGTGTCTAATACATTCTATACAATTCTAGGGGGGGAAAAAAATCAGCAAAAACAAATCAAGCAGCATCCAGAGTGCTAGAACACCTGCAAATCTGCTGTCTGGAATGTAGGACAGTGCTGTTTTGCAAAATGAAGACAGGAGGATTACTTGGTTCAAGCCATACCAGCTTTGGTTACTTCCACCTTCTTAGAGGAACATGAAGAGTTGGAAGAAAAATTCTTCCTCATTACTTCCAAGCTCCCATTAGATTCTGCTTCCTGCCTTTCCAATGAGAACATCTTAGAATGGTCACTAGTCTCTTTTTCCTTTAAAAAACATTCCAAGAACAAAACACATAGTCACACTGGATAGTGAGGGAGTGCCACATTTATACTGACCCACCACATACCCCATCTTCCTTCTGGCAGTTAATGGTCCAGTTATCAGTCCTTGCTTGTTCATATCATTTTCTGCTTGATTTCTTAACAGAACCACTCTTCCTGTGGGTCCTTCAGCACTGAGCAGGACAAGACAACCAGATTCCAGGCATACAAGCCAGGGGCTCACACACCACATGGAATCCTGTCCAAAAAAAAAAAAAACAAACATGGCTCAGGGTTTCACTGTGGTGTCGTATACTGGGAAGCACATCCGGAGCAGTCTGGCAGCCCAAACCAGTGCACTGCAGCAGACAGGATGGTTGACATTGGGTTAGGACTGGTGGAGGAGTTTTTCCAAGACTGGCTTTAGCAGGACAATAACGACTGTTTCTTCTTAGATGAAGAACTGGAAAAGGAGACTTTCCTACTTTACTTCAGCACATGGGACAGGGAAGCAGAGACTAAGACACCCTGTAGCCTGCTAAAGACACTGGAAGCTTTCCTCTAGAACCCAGTGGGAGTGAGCACGTTCAGATCCCGGGGTTTGATATTGTGGGAACGTGGAGATTGTTTCCTCCCATCTGTGCCTGGAATGTCCATTTTGGGTGGCTTGAAGGTGACTGGATCCTCTGTCATCCTTGTAGCCTGAGCACGCATCAGCTCCATTGGGGATGGCTTCTGGGCACCCTTATAGGACTGAATGGTAAATCCTCCTGATGAAAAAAAATCACAGTAAAAACCAGGAAAACGGGTCAAAAATCCTTTTCCTACTGCTGCCAGGAGTGAGCAGTGTCATTGACACTCAGCACCACAGACAGCCTATGTAAATTCCAGCAGCTTCATATCATCTGAAGCCTATTCCACATCTGGGGCTGGCACTTCCAGTCCTCATTGCATCACACACCAGAGAAAGGGTAAAAAGCTGTCACCTTCACACCCTGCCCCTCCCACTGCAGGTTACTGCAAGTTATTTCCACTTCCAGATCCCTGGCACAGGTTTTACCTAACTGCTCTATATTTAGGCACAGAAATTATATGACTAACACACATTTCCAAGGTGGTCCTGGAGAGTAACAAGGCAAGCAGGCTAAGACTCCAGAAAGAGCCAGCAAGTCTGTTGTGTGACAGTTCCCCCCTTGCTCTTGGCAAGGCAGATTTTTCAAGGACATACCGGCATCACTGGCCGATTTCTGGAGAGCTCTGGGTCCAAAAAAGCTCCATCTTTCAGATGGCAATCTGTCCCCACCACCATCCATAGCAAAGTCTGAGCCAGCAATAGAAGTAGAGGATCCCTGACTAAACCAACTCCTAAGGAAAAAAAAAAAAGTAATTGAGATGTTTAAAACATGAAAAGAAATACTTCAAGTGACCCCACTATGCCAGGAACTTTTCATGTAGTTAAAAGGGGCAATTTAAGAAATCTTAATAGGTTTGTTACCACCCAGGATAAGATACGCATACTCAAGTTCCACAGGCTTACAACATTTGGATCCATCCAACACTAATCCTCATCAGGCTCTAAATTCTACCCTGTACAGTCCCTCATAGGATAAGATTATTCATAGCAGCTCTCATCTCAGCAGCCTGTAAGAAACCAAAGGAGGCAGAGTACCTGTTTTTATGCCTGGGGGAGGAGTGGGGGGTGCTGCTTGGAGTGGACTGAGCAGAATTCTGTTTGTCATCTTTTGCTGTCTCTCCATTCTGCATTTTTAGGTTCTGTCAGGAGAGGCAAGAGAAACAGAAGCAACACAGCTTAAATACTGGACATAAGGAACAACACTCAGTTTTACTGTCAAAACCAGACAACTATTTCTATCACAGGTGATGAAGAAAAAGTGTCACCACACCTAAAATTCTATCTAGTATTACAATACCTGCATACACCCCCTTAAGTTTCTCTCCACATTAAATATGAAGATTTTGAAAGTTCACTTCAGGCTCCATGAAGGAATATCACCACTCATAGGGAGGCTGTGGAGACAGCAGAGCTCACCTCATCTACTTGGTAACTAGTCTAAATGCCACAGCACCCATTTGTCTCCAGCATTTTTCAGAGCAACAAAGCTTTCAGTCCCACCAGTTCTCTAATGAGGGTGAGACCAGTTCTCACAGAAGGTACAAGGTCAGGAATATCAGACCCTGTGAAGCAATTAGTGTACATCAGGATGAAAATACTGCCCTGGAACAGAGATGAACCTGGGCACAAAATAAACAGGAACTGGGTGTATGCAAAGCATGTTATTACAAGCTGGACAGTACAAACTGAACTTTGAAGAAGTCATTTGAAGGGCAGTTACAGTTCAAACACAAAATACACAGGGTACCTTGTAATGTTTCCTGTGGCTATTCAAGCCACGCTAATGCAATTCACCGATGCAATTACTGAAACTTTGGCCTCGTGGGAGGACACTGGAAGAGCTGACTATTAAACTCCAACTGCAAATTTTTTTAAGAGCTCAGTAGCCCACAGCAACATATTCATTCAAGACTTTGGTTTTCAGTAAGACATATCTGGTAACTTCCACAATGGAAATGCACAGTTTACAAGTTCTCTTTGGACACACAGTTGCAGAAATCAACTGCAGAGCACCATTCAAAAGTACAGCAAGAAGTCATATTGTGTAGGGCTGTCCCCATCTGGAAAGACAATTGTCATAGTTTGATATGACAGTGAAACATGACAGATTTCAGGGGAAAAAAAAAAAAGCTGTTTCAAAACTACAAAGGCTCATGTTAACTTAAAAATAAAAGTGGGTAAGCTTTCATACACAATAAGCTAAAAGCCTTCAGGGGAAGCAGATTCAGGAAAGTCTTTGCAACATGCTCCAAAAGTTTTGTCACCAGGTAAATATTAAACTAGACACATTTTACATAGAGAAACCCAATGGAAAACAAGCCTTACGTGGACTGCCTCAGCCACTCGATGGTACTTGGTCTCCTCAGTGGTGAGGCCTTTGTGGGGTGTGTAGCCAGCTTCCCTCAGCCCTGCCTGCTGCTCAAAGCGCTGGATGCTCTCCTGAGTCTGCTCTGGAACACACAAGAATACAAATTCACACAGAAATGCCACCACAAGCAGTTCTAGCAAAGGCAGCTCCAGCAACTGAATGCAAACCTTTTTCATCATTCACGCATTGTAACAAGCTGAGAAAGATGAACCTGGTGAGATATTCTGACTTGACAACTACCCTGAGACACAGGGCTGTCAGATGAGCAGTGATTTTTCCCAAATCACCAGACAGATCACAAGTGCAACACCTGTAATTAATCTCATCTCACCCCAGATACTGCATCACTCTTCACAACTTCATAAATCTGGTAGAACCCAGTAAGTTGGACACTAAGTGGCAGATCATGTTTTAAAGACTCCCAGTGATTTTAGATCAGGTAAAATAAGCTACTTCAGCCAGATACAGAGCCAGCATCTAATACACTGATATCAACTTCAATTCTGAAAAACATAAGCACTTTCTCCAAACCCCAGGATAAGATGTTCACTCCCTAGTGGAACGAGGAGAAAAGTCAAAAGGAATCAGAGCACAAGAAGGTTAGTAGAAAAGCCCATTGTCTTTTTTAAAACAGATAACAGTTCCCATCTAAAAGTTATTTTCAGATCCTCATTATTTGTAGCTGCTGAAAGAAGAGGCTGCACAGACAGATCAACACAGAAATAATTCCTCTTATTACAAAAGGGCACATCTCTGCAAACATAACTGACCCAGTTTTATTTTAAAGCATTGTGATTTATGTTTTGAACTGTTGCAGTTAGCAAGGCAGCTGCTGCTATTACCAACAAAATTGCCAGCAAGTGCTCCATTAGCACAGTGTGTCAGCTCTCCTCACAACTTGGGTTAATGGTAGAGCTCTGCCTGTCATTCAGAAACAGCAAGTTAATAAGCAAACAGAGCAGCAGCAGCCTCTGCACTCCAGTAACATGGACTGCAGTGTCCTGCCAACAAACAACAAACTGCACTCCTCCCCCCGCCCCTGGAAACACAGAAGCACCACATGTGATCTATTCCCCAGTGCTTTGCTTCCTTCTAGAAATATCCTCTGAAAAAATCAAACTCACAGCACCAGAGCAGAGCCAGCCTGAACCCAAGAGTTCCCCAGGAATTATCCTGAGGCATCCACCAATCTGGAGCAGCCTCAGGTCCAACCCACACATGAGAGTGTGAGAAGTGAGTTCTTACTTGTGATGAGGGAGTTCATGATGATGTGAGTGGCCTTGGCCTTCACCACAGGCACCTTGTTCACACTTTCTGTGGACGATGAAGGAGTTATGACAGGTTTCATGTTGGCATCCCCATCCTCATCCTGTGAGGAAGCAGCAGGGGACAGTTTAGATAGGAAAGAATCTCAGCACCTGGCCAGGACACATCTCTAACTATGCAAGTGAGACAAGGCCATGCTGCTCTGGCAGCCAGCCTTCATCCCATGGGAGAAATCCCTACAATGTGCTCACTGCAGCCCAGGAACGTTCAGAACCTTAGAATTCATAGCATTGAACGAGCGATGTGCAGCCAGCATTTGAAAACCTACCAGGCTCAGAGTAAACAAGTTGTTAGTCCAAGTACAAAAAGGTCAAACAGGAAAGAAACCAGAACATCTGTTCTTCTCCTAAATGCAAACTGGACTTCAAGGTCAGCTGGGCAAAAAGCACCAAGAGCACCTTCCACAAGCAGCTCAAGCACCCGCTGTTCACAGAATGGCAGTCACAGAGTAGAGCCTGGAGTGAACAACTTGGTTTTCCCACCTCATTCCTTGTGTGTTTATTGCTCAGTGTGTCCAGTGGTCAGTTCTACCACTGATCACCCAGCAAAGAAACAGAAAATAAATGCTAGAAAACAAAATATCCTGTGAAACACTGACTTTCTTCTCACAAAACAGGAGTTCCATGACTGGAGAGTTTACTTTTTGTGACAAACCACAGCTTTTGGTTGTCTCCCACAAGAGATTTAAAAACCAAGGAGGTATAAAGTAGAGGTTAAGCTCAAAGGGATGCATAGTTACATACTTCCATCTAACAACATTTAGCTTAATTTCAAACCTAGGAAAAAACCCTCTAAATTTATAAGGGCTGGTCTTGCACTCAAAGCATAGAATCCCAGAACAGTATGAGTTGGAAGGGATCTTAAAGATCATCCAGTTCCAACGCCCTGTCATGGTAGGTGGACAGTTTCCACTAAAGCAGCTTGTTCAGAGCTCCCGCCAGCCTGGCCTTGAACACTTCTAGGGACGGGGCAGCCACAGTTTCTCTGTGCAAACTATGCCAGTGCCTCACCACCCTTATTATAAAGGACTTACATCCAACCTAAACCACCATTATGCTCTAGTTTAATTACTCCTAGTTATTGGGGGGGGGTTAAATACAAACACGGAGGAGACGCTCAGCACACGCTTATCCCACCCACACCTACATGTGCTCAGAGCAAGGCCAGGCAGCAGAGCCGGGCTGTCCCCAGCTCCTCCCGAGGGTCCTGCTGCGAGGGCAGCGCCAGCCAGGCAGGAGGGGTGTAAGGACAGGGGGAATGCTCGGGAGAAGGGGGGTGCCAGGACAGGGGTACCAGAGCTGCGGGGTACCCAAGGACATGCCGGGGCCAGCCGGGCTGGTACCTTTGAGAGCTCCTGGTACTTGCGCTCGGGGATGACCGGCTGCTTCCAGAGCACGCTGGCGCACAGATCGGCGGGCGGCGGCGTCATGGGCGCCGTGTCCTCCAGGGCATCATCGTAGCTGAAGGCGCGGCGTGGAACACCGAGGGGCAGCGACATCCTGCCCGAGCGGGCCCCGCCGCCCGGTTCCAGCGCTGCGGAGAGAGCGCAGCACTCAGCCCCGCCACCGCGCCCGACTGGGCCCAGCGGGGAGAGCGTGGGGAACCTTACCGGGAGCGTCAGGCTGCCGAGAGCTCATGGTAGGGACTCAGCGGGGCTCGGCGAGGAGCAGCAGGGGCAGGGGCAGGCCCGGAGCCATAGCGGAACCACCGGGAGCCGCCACAGCCGGGGGTTATTTACGCCTGCGGGGGCGCTCTTATAGGGGCGCGGACTCGCGAGATGTGATAGCTTCGCGCGGGGCACGCTGGGAGGTGTAGTTCGGGCGGAAAAGGCGGGGATTACGGGAGACGCAGGGCCGGGGCGGATCCCAGCGCACCCACGGCCCGGGTGCCGGGGCTGGGGGCATGTCCTGCCCACATGCCCTGTCCTCTTGCAGAGAGGAGCTTGCTAGGTCCTGGAAAACCAATCCTGGAAGCTGGCAAGCCCATCAGGAACCGGAGTACGTGGCAGATAGTCTCACTGTGATACCTTTTCTACAGCTGCTCCTTCCTCTTTTGAATGGAAGGGCGACCTCTCTTCTGCCCTCCAGTTCCTCGGCCAGGGAGGGGACCCAGCCTGCTCTCCCAAGCTGCAGGCACAGGGGAAAGAACAGCACATGGTCCTGCTCCAACTTACGCTGCCTACAGGACAATCAGCAAGAAGTCTGAGTGCTGCCCACACCCAGCCCTGTCACCACAGGGATGACACATGCCCAATGCCAGCATCACCCAGGCTGGCACCAGGAGTTCTACAAAGCAGGACTGCACCAAGCATACAAACAATACATTCACAAAGCAGCTAGAAAGAGTATTTTATTTTAGCAAAGCTAAAGAAATGGTGGCTGCCACAAAGAAAGTGAGCAGAACAGCACAGTCAGTGCCTGTGCCAAGAGTCTTTCATGCATAGTGAGGGTCTTTCCTCCATCACCAGAAGCTTTTTCCGTTTGGAAAATATTCAAGCCTGCACTTGCAGGTAAACCTGAGGAAAAAGAGCAATCACTGCACTTCCATTTTTTCTGGCTTGAGTGATGCAATGAAATTCTTGTACTCCTCAGGATAGAAATTCTTGTACACATTGATCTTTCTCTTAATCTGTTTGGGAGTATCCTGGTAGTAGTTCTTCTCATCCCGAGCCATTTCCTGCGACAAAGGAGAAGGTAAGTCAGAGGAGCAGCCCCAAGAGCAAACACCAAACCAGCCTACCCACACCAGTGTGATCACTGCCTGACTCAGAGAGGGAGCTGGCCACAGTTCGAAGTGTTTTTTCCCTTAAGAACCAGCTGACTGCAGAACAGGATCCAGGACAGAGAGGATTAGCGGTTCTCATCCTGCTGATGGGAAGATCCAGGAGTGAATCACTCCAGGTGTTCCTTGCTCTGGCATGTACCTTGTAGTTCTCCCCGTGGTTCTGGATCATGTATCGCACATAGTCAATGAGGTCTCGTGAGAGTGTGTTCGACTTCTTCTCAGGGAGGCTGGCCTCCAATTCCATCTCTAGGCAGAGGGCAGAGGTAGAATGAGGGAGGGGAAGGAAGCAACAACACCTCAGAGGTCCCCAACCTCCCCCCAAGGTTGACTCCAGCCACACAGCTTGGCTGCTGGTGCATGCAGGGACGTTTCCCAGCATGATGGTTCAGGAAAATGGCCAAGACAACAGTACTCTGCTCAGGCAGCAGGCATCCAGGCCTGCATTGCAGCTCTTCTCCAGCTCACAAACGAGGAGCAGACCCTTTCAGCCCAGACTGCAGAGTGTGACTGCTCAGAGCTGCCCAGCCCACTACTTAAACACGAGGTACTGCCTCCACGGCTTCTTTTCACCCTGGAGCCAAGCATCAGCACATTTCGCAGTGACAAGAGCCCTCTTGAGGCCGCAGGGACAAACGCTGTAGAAAAGACGTGCTCCTCCACAAGGCTGAATAAGAAATAACACCCTTCCTACCCCTGGCACAGCACAGGATGACAAAATAACCCACAGGGGCTTAGGAGAACCCCCAAATGCAACACTGACCATTCACCACGTACGGCTTCCGCACTAGTTTCTTTCCTGGCTGTTGTGTGTCGCTTTCCACTTCCATCCCCTGAATTACAGCAAAGAAAAGACAAATGAAGAAAAGCCCCTTTGGAAGAGTGCTGTGTTCCCACACATTGCTCCCAAAACTCCAAATTACTTCTACATGGCTGCAAGGGGCAGGAAATCCCAGCTGGCTTAAGCAAAGCCTTACTTGTGCCATTAAACTGGCTTGTGGGCAAGGCTGTCAGCTGAGAAAGGCTGTGTGAATGGATACAAATGGCAAACAACGTCACTCCTACTTTTTCCTTGAGTTTCTTGAGGCCACCTTTCACCTGAAAATGTCGCCCTCTTATGCAGATGGGCCAGGCTGGCACTGCTGTACACAAAGAGCCTTTCTTTGTTATCAGGAGCAACTTGGCTGCAGCATTCCCTGCCCCACCTGTCTCTGGCAAGTCCCAGGAGATGGACTGACGTTTTTTATATTTGTTCTAAAGTCCATTATGTCTCCGGAGCGCTGTAGCTCGTTCCCACGCCAGGATCTTGGCGAGATAAGAGTGTAGATCAAGATAAGAAATGCGTCCACCGCCAGAGACTTATCCAGAGCCACCTGCCCCGTGCTGCGAGGGTACCTCCCCCCATAAAGGAGCGATCCCGGCCAAACCCTTCCTTACGAGCAGCTTCTTCGGGATGGGGATAGCCTTGTTGGGATCCTCGGCCAGGCCCATCTCGGCCAGGTTCTGCGCCACCGACTTGTGCGGGTCCCAGGCATGGCGGATGTGCGAGCTGCGCGGGGACAAGGGACATCACGGCTGTGTCCCCCCATCCCATCGTGTCCCCCTCCCCACCCACACGTGCAGCGTCCCGGCCGCCCTGCCCCATCCCGCATTCGGCCCGCACCCCCCGTGTCCCCGGCGCTCACCAGGCGATGCGGGGCGCGGCGCGGCGGCGGGCGCTGCGGTAGAGCCGCTTGCGGTTGAGGTTGTAGGAGTATTTGTGCCGCCGGCTCTTCCCCTTGGCCTTCGGCATGGCGGACACACGCGCGCTAGCCACGGGGCTGCCGCGCGCGCCTCGGGGCACCACGGGAAGTGTAGTTCCGACACAGCAGCGCCGAGCGATGAGTGTGCGCGTCGGACTGCAACCCCCAGCATACACTGCTTCGGAGGCGGTGGCTACGGTAGCCGGAAAGGGCCGTTGTTGTCACCTTGGCCATGGCGGCCGGGCCGCCCCCACCGCTGGAGCCCTGCCCGCTGCCCACGTTCCCTGAGGAGGGATTCACGGAGAAGTTCCTGCGCAAGACCCGCGAGAACCCCCTGGTGCCCCTCGGTGAGGGTGGGGCGGGGGGTGGCGGGACGGAGGCTGAGTGAGCGGCGCGGGCCGAAGCGGTGGTCGCTGGTGAGGGGCCGGTCCCTCAGTTCCGGGTCGGCCGCCCGCCGGGAGGCGCGGCTCGGGTTTGGGAGTGCGGTGGAACCGGCCCGCAGCGCTCAGGCCCGGAGGAAGCCGAGCCTCACAGCCCTGTCCTTCCCCGCAGGCTGCCTGTGCACCGTCAGTGTCCTGGCCTACGGAATAATCTGCTTCAAGAAAGGCAACACTCGGCGCTCGCAGCTGATGATGCGGGCGCGTGTCATAGCCCAGGGCTTCACCTTTGCCGCACTGCTGGGGGGCATGGTGGCCACGGCTATCAAATCCCGACAGTGACGTCGGACAAAAGCGGAGCTGCGGCCACAGGCAAGCGTCTACCAGCTGGCAGAGAGGATCCTGGCTGCAGATGGAGTTTTCTGAGAGACCGTTGTTATGTCTTGGTGTAGCCAGTTCTGGAGCACTGGAAATGGGGTGAATACACTCTTTGATTAACATGTAATTTAGGCTGTGGCATTTTTTTGTTTCCCCAAGAGCTCCCCCTCCTGCAAGCACTGAGGCTTCATGTCACTAAGCCTAACAACCTCTGTCAGACTTCTTGTCCCTGCTTGATGCTGTCACAGGCTGATAAAATTCAGGTGTGGTTGTAGTCAGACAGTAACCAGCATTTGAGAAATGAGCTGCCCATGAGGAAGGAACTGCTGCTTATGGCTTGGTCCTGGCAGGACAGAGTCCCTAGGCAGCAAGTGAGGCAGTCTGGGAGGTTGTGTGACCTGTTCAATTGAAACTGGTGAGTAATAAAGTGAAGTGCAGCAAGATTCTGACTGATACTGGATTGCAGAGCACTGTGAAGCCACAACAGTAAACACTGCAGGGAGAAAAGGGAGTGGGCATGGCTGTCTTGAAGCTGTGGTGATGCAAGAAGAAACAAGACATGAAACTCCCTGTGAAAACAAGTGGGGAACTCACATTTCTGAAATGGGGTCTGGCTGTGTTCTCTGGGATATGCTGCTACTTCAGCTGTTCTTGCTGGGGAGTCAGCAACACCTTCTTCCCCAAGGGACCTGCACTGCTTGTGTCCTGACATAGTCCCACACTGTTGGATTTTGGATCATACCAGGGTTTGGTGATCCACGAGGCTTCACACTCCCATCTACCAGGGCCATAGAGCCAGGAGGACATGGGGCCACAGTCTCTGTTCATTGCAGTGTGGCTGCAGCAGCTCATACCTGCAGGGGAAGGGTTGCAGACACCTCTGCCTGTGCTGAAATACCTCACCAAGCAGCCTGGGCTGGTTCCAGGTGTTGTTCTGTGAGTTGGTGCCTGTGTCCCGAGTCCTTATAAGGATGGGCTGAGGGGTGAACCCTCTATTTGCAAACAAGCACGTGGATTGTCCTGTCCAGGGAATTGTGCTGGTGGGCCTTGGCAAGGAGAGAGGGAAGGCTCTTGCTCACCAGAGCTGACCTCTGAGATGCAAGGGTGGGCAACAAACCATTGCCAGTGCTGAGCAGGGTGAGCTCTACCTCAGCACTGGGGAGCCCAGGCCTGTCTTCCCTCTCCAGCTGCCTGTGCAGGACATCTTTTCCAGAGGAAACTGCTTTTGGCTGCCTCACTGGCACTTCCAGCCCAGCCAGCTTGGGGCAGGGGTATGAGGAGCAGCAGGTGGGCAGATCCATGAGCACAGTCCCATGGCAGCTGGAGAAGGGTGCAGTGGACAGGGGAGCAGTTCAGCCTGTTTGGACAAGCCAGAGCTTGCAGCTCCTTGGAGACAGAGCCAAGCCCCAGATCCTGCTGCCACTGCTTTGGCCCTATCCAAGCACAAACCCTCCAGCCTTCCCCTCACTCCTATTTTTTCATGTAGGATGTTTCCCCTCCAGCCCCATCCTTTCCACAGGAAGCTTTATGGCTGTGGGTTCTCCTAAACACAGCATGCATCCCTAACACAGAGAGACAACAGTGCCCTGTAGGATTGGAGATGTTGGTTTATTGTAACAGATAATTTGGACAGTCACAGATACCAAAGCCGAGGGGATGTAGAACAGCTGTGGGCACGGCTCCCCAAGAGCTGCCCCGGCCTGACATGGAGCACGTGGCAGCTGGGGGACCCAGAGGCCCAGCTGCCTGCTGGGGCTGGAGGGACAGAGCATAGGGAGGGCACACTGCCCCCCACAAGTAGCCAGGGGTGCTTCCTGCTGCTCTGCAACGAAAGGCTGAGGCAGGCAGCCAGGTCCCCAGGTGTTCTGCAGCACAGCAGAGCTGCCTATGCATGCTGGAGCTCAGGAGGGCCAGGCAGGAACGATCAGCCCTATGGGCAGGGGGCACAGTCCCAACACACAACACCGAGTGATTCCCTACACACCCATTTACCTTCCCAGCCCACTGGTGAGATCATGCCTCAGAGCCATGGGTGCCCAGGCACCTCCACAGCTGTAGCAGCAGGACTGGTGACATTCTGGCCTTGGAGCCACAGCTGCAGGGCAGGAGAGCTCTGCACACAGCTGAGCAGGGCTCTGCAGAGGGGCTCAAGTGAATGTTTCGTGGGCTCTGGTCTATGTCCCCTCTAGTTGCTGCAAGCCCTTCCCAAGCCCTCAACAGGCCAGACCCAGGGTACTAGCTCAAGGCTGTCCCTCTCCTGCTACCCGGGAGTTGTGCAGGTTCCCAGAACTGGTGCCATCCCTGCCAAGCAGAGGAGAGAAAGTTCAAGCAGGGAGCAGGACTGAGGCATCTCCCTACACTGCCTTAGGTGGGCAAATCCAGGGGAGCAGAGCAACTACAGACAGATGCGTAGGTTGTTCTCAGGGACAGTACAAGCCCCAGCACCAGAACTCTGCCCAACTCTGCTCTAGGCCCCTGGGTTAGGAAGCTGGACCTTCCTATGTCCTTTCCTGCAACTACACAGCCTCCATCTCCCATTCTGGTAGCAAGGGAAGGAGCAGAGCAAAGCCAAGGGTCCCCCAAAGCCTGGCATCCCACATTCCCAACTGCTGGTGTTCATGGAGGAAGGACAGGAAACATTCTGCATACTCCCCTTCATAGTTCTGTCCTGGTGACCCACACCACTGTGCTGCCAGCACTGCAGGACAGATGGGACATGGACACTGGAGCTCCACCAATTTTTTGAGGCATAGCCAGGCTGGGCAGAGTTCTGATTGGCTTGGGGCAGCCGCTGGCAGTCCAGGCCCAACCTGGGTACCTGTAATCACATTCCTCAGTCTCTGCCAGTCTGGCAGTGCCATGCTGCAGCCATGCTCCTTGCAGGACACAGCAGTGTGGAGCCAAGCAGGGCTGTTTCTCCACCTTCCCAACTCTCCTCTCAATCCCATGGGAAAAGCAGACAGCAGCCCAGGATCCCACTGGGATCCCTGCCCTGGTCTAGGACTGAGGCCTGGACATGGGACTGCCAGGACAGCTGCAGGCAGGTTTATTCCCAGCACAGGGTTGAAGTGGAGAACACAGGATGGGATTAACTGTTCATTTAGCCAGGCCCTCAGACATAACCTCCTGAAGAGCCTGGGCTGGGGCTTCCCCACTAACTCAGCTCTGCCACCCAGTGCTGCTTCCCGGGGAAATGCCACAGTGATTTATAAATAAGTGTAAAAAGAGACCAATGCACCTTTTAAGCAAAGGAAAACCATGGGGAGAGTTATACAACCAGTGACTCGAGCACAGCCAAGGCGCAGATCAGGGAGCAGGCAGTGGGAGGCCCTTCTTGGGCCGGCCCCTGAAGCCACCTGGCTCAGTGAGCCCAGCCATGCCCGCTGTGCTCCTGGCTGTGCCAGGCACAGCTAACGGGACAGGGGCGTCTGTTTGAGGGAGATGAGCACCGAGCGCATCCGCGACACATCCTTGCTCTGCTTGCTGCTCTTGGGGTTGAAATCACACAGCTGGGCCACCTTCTCCCACTCAGACCCTGGGGTCTCCTCCTTGGACTCCTTCAGGAATGCTTCCTCCGAGGCCCTGCAGAGACATTGAAGGTTGTCACTAGCAGACCCCTTTCCAAGGAGACTCTTCTGCTGTCTTAAAAACCCTTGTGTCCCTGCTTCCTATCCCTTTACTCCAGCTGATGAGCTCAGTGCCCTCTGGGACCCAGAGATACACAATGCTCAAGTCTGCCTTTGGCTGCACTCACTCAAAACATCATTCATCCAGGGGTGCAGGAGTGCCTGCTCCCAACACTTCACCCCCCAGAGCCATCCCCAAAAAGGCATAAGAACCTACGGCTTTGCATCTTCAACCAGCTCCCACAGAGGCATTTCCAGGAGCTCCACTCATCTCCTAAAACTCCACCATTTGAAGACACTCAGCTGCATCATCCTCCCTCTGGTACCTCACCAGATCCCAGTACCTCCCAGCATCTCCCCTTCCCTTGGCTGGGCAGGCAGGGCTGGGGCAGGGACCCCCACAGCCTGTGGGGCAGGATATGGTCTGTAAGAGGCACATACACGTAGCCAATGATATCGGCGTCCGGCTGCTGGTAAAAGGCTTTGTCAGCGATCCTAGCCCCAGGCACAGAGAGAGAGAGAGCGGAGCGACAGGCACGCAGAGGGTTAGAAAGAGAGAACAGAAGGGGTTAGTCCTCCCAAAGAGTGACCCACACACCAGAACCTGGAGCCCAACCCTTCCCCCCTGCAAGCCCCAGGCAGGGGCAGCAGGCACCAATATCCCAGGGTGATCCCAGTGCGGCTCCAGCCAGAGGCTCTGCACAGCCACCGGAGCCACTCCAAGACCTGGGGTCTTTCCCCTTGCTTGGCAAGGCTCTGTCCCTGCAGGGCTGGGCCCCACTGTGGGGAAAGAGGCCCTCAAAATCCCAGGAAGGCAGAGAGTCCTTTTTGGCCATGCTGACCCTGACATACCTGTTGTTTGCTCGGTTCTTCTCCATCTGCTCATTCTGACGCAGGTTCCACTCCTCCAGGTCCTTCTTGGCCTTCTCACGCCATTCCTGCTCAGTCACCTTCGATGCTGCATCTAAGGCCCAAGTGAGACAGAGCCCATCAGCCACACTGGCACCTGCTGGGTGTGCTGGGCAGCCCCCCAGCAGGCACGACAGCTACAGCCCTTCAGACTTGTTCCCAGTCCCAACCAATACTGGTCAAAAGGTACCACTGCCCCAAGGATAGCAGATCTTTGGCAGGGGCACGAGACATCTCTCTGGGATGCAGCAGGGTCACCAACAGGTGAGGGACCCCAAGGGCCCCGACTGCCATGTCACAGGGTGCCACAAGCAAAGGGGGCTACATATGGCTTTGGGTCTCACCCAACTCCTCCAGACGCTGCTTCTGCTCCTCCCTCCACTTGCGGATGCTCTCAGGTTCCTGGGTCAGCCGGTCAGCCTTGGCTATGGCTGCATAGGCATCCGTGGGACCGTTGGACTCCTGCAGCACATGAGCACCTCACCATCAGCACCAGTGTTTCCAAGAGCCCACCCCAGCCACCTCCAAGGGCTGGCAGCAGTCAGGACTCCACACTCCCAGCACTGGCAAGCCAAGACAGGAGGTAGGAAGGGTCACAGCTTGGGACATGTGGGACAGTGTTCCCAAAGTGTTGCTCAAGCTGCTGTCCCAGCCTCAGACTCTGTCACCTAAAGCCTTCCCAGTGTTTCTCTCCTTGACTTGCTGCTCACTGCAACCGCAGCTCTCGTAGCCTTCGGGCAGCCCCACTGCACAGGGCAGACACTGGCCTTGGGCCTGTTCCCCAGGGATTCCCTGGCCCTCACTGGGGCCCAGGCAGCTCCAGGACTGAGCTGCTTCCTTCACGTCTGGGCTGAGGGCCCCACCAGCCCCAGCACTTCCCCTAACACCTTCCACTGGCCAGATGCCCAGTCTGACACCAAGCTCAGAAATGGGATTACAGCTTTCTTCTAAGATCCTCAATCTAATTAAGTCTGTCCCATTCCTGATGAGATTATCATCCTGTATCATCCCAGGCTTGGGCAGTGCATATGCCCTACTGCTGGGCACCAGGTGGGGTGAAGGGCTTGTCAGACACTGGTACTGCTGACAGCAGAGCTGGGCTTCAGACTCCCAAAAGGATCTGAGACCCAGGTGGGTCCCCCTGATACACCCCTGGCCACAGGGCAAATGGTTTTCATGAGAGATCCAAGACTCATGGCAGCCCTATCCTGGCTCTGGCCTCTGTCAAGAGATGCTCCTGCCTGCCCCAGAGGCCTCCAGAAGCTACCCAGGCTGGAGAGAGGGGGCTTCTGTGGGGAATGGATAATTTGTCACCTGCTCTTAGGGCCCAGGCACTCCTTCATGGCACAAGCCACCTGCAAACAGATGTGGGGGCAGGTCATGGCAGGTGGGACACATCTTCTCTTCAAAGAGAATGGAGCAGCCAGGACTCCCACAGGAGACCCAGACCTTTCCAGGAGCACCGTAGCTGTTCTGCAGCTAGATAGCAAACTCCAGTCAATGCTGGGGGCAGAGCAGCAGAATGCTGGTCCCACACCCACCCAATCTCCCTTAGCAGCCCTGGGCTGAGCTCTCACCTGAAAGACATCTCCATTGACAGTGGCTCCTCCATTCTGGAAACCTGCTTGAGAAAAAGGAAGAGAGAAGGAAAAATACAACTATGGCAGCTGCAGGTCATCTCAGAGGGGCTGGAGTTCATGAAACTACATCAGATCAGTTCCTGGAAGTTTGTCTGTGCCTTTTTCAGCCCAGCACACTCACGCACAACACTCCCACAGTGTCCTGTCCTTGGTGGGATTCAACGAGCACCTCTCACTCTCCCACACAAACTTCTGCAGGCATTTACATCTTTATGGTGTTTTCACTGGTGTTTAATCTTATCTGAAGATTAGGGAAACTGCTCCAGCACAAGAGTGACCCAGGCTGCTGCTCTGACTGTAGAAACACAACCTGACCAACCCCATCCTGCAGAGGCTGCCGATGGACACAGCTGATCCAAGAGCTGCCAGCCAAGTACCAAGGCAATTCTCCAGGGAGACACAGCCCATGGAAACACTCCTTCTGCTCCACCAGCACAGGAGGGCATGACTGCACACCAAGGTCCTTGGGAGCCCACCTGGGATGAGCTGCAAGGTCAAGGTTGGTAATGAGGCACCCATCTGCCCCCACAGTCCCAGAGAGCCGCACACCTGGGTCACAAAGCCAGCCCAGGCAGGGGGCTTTGTGCTGCCAGGAGAGAAGAGGCTTTGAAGGAGTCAGACTCCAGGCTCTGAGCTTTCCCCAGTGATCACAGGGCTTCTCCCTGCCAGCCAGCTGCAGGCACAGACACACTGCAGCTCAGGCCAGCACTGTCCCCAAAGTGCTTTACCCCCATGACTACACCCAGCTCCAGCCTGTCTCACTGCATTTATCACTGTCAACAGCTGTCAACACCTCCTCAGGCCCAGATCTGCCTCCATGGCCCTGTGTGCAAAGCTCTGAAACCACTCCTCCACACCACCATGAGGAGACCCTGTGAGGCTGGGTTAGGGGAAGGAGTCAGAGCCCTACGGCAACAATGTCCCTATGTCCATGTAGAGAGCAGATGCCAGAGCCCCTGCAGACTGGAGGCAAAAGATCAGAATTAGCACATTCCACCTGCAGGGCCTGGGACCACAACACTCCCAATGGCAATGTCTTCCATTTTGCATCCCAAAGGGCTCTCCTGTCTGTGGGGACAGTGACAAGGCTGTCATTGCTCCTCAGTGCCGCCTGGATGCCTTTTACACTGCCATTGCTGAGAGCATTGAAACATGGAGTCGGGAGGCCATCCAACCTGGGAAACCCAGCCTGAGCACAAGGGGGAGAAATCGCCCCATGGCTGGCACATCCCAGCTCAGGATTCACCCCACGTCCCCGAGGTTCAAGAAGCCCTTTGGGCACAAGCACAGGCCCAGGCAACCCTTGCTAGGATGCCAGCCTGGCCCACAGGGTCACCCCGCCACCAGCCCCTGAGGTGCAGCACAGACCCCATCACCCACGGGGGATGCTGTGCATCCCCCAGGGACCCGAGCCCCGCGTGGACGCGGCCCGGAAGACCCTTCCGTGCCTTCGTGGCAGAAGGGAGCACAGCCCTCCGTTACCCCACGAGGTCAGGAGCCCGCCCGTACCCAGCAGGAGCGCAGCGGGACGGCCCCCACGGGCGTGCTCACCCTGTTCCGGCGGGGCCGCCTGCCCGCCCGGGGCGGCGGCCGCCTCGCCGTCGGTCGGCCCGAAGCCCTCATCGTTCTCAATGCCCGCGATCTCGCTCTCCTGCTGGGCCAGAAAGGCGGCGGCCGGGTCCTCCTCGGCGCCAGCGCCCTCAGATGAGGAAAAGAAGCCGAAGTCGTCGGCCATGACCGGCCCGCCCGCGCCGCTCCCGGTCCGGCTACGCGGCTCTGCTGGGCTGGGCCCGACTATGCCCGGGCGGAGCTGTCGCTGTCACTGCGGCGGTGGGCGGGGCAGCCGCGTTGACATCAGCGCCGNGGCGGCGGTCCCGCCGTGCCGACCCCTCACGCGGGCACTCGTAGCTGCGGGTGGGAGCAGGGGTCCCTCACAGCCTCCTCCATCTTAGCGGCCACCGCCATCTTGGGCCCGGCACACGGGCAGCCTAGCGGGACGAGGGGTGCCGGGCAGGACCCACCCGGCGGGGACGGAGGTAGCGGGCAGGACCCGCCCGACGGGACCAGAGGTGCCCGGGCAGGACCCACTCGGTGTCGAGCAGCCCCTGCGGTGACGGGAACACAGCCAGCTCCCGGGGGTCTTCGGCTCATATCTCCCCCCGCCCTTGGGCTCAGGGCCTGCTCCCACAGCAATAGGCTGCCCCCTCATCCCCGGCCTGTTCCGGGAGCACCCGAACAGCCCTTGGCACACTTCGGAACTCCTCGTGCGTCCGGCGGGAGTACCCGAGCAGTGCTCGGTACACTTCGGAATTTTACGTGCGCCCGCCGGGGACACCCGAGAGCGGCCACAGCCGCCGATGGGATTCGGGCATCTCCGGACAGGCCCTAGAGCACTTCGGTTTTGTCCGGAATGCGGCCCAGCAGTTCCGGCGACGGCCGATAAACAGCCATTGGCCGCCCCGCGCGGGGCTGGGGTGGAAGCGTGGGTGGACGACGTCACTTCCGGAGAGTGACGGAGCGGCGGGTCAGAGGCGGCGGCAAAATGGCGGCGCCTGAGGAACGGGAGCTGACGGCGGAACAGACCGAGAAGCTGCTGCAGTTCCAGGTGCCACGTCCCGGGGGGCCCGTGCCGGCCGGCGGGAGCGGGGGAGGTGGTGTATGGACACGGAACAGGCTGAGCTAGGCCCGCCCCGCCGGCACTGGGGGGTACGGGGCTCAGAGAGCTGGGTAGGCCCACGGGCAGCGGGTGTCGGGCTGGGCCTTTGGGGACGGTGAGAGGAGAGACACCTATGGTCCTAGTCCCGGGTGAGTGAGACTTCCTATTACTTCGTCGGAGCGAGGTTCTGTCATCGCTAACTGGGGAGGCGAGAGGTGGCTGCTTAGTAAACTCCGTGCAGGAAAAGCTCCTTGGTAAGTCCCGGCCATTTTAATTAGTCTGAAAATTTTCCTTGTCGCAGCTGGAGGGCACCGATGGAGAGTGGGTTTCTGTGGAACATGGTTCCTGCCCCTCGCGATTGGGTAACACCGCTGGAGACTGTAATGATTTAATCTGTGTCTGCTACACAGCACAGGCAGGGTCGCTTAACCTTTGGTTTGCGAGGCCTGGGGCTGTGTAGCAGATGAATGATCATAAACACAATCTGAAGATGTGGCTTATTGGGGAGAAAACAGTGCTGGGTAGCTGAAATACCTGGGATTGCTCAGTGATGAGTAATTAAATGTGCTGAGCAATGCAAATTACGTTCAGGTGTCTTGGGTTTGTTTCTGAGCTGTAGGATATCATGTGGTGTCTCTTGAATTGCAGTTCTTTTACAAATACAGTGATTACTTTTCAGAGTGTTTTGGCTGCTTTTGTTGCTTTATGTTATTTTTTTTTAAACTGTGCATTGGAAGTTTGGTGTAATGTAACTGTAGATTTAAAGGGCCTAAAGGGATTCCAGAGGCATCTGGCCCTGCCTTCCCCAGGTGAGACAGTGCAGGTATTCATCATTCCACACATTGACTTCCCAAGCCTTTACCTGATTCACTGCCCCCTGACTTAATTAATGTGCTGAGATGTTTACCCATGACTGGACCTATGAGGAAACTTGCTTAACAGATGTCCCCTCTACCCTCTTGGGCAGTCAAATTAAATACAGACAAAAGGCACAGAGCACTGTTAACCTTTGCTGTCCCTGTGCTGCCTTGTGAGTAGATGACAGTTTTGTGCCTATAAAGGTGCAGAAAATTCCATTCTCTTGCTGTGAGATATCCTGGTTCTTGTTCATCTGCTTAGTCTGGACAGGTAGGACCAGCTGCTCTCACCATTGCCTCTGATGCTATTTTCAAGCCCCTGTGGGCAGCTGTGAAATAAAATAATCCTGTTTCCCAATGCTACCTGGTGTTGTAATGGACAGAGGACTGCCAGAGAACCAGAAGGAGGGATTAATGCTTTAGCCCAGCTTCCTGTCAAGCCCTAGTTTGAGGTACAGGGAAACACCCCTCAGGCTGTAAAGGGAAGAAATTTTTTCAGTTAGACCATTGCTATGCAGAGCCAGATGTGAAAGCTGTGGTCCAGAAGGCTTGGATATCAGCCAGGATCCTCACTCTGTCTTCTGGGGTGTGTTGGATTAGCTTTCTCCAGGGCTAATGACAGACTCCACTGGTGATTCCTTTTCCTCTGATATGTCACACCTGGCTGAGAAGGGCTCAGGTGTGAGTAAATCCTCAAAAGTAAATCAGCCCACCTGGAAGAGATTTTTTTCTTGGACTCTAGTAGGAAGAATGAGGTGTTTGGAAAGATTAGCTAAGTCTCATTAAACTAATTTGTACATTGCTAAGAGTCAGCTTGGAAAGCCTTCAGGGATCCCTGCTGACTTTGCAGGGAACACTTCAGTGTTTTCAAGGATAACTTCACACTTTGTGATGTGCCATCATAAGTAGGCTGTAAGCATTCCATGGTGACAGAACATCGTGCTTCCGCAGAAGGTTATATCCCACGGCAGTGTGAAGAGACCAGGAGAGCAGACTAGGAAAGAAGGCAGAGTGACAAAGTGAGGTAAGGAATAGTAAAAGGCCCTCAGTTAAACAGAGAGGGCCAGAGGGAAGCATTGTGCAAGGATTGCTATTCACCTAGCAAACAGCTGTTTGGGGTGAAGATGCTGTTGCCCTAAACTGTTCATCCTACTTCTGCTGGAGAGCGCATCTTTCCAGGCAAAGGTGAATGTGCTGTCCTGTGCTGGTCCAAGCTGTTGGGCACAGTTCTGTGATAGTGCCTGCTCTGCATTAATTCCACTGATGTTTGTGTAGTGGGTTCTGTAGTGCTTGTACAAACAGCTTTGCTGGCAGAATGCTGAAAGCAGCAGCTTCCTTCTTGTGGACAGGGCTGGAACAGGGCAGCTGTCTGCACCATGCTGAGGCAGGTTAGTAAAGGAAAAAAAAACAGTAGCGAAAACTGGGATAAACTTGAAATGAAAGCAACAGAACCTCATGCATGCTTTCAGTCTCCCATTTACTGTTGGAGAGCTGGCTAATAATGTAAGGGAATAAAAGCATCTAAATTTTTCATCTGTCAAGACCTCTCTGTCCTGACATTTGGAGAGAGAAGTTTAATGTGGGCAGTTTAGGAAATCTGTGGAGATAAGATTCATTTGGGAGGTGCAAGAAACAGCAGAGCAGCTTTTGTAGGATCTGGTTATTGATCTGTGCCCATTACACTTGGGCTGATGTCTGATATTGTAATATGCTAATGCAAAGTAATGGAGTGTTATTTGCAAAAGAGCTGGCACTCATGATATCATCTCTGACTTCAGCTAGGGAAAACAGAATTCTCAAAGCTGGATATGGCTGTGATTTAGGGGAAGGAGGAAACATGAAACTCCAGGCAGCTTTTCCACTCAGTGTATCGATCAAAACCCTCAGAAAGGCATTTGCTGTAGTATGCAATGAGAAACTCTTGGTTCAGGCATTTTTCCAGTTAGAACTGAGATAGTCTTTACCCTTGGAAAGTAATTCTCTGGAATTTGGCAGCGGGTTGGGAAGTAAGAGCAGTGCCAGTTAGTCCTGTGGATTTGCATCTCTCGTATCAACATCAGAGTGTATCTGCAGAGGCAACGGTTTCGTAAGTCCAGTTTACAACCTTTGTCCACTCAGGGGTATTCCTTCTGCTTTTGAAGCATGAAAGTGTACGTTCCACTACTTCAGTATTGAGAAGATTCTGAGCAGTCTCAAAGGTGAGAGATACAAATAACTACCTCCAGCAAAAGCTTCGTTATGCTTTACAATAACACTCTTGCTTTGTGTGGTGCTTGAAAAAGCACTGTTGAACTTTTCTGGCATTTGTGGTATTTAATATTTTGTTTTTGAAATATTAGCCACTGTGTTGAGCTTGGATTTATGGGGATGTTTGAGAGTGCTGGTTTAATGGGACTAATTTTAACTGCTTACTATATCTGTAAGATACATGCTCTAAAAGGCAGCTAATAAGAGACCACAGTGAGCAGCAAAGTTTGAAGATGCTGGTTATTGTCTTAGCCCTGATGGTACTAAGAATGTGCTCATTTGCCATGTACATAAGTTTGCAGCTGAACGAAGTTCACCAGACATGCTGCGAGTGAGGCTGTGGAAATGATGTGGCATTTCAAGTGTCTGATCTGATTCCATGGCTTGGTGAAGCAGGGGCTGTAGGAGTGTCATGGGGGTGATAATGACCAGTATCAGTGTTTGCCAGCCAGAGTTGTCTGTGTGGCAGTTCAACTGTGGTCCTGCCATTCCTTACATCTAGTGTGGGTCATTCTGAACCCTAGTGTGTCTCCCAGAATATGGTGGAGCTGTGGTGTATCCAGTGGAGCACATCAAAGTAACAGCCAGCAAGGTGTTGAGTTTTAAAAGCTGCCTTTGCCAGGCAGTTTTTTTCCTGCAGTGTTTAATTGTGAAGCCTCATTGATCAGACAAGTGGCAGCACTGTGCTACTTGGAGTGGCTTTGTCACTTCTGGTTTGAGTTGAGAGCAACTGAATTAAGATGCTGAGGAAAAAAAACCCAAAAATAAATTCACCTTCCTGAAGAGCTTGAGTAAGAAGACTCAGAGGTGACTAGAGCTGTCTGTCACTGTAGTGGTGGTCAAGGAGGGTGAAGTTGGCTGGTTCTGGTGTCTCTGTGGAACTCAGAAGGTCTTGCAAATGCTGCAGTGATTCAGTGCTCATTAAATGCATGTTCATAGCTCTGCTGCTTTCTGACCTGAAACTGCAGACAAATTTTGCATGATATAAAAAGGAGGGAGTGCTTGGTGATGTTCTTAGTGCTCATAGATAATCCAGGCATTTAGAGACAAAGGTGTAAATGAGTTTCTGAATCTTGTAAACTTTGTAAACACCAGCAGAACTTTCAGGGTGACATTTCCATTGAGGAATAGTGATCAGAAGACTTTCAAGGCTCTGGAATAAACACATTGTGACTCCACTGTAAAATCAATTAATTGAGTAGATTGCAGGTGCCTTTAATGGTGTCCTTCTGAAAAGACAATGAAGTGCCTGCTTCACTGTAGGAATTCGGGTTTAAAAATAGTCAGAATGCAAAATAAATGGAATAAAAAAAACAGTAAAAAATAAAGTTGGAATACAAACCCTAAATTTTACTCTGAAGTGCATCTTTATAGGAAGACAGCTAAACTAAAATATTAAATGATGAAACTGAGGGACAATCAAAGGTATTCTAGCAACAGCTGAGATCACTGAGCTTTATTTCTTCTGTGAAATCCAGTTCTGCAGTGTTCCCTTGCAAGGCTTGTTGCAGACTTACTTTTTAATAAATATTTATACACCACTGAACAGCGACTTGAAGTGCTTTTTTCTGAGCTTCTGCAGTTGAAGTGCTTTTTCTCTGAGCTTCTGCAGTCACAGTGCTTTAAACAGTCTGATTGGTACTGTGCAGCAGAATGAAACAATGATTTTTACCCGGTAGATTGAAGAGAAGATGGAGATCTGGAGACTTTGTGAGAAAGAAGCCAAGAAATGCTCAAAAGTTTGAACTGAGCCCAGAGACTGAATAGGGCATTTGTCCACACTGTTTGTTGCTCGGGTGGAAATGGCATGTGGAATCTCTGAATGGGGGCAGGGAGGGGAATAGATGCACCATCCTTCTCCAGTAAAAAAACAATTCAGTGCATTCTTAAATGGTCAGCCTGTCAGGAGTGCGTCAGGAGCTTTTCAAGGCAGCAAGGAAAACGTCTGCTCAGACCTTAAAGCAAATGCAGTGGGGAGAGATGTTTCTGTGGCGCAGTGGCAGGGATGTCCCTTCAGCAAACATTTGTCTCTGTTCAGGAGATACTGATGTGGCTTCCTGTAGTAAGAGACACAATGGTTTGATCTCCTGTGCAGAAATTCTGATTGGCACAGGGTAAAAATGCACCCAGTGGCTTTGATGTTTGGACTGTTTTCTGTTTCGGGCCCTGTGTTGGACTTTCCTGCATTTTTTTTACTACACTGTTTATTATACTTGTTTTACTTCCTCTGTGGTGCTTGGAACATCACCTTCGGTAATGCCTGGCTCATTTTGGTTTTAGTTTCTGTTTATGCTGGCAGTGAGTGGAGTAACAGTCATCTTGAGTTTTCAGCAATGCTTTGTATTTTGAGTTTGAGGTGATGTTTGAGGGCACTGGCCCTGCACATCTTTTCAAAGTGAAGCCTGTGGGCAGTATTGTGTTAAACCCTTGACTGTGCTGAGGGCTGTTGTGACAGACCTTGAGCATACAGAGAGTTGGCTGGTGCTGGAAGAGTGCAAAGGCCTGTTTGAGGCCTCCTGTGTGTTTATGGATTTTGGTTGGCTCAGGTCACTCTGCTCTTAAACTCCGAGCAGGGCCCTTAAAAATTGAGCGTTGTGATAATGTGTTGTGGTAACTCCCATCATGTGCTCATGTGTTGTTAAGAGCAGTCAAAATGCAACACTTCCTGGCACTCATCTCCTTATATTCTCCTTCTTTAGGACTTGACTGGCATAGAGTCCATGGACCAATGTCGCCACACACTGGAGCAGCACAACTGGAACATAGAGGTACCGATGAAAATGAGATTTGTAGCAGTTTCCAAGTACCTGGATTAAATGCAGCCCTCTGTGGGAGGGCCCCTACCAGTAACATTAATCTGTCCACCCCTGGATTTACCCAAGTAGCTCTTTAGAGCTGTATCTCCACACGTCTGGAGAGCTGATTTCAGCCAAACACAACAGAGTCATTATGGCTGGGAACAATCCCTTGACTGGCACGCAGTGTGGCCTCCTGTGGAGCCTGTGTGCTGGCTGCCATGGAGAAGGCTTTCCACATGGAAAAGAGCACTGGTGGTTGTTGTTTGTCAGGAACTGTGCTTATCCAGTGCCCCAGGGCTGTGGACAAGTAATACCCACTGTCACTGTCCAAAGTATAAAAACCATAAAATGCCTGAAACCTCCCTTTGCTCTTTCTTATGTCAAAGGCAGCTGTGCAGGACCGCCTGAACGAGCAAGAGGGTGTCCCAAGTGTCTTTAATCCTCCTCCACTGCGGCCGTTGCAGGTCAACACAGCTGACCACAGGATCTACAGCTACGTTGTCTCAAGGCCACAGCCAAGGGCAAGTTATCTTACAGTGGATTTTGTCCTGCTTCTTGGCTGACTCTCTATGAACACAGAACTTGCAAGCAGGGAAAGAAATTGTTTTCTTTGCATGCTGTTATCTCCTTTCTAAATATTTTATCTTACGAAAACAAAATGTAGAGCTATTCCTTCAGTTTCTGTTACTGCTGTGGAAATTTTCTTCATGGTGTGATCCACAGTATGAAGACTTTTTTTTGTCTGTTTTTTGTCTGTCTTGCTGTGGTGTAGTAAAGCCTTTTGATCAGTTGAATTGGAACAAAGGATTGTCCCCTCCATGTGGCAGTGATAACGTTTTTCTTTTTAGAGCCCCCCCCTTAAATGTGTATTGACTAGAATACAGTGTCAATTACGTTCATTAATGTTTTACAAACAAATTTGCACAAGCACCTGTAAGACTTGGTGCTGTTAATCTCTTTGTATAGTTAAGAAAATTAATTCCTTATTTGTAATTGCAGGGCCTGTTAGGATGGGGTTACTACTTCATAATGCTTCCATTCCGATTTACTTATTACACATTACTTGATATATTTAGGTAAGTCCTTGTTTGTGCTGACTCACTTACTGACTGCATCAGGGAACACACTAGCTCAGATTTGGCTGGATCTCTGTCACTTAGATCTTTAAGCCTCATGACAGATTTTCCATTTGTTTGCTTAACTGGCATTATCTGTAGCCTTGTAAAGTTCCTATGCTGTTTAGTAAGAAATAAATCTTTTTGCAGAGAAAAAGAGCACATTGTGGCCCTGTAAAAGAAGTGTTTAATTGGAGCTCTAACTCCACGCAGCTTTATAGCCTGAGTGCCACACAAAGGGGTTGCAAAACAGTGTCCAGCTGTTTGGTGTTCTTGGACAAACATCAGAATTGTGTCCCATTGGACTGGGCTGCAGGTTAACCTGCCCTAAGTCCTGGATGTTATTTGGCAAAACCCAAACTGTAAACACCTCTGCTTTATTCCCTTTGGTGTCTATTGCCTCTTCTCCCTTTACTGCCCCAAAGCACTAATTCTCCTTGTCTCCTTTACAGCACTGATAGAGGGAAAAGGGAAGTGTAAGGGTGGTAAATAGCCAGCAGTCCTGACATCTGTACTGGTTTGGCAGTTTTCCCTGTTGTATTACTTTTTTACATTAAAGACATTGCCAAAGTTCAGTGTATCTTCTGTGCATCAGTAGAACTAAACCACACTGATACTTGCCTTGAAGTGAAGCTTTTTCAGCTTCAGAGGAATGACAGTTTCATAGGACTTGTAGTGTAACGTTCACTTTCTGCAACTCTTTGTACATTAGGATTGTTAGTTCTGGATTAGCAGAAATGCAGTTTTCAAAGTTATCTGGACAAAACTGTGTTGCCTTTAACAGCCCATCTTTGACTAAATTCCTCAAACCTCCTACAGTTGGTGTGGCCTGTGCCTGATGCTTCAGATGAAGCTGAAACTGTTTAATCACACAGAATTCAGATCCTTACTGATCCCTTCCATGAGGTGAATCTTCATTGGGAGTTGGTTCTGTAGCAGTGGTATCAATTTGGAACAGGTGTCAGTTTAGGTTCAGATTATAAATGTTCAAGGGTCTCAGCTGTGACTTTTTCCCCTTTATGAATCCCTTCACTGTCTGTGGAAAAGAAAATCTATTCCTCAGGAAGTCAGTGAGCTGAATTTCCAGTGTCCTTTGCTTCTTTCCTAGGTTTGCTCTGCGTTTTATACGCCCTGATCCTCGTAGTCGGGTCACTGACCCAGTGGGAGACATTATTTCATTTATTCATATGTTTGAGGAAAAATATGGGAGGATACACCCTGTCTTCTACCAGGGAACTTACAGCCAGGTCAGTGTCATGTGTTGGTGCCTGGATGCTGGGGAGTGGGGATTTTGCCACATGGTATCAGGGCCTACATGGCAAAATTGCTTTTCATCTACAAGCCCAGCATTTATCCCCAAACTCTCTTAACAGGGTAATGGAGAGCTAGTGAACAAGTGTATTGGGAAACCAGTGTCTGCCAGGCTTGATGATTTGCCAGGCCTGCAAAGTTGGAAAGCAAAGCTGCTCTGGCTGTTCCTCGACCGTCTGTGTGACTCTGTAGCCGACAGCTTTTCTTTGTAATCCTGCCTTTGTTTTTATAAACTGGTGTGCTGTGCCAGAGTCTGTCCTTCTGTTCACCAAATTGGGATTAACTGCCTGGGCTTGTATCACAATGCAACTTCAAAACTGTGCAGGGCCTCAAAATTGAGAGGGAGCCCCTAAGAAATTATGGGAGGTGAGTGTTCCATATATCGAATCTGAGGGGGCTCTCTGTAGAAGAGGGATGTCCCCATGGACACTGCTTCTCTCAGCCTGGCCAATGGAAAGGTCTCCTGCAGAGCATCCCATCAGACAATTGGGTCAGCACTGCTTCCTAAGTGCCTGTGGAAAAAGTGTGGAATGCCTGTGTGCTCCACACTGCACAGTGATGGAGCTCACTGCCTCTGCAGGTCTTTGAGGCTCCTCTCCCATTCCTGTAATCCAAACATAAGTAATCATGGAATGGTTAGGCTACCAAAACTCAGTGCCAGTAAAACAGGGAGCATAATGTGCACTTATCCTGTGGTCTTGTTAAAAATGCTCTTGGGTGGGTGGAATCTATACACTGTAGATGTGGAAAGGGAGGGATTTTTTTCTATGTTGCCTGGTTCTTGAGGGGCCTGCAGCATTATTTATTACTTGTCTTAACAGAATTTTAATTTGGTATGATCTGAAGATTGTGTCTGTTCGGGCTTAAGGGAAAGCTCAGCCTTGGCCACTGTGAGTCCAAGGGGTGAAGGAGGTTCTTCACTGCCAGCTGAGTCTGGTGAGGCAGCTGAGGTGTGAATCCATGTCATTGCCTACCCAGTTTCACTCTGAGTTCAGTGTTCCCCAAAGCCACATCTTGAGAAGATATGAGAGAACACCACCGTAGCCCTCTTTAAATAAAGGCTTATTTAGAAAGTCTGACAGGCTCATCCTCCACTGCTGCTTCACTAAAATCACTCTAGTGGCAGAGTAATGGCCTGGGTCACACAAGCCTCGTGGGTGCTGCATTCTCCTTGCCCAGACACCCTGTAACTTTACCTCCTCTGCTCTTATGCCAAGGCACTGAATGATGCCAAGCGGGAGCTGCGCTTCCTGTTGGTTTATCTTCATGGAGATGACCACCAAGACACAGATGAGTTCTGCCGGTAGGTAGGAGAATTTCCCCAATAGTTGTCTTTGCATTTGAAATGCAGCTTCCCTCACATGGTCTCTTCTCATCCCCCCAGCAATACACTGTGTGCACCTGAGGTCATCACCCTCATCAACACTAGAATGCTCTTCTGGGCTTGCTCAACCAATAAACCAGAGGGATACAGAGGTGAGTGTGTCCCTCCTGGGTTTTACCTGTCCCCTCCCCTCACTGGAACAAGCCAGATGCTCTTTGACAAATTTACACATGTGAAATACTCTATTGTATTTTGTGCAAGTAGACAAGAGATTTCAGGACTGCATGGGGAAATACATATGTTGGTTTCCTGGGAAATCTCAAAAGGTTTGGATGCCAGGGAAATACATTCTGATCTTCAGCTCCACTGTTCTGTGTGTTTCTAGGCAGTTGTAGTTCTGTGCTCATTGCTGTGGGCATTTGGGCTGTTTTCAGTGCCTTGTCAATGGGAGTTAGTGGGTGTGTACTGGGGATAAACTGAGTGGAGAAACAAGAATCCAGCTAGATCTGTCCTTAACACTGGCTCCTGTGATGCATGAGGCCAGGAAAGACATGTTAGGTGCATTCTTTCCCTTTCTGAGACAGTCATCTTAATCCGTACCCAATCTGTGTCTCCTCAAAAGCCCACAGTGTTTGAGAGCTGTTGATATACCTGGCTAGACAGCAGTTTGTTAAGGTTTTACTTCAAGTGGAGCCTTTCCCCAGAGTTCTGTTCATGGCTCCTGTGTTGTTTCCATCATTCCTGTTTCATGGTCAGGAAAATGCTAAATTTGGGACACTCTTGGCACCATAGTTCTGCCCCCAGTTATCATCAGCTTGAGAGAACAGCTCTCTGAGGAGACAGTCTTTGATTTATTCCTGTTTCATTGCTTTGGAGTTACAGCCTGGAAAGCAGAGCTGGAAGGGATCATGGCCTTCCATTTAATCCCTGAGCTGCTCTGATTTTGTTTGGGGGGTTCCATTGGTAACAATAGCCCCAAGTTGCATGATGTACCATGTGTGTTTTGAGGAGGGGATCACTAGCCATATATGAACAGTAACTTAAGCACATCATCTGTTCCATTCCCTGCTTCAGACAGAGCCTGCCTCCAGCAAAACCAAACTGAATTTGTTCAGGAATGTTCAATATGGACATACTGCCATCTCTCCCATGACAGTTTCTTCCAGAGTCCAACCATCCCTAATCACCTGAGCAAGTGTTTCATGTGCTTGTCCTGTGTTTCTCTTCCTGCAGTTTAAACCCATGGCTTTGTCCCATTTTGAACAGACGTTCAGAGCCATTTACTTCCTTCCTGCTTGAGTTAACCTTTTTTGGTTACTTGAAAGCTTGTTTTTTTCCCATCAGTCTTGTTGCTCCCAAAGCCATTTCCTCCCTTTGCTAACTTACAGGGTTTAATTTTCAAAATGGAGCCTGAGGCCTTTTCTGCCTTGGAAGAGAGAATGTCTGGGGAAGGTGCTTTCCTTGGCCCTCAGTGATGGGAAACATTAGTGCTGTGGCCCTTGTGGCTGGGGTAGTGACATTTGTGCCTGTTCTGTTCCAGTGTCCCAGGCTCTGCGGGAGAACACGTACCCGTTCCTGGCTGTGATCATGCTCAAGGACCGCAGGATGACGGTGGTGGGGCGGCTGGAAGGCCTCATCCAGGCTGATGACCTCATCAACCAGCTCATGTTCATCATGGATGCCAACCAGACATACCTGGTGTCCGAGCGCCTGGAAAGGTAGGGTACAACTCGAGCTCCAGGAACACAAACCTTGTTGAGGCAGGCTCTGCTCTGTCCCCTTCCTCCCTCCAGGCACCATGTGTAGGCACATAGCTCAGCACCTCCCGTTCTGTAACACAAGCCCGTGGGCTCTCCTCTCGCCGGGGGGATCATCAGTCCAGAAATTTAGGCCACCTTATAGCCAAGGAGCCAGATGTGTTGCACACACAATGCCACCACTGAAAGGTGGATGTGAGTACTCTGTTCTCTGCAATTGGAGTACACCTTTGGCATGCTGGAGCTTTGCAAGGGAAGCTTGGACAATAGGCTGTAGGATCCAATTGGGAGCAGACATTGCAGGCAGGAGAGCTGGTGTCCACAGCCAGCTGGTGAGTGCATGCTCTGCTGAGCTCTGTCTGCTATTCTGGTGGGGCCTCACAAGTCCCTGGTGACTCTTAAGGATGTACAGGTTACTTTCAAAACAAGATCCCACCATATGATTTTCTGTCTGTCCCTCCTTTGCCCCACGCTCTGTGTGGGGACACAGTAACAAGTTCAGTTTATGAAATGTGCAAGGAATTATCTGAAGGAGATAAAACCAGGAAGAGTTTCAAATATGAGGCAGGAATCCTGGGCACTGTTCTTGTGCTGTCTGTCAGCTCTGTCAAGCTGCAGGGGTTCAGAAGCCTTTTAAGTTCAGTTCCACCCACCCTCGGGAAGCAATTTTCATTGTGAGGGACTGTGGGGACCTGGCTTGGCCTTTTGGGACCTTGTGGTACTCCAAGGCATTACCTGCTGTGTGCTCCTATGAGTTGGAGGCTGCCCTGCACCCTTGGGTCTGCCTTCAGCCTGCCACCCCCTCACTTTAGGGCCAGGTAGCCCTGACCCCTTCCACTCGTGTTTGCAGGGAAGAGAGGAACCAAACCCAAGTCCTGAGGCAGCAGCAGGACGAGGCATATCTGGCATCCTTGCGTGCAGACCAGGAAAAGGAGCGCAAGAAGAAGGAGGAAAGGGAGAGGAAGAAGAAGAAGGAGGAGGAAGTGCAGCAGCAAAAACTGGCAGAGGAGAGGCGGCGGCAGGTGAGAGCAGAGGGATTGCAGGAGAGGCTGCAGTGTCCCGTGGGATGCCTGGCCTGCAGTCTTGCTTGGGGCTTGAGTGTCCTTTGAGGCTCCTGGAGCAGCTGTGCTGCAGGGGACAGGCACAAAGGTCAGTTCAGTGCACATCCATTGCTCCTGCTCCATCCTTGCCTTGCAGACACTGCAGGAGGAGAAGGAGCGGAAGTCGGAATGCCTCCCTCCAGAGCCGCATCCCGACGACCCCGAGAGCGTCAAGATCATTTTCAAGCTGCCTAACGATTCCAGAGTGGAGCGGCGATTCCACTTCACACAGTCATTGACGGTGAGCTTGGGGCGGAGCTGAGGGGCCTTCCAGAGCGAGGGGGTGAAGAGACTTGCAGGTGGCTCAGCAAAGCTTTATTTCCCTTGGACTTTTCCAACTGGTGACCTCTGCTGAGAGCCTTGGCAGGCAGAGCTGCTCCTTGCTAAGAGAGTACTGTGAGGCCTGGTTCCACCAGCTTGGAAGAGGAGAGAAAATGGAAGAATCTTTTTTCTTCCTGAAAAGCTGGAAGGTGTCTCTGCCAGTGACGGGGCAGGGTGGGACTAGATGATCTTTAAGGTTCCTTCCAGCCCTTAATGTTTTATAATTCCAGTGCTCCCTATGAAATAAAGGTGTAGGAAGAGCCAGAAACAGTGTCTGGTCTCCCCACCGCTCTGTGCCAAGGAAAAGGCTGTCTCAGGTCTACAGTGCAGTGATGGTGCGAATTTGGGAACCTTCCCCCACAAGATGCCAGGCATTCGCTCTGGCTGTGTCACTGCTCCCCCAGCTGGCAGTTATTTCTGTGCTTCGTTCCTAGGTGATCCACGACTTCCTGTTCTCCTTGAAAGAAAGCCCTGAGAAGTTCCAGATTGAGGCCAACTTCCCTCGCCGTGTCCTGCCCTGCCTCCCTACAGAGGAGTGGCCCAACCCCCCCACGCTGCAGGAGGCCGGACTCAGCCACACGGAAGTCCTCTTTGTGCAGGACCTCACGGACGATTGACATTTCTTTTTGGTTTTGTTTTTGTTTGTTTTGTTGTTTCGTTTTTGGTTTTTTTGTTTTTTTTTTCCAGAAGACAAAATGGAAAGAGAAATTCATATTATTATTATAATACAATATTTTTTTTAAAAGACTGCATACAAACGAGGGATCAGAGACCACATGGCCTGTGCCAGCTGTGCTGCGTGTGCGCGCTGGCGAGAGGACGCGTGCGCACGGCCATCCCCTGCACCGGGGGGGCACACAGGAGGGAGCTGGTGTTGCCCCTCTGCCCTCCCTGGGGAGGAACAGGAATGGCAGCTCTTGGTAATTATTGCTTTTATTGATGACAATAATAATAAAACCCCAGCAACCCAACATCTCATGAAGATTTGATACTCTGCTGCTCCCGAGAGACACAAGACCGAGCACCGGAATGTGCTGGGAGTGGGGTGGGGGGGAAAGGGCTGGACAGACTTTCTTCAGCTTCCCTCTGTGTATAAATACTGTTCTTTTAATATTTCTCTTGCTTTGTAATGACCAAAGGAGATTGGGGTTGACTATAGTATTAACTTTTTGATAAAGAGCTGGTTCGATTCTTACCCATGTGGGGTCTTGCCCAGGGTTCTTAGCCTGCGTAGTGTAATAAACTCTGCCTCTAGCATGTCTGTGCTGATGCTTTCTGCCCATGCCCCAGGGAGAGGGGGGGTCAGCTGCTGTGGCACCTGTGACTCCCAGAAGTGTGGGGTGCACTCAGCTTCTGCTCTCACACTGGTGATTTTGTGCCAATGGAGCTGTTGCATGAGGCAAGGGTGTGCCCAGCATGGGGGATGGCAGGGCTGGGGGTGCTGCTGTGCCACCTCCTGTGGCATCGGCTCTGGGCTCAGGCTGGGAGGGAGGGAGGGAGCTGATGAGGCTGCATCAGCCCTCTTAGCAGAGGTGGAAAAGGAGTGGTGAGTGTAAGGCTCGTTTCTGCCAGAGGCTTGGTCAAGGCTGTGGAGCTGTGCCATCAGCTGCCTAAAGGCAGGGTGGTAGGAGCCTGTTCCTCCAGTGACCTGGTCTAGAGCCAAGAATGGGTTGGGGGTGGAAGGAATCTCAAAGCACATCTCACTCCTACCCCTGGCCATGGGCAGGAACACAGGGATAGCATGGGAATGCTGGAGGGTTGGGATGGAGGAGAGGTGAAAGGTGTCCCACTGCTGTGGCTGGAGCCACCCAGGGAGCTCTGCTGTCCCGGGATAGCAGCCCAGGAGGACTTTCCCATCTCTGGGCAAGCTGTGAGGAGTCTCTAGGTGGGAAGGAGGGGGTGTGTGGTGCTGCTCAAAACCAGATCCTGCTGGGGCAGAGCATCCAGCCAGTCCCTGCTCCCACTCTCAGGCTCTCTTGGGCTCTCTTCCAGCTGCTGCAGCTCCTTCTTATCCCTGGCCCCCACACTTCCCCTCAAGCCCCCATGGAGACAAGAGCTGGGCCCAGCATGTTGGTATACATCATACATTTATTAGTGAATATCCCTCTCAAAATCAGCCACAACATTAAAAAAAATAATGATTGCACTACTTGGTCAAGCAGAACTAGCAACTTTCATTTTAAAAAAAGTACAAATCTGTTAAAAATTTCAATCAGTATAATACACATATATATAATACAACATACTAGTTATGTTAAATGCTACAAAACCAATATGATTCCAATGGAATGGAAAAAAACAAACACTTTTAGAGCTTTAAGAACCTTTTTTTTCTATATATTAGCCTTTTTTCAAATACATACATGGGAAAAATGAGGTAACTGTAAAATGTGCAAGTAACAGAGCNACAGAACACACGTCCTAGCACCTTCCGGGGAGCCGCGGGGAACGCGGGGGTCCCACCGGAGGGCCCGGGGACTGGTATAATAGAACAGTAAACAGTCCACTATCCCACCACAGGAATTCATTGGTAAACAGTGGTATCTACAGCGCAGTCAGCAATCACAAACACCCTAAATAATTGTTTTTTAGTATTTTTTTTGTCATTTTTTCTTTTTGTTATTTTTTTTTAAATGATACTTTTAGCTGCTCATTGGAATAAATTCTGCAGCACACGAGCTGTGAGCTTTCGAGTCGCCGTCAAAGGACCGTAAGGCTTTCCTGGCTCCCTGGGCACCGCGAGGGCGGGAGGGGAGGAGGGGGCGTCTCCGGGGGCGCGAAGCCGGGGACTCCTTTGGTTATCTGTCACTGAGTGAGGGACGGGGAAGGGGCCGGGGTCCTGCCCAAGGGGCACCGAGCCCAGCGGTGCCGGCGCCCGTGCCACGGCGGACAGGGTGGCGCCGGGCCGGGGCCCTTGGCCTCGACGCTCCGCATGGAGGGCAGCCGCCGGAAAGGTGGGAAAGGGCGGCGAGGGGGAGCTGGCCCGTAGCCCCCCACCTCTCGCCGCCCCCCCGCGCCCGACCGGGCAGCGCCCGGGGCCGGCCCACCGGTGGCTGGCACTGCCCTCTGGCCCTCAGCGTGGGGAACACCATCGTGCCCACCCGTGTGCCAGGCGCGGCTCCTCACCTCGCCCCCGGCC
>VXBI01010140.1:0-19923 GCA_013397375.1 Toxostoma redivivum | reverse complement strand
GGGGGGCGGCGCGGCGCGCGCGCGTCCCACGTGACCAGGCGTGTCACGGTCCGCAGCCATCTTGGAGCGCGGGGCCGCCACGCGGGGCAGCGACCCCCACCCGGGACCACCGAGCCGGGCCCAGAACGGGGAGGGGGAACCGGGTACCCACCGCCCTTCTCGAGCGGCCTGGTGCCGCTACCGGCCACCTTGCCCCGCTAGGACAAGCCTTAAGGCTGGTGGCACCGTACCTGCGGCTGTGCCCCCGCATCACTCCCGGGCCCCTGCCCACCGGGCTGGCAGCTCCGTGGGCTCGGTGGGCCGTGGGGACGGCAGCCCTGTGTGCCCGGGAGTCGCTGTACTTCTGTGCTGGTGGGCAGAAAAACCCAGGGGTGGGGGAGCAGAGGCTCAGCTCCCCGCCACGTTCCACGCTCGGACGGGAGCACGGAAAAGCTACTGCCCTCCCTCTCAACACACCGAGCCTTTTGCCCGCACCGAGAGCTCTCCCAGGGCATCTGTAGCCCGTTCAAACTTTTATGCACCAGAAAAGCCCCTTTTGCTTCAGAAAAGCCTCCTATTCTCTCACATTAATTAAGCAAGAAGCAGGAACTACTCGGACCATCTGCACACCTGCAGCTCACCTGAGCGAGTCACCCGGCTGGTGGCTAACGCTGAGAGCTGGACACCAAGAGGCTGTGCCACCGGCTCCCCGTGTACCCCAGCGGCACCGCTCAGGCACCAGTCAAATCCCCGTGCTCAGGGCAGCGCATCGCAGCAGCTTCACTGAGAGCCAGATGCTGCATCCGAGCCAAATTTCCCCCGGTTACAACGCACACTTAGAAATTCCCAGGTAGGCGAGCGAGCCAGCCGGCAGCCCTGATGTAATGCCTATAAACCAGCCCTCCCCTGACAGCTGGGCTTTAAAGTGCTAACAACCAAAAGGGAGATAATTAATTTGTAGCATCACCCCTTTCAAAGAAAACCTCAGATCGACGATTTAACAATTCAGTGCTCATTGTTGCTATGAGCAGTCGGATTCAGCTTTGCCCGTTCCCAGTCCGGTGCCCAGGTCCCTTTCAGACCCCTCTCAAGGCTCTCACCTCTTCACGCCAAATCCAGGCGTGCAGGAGGAACTACACCAGGCTCAAGGATCCTCCAGGACATAGAGCATTCTGGGGCAAGGTCCCTCTGCCGTGACTGTCAGTAGCACCACGGCTAACTACTTCTGTCCCCATGGTAGGGGACACACAGGACAGGAAGGCAGCACAGCAGGGCAGACCTATGATGGTGTCAGAGCCACGCACTCAGGCAAGAACTCCAGCAGGAAGAGCCAAAGGATTGAATCAGCCCAAACCTGAACAACCACCCTCCAGGTCTGTCCTCTACAGCCTTTTTGCTTCAGGAGCAGGGGACTACAGGGAAGAAAAGGAAAACAGCACTCTGTCCTTTGATCTTGCCATTGTTTGTGGGCAGAGGCAGCACTGCACCTTCACACGACTGCCAGGACATGGTCTGATCCTGAGCAGAGCACCAGCAGCAGGCAGAGGCCACAGGTGGTGGATATCTGTGCAGACACTCCCTCCAGACCCACTCCAGTATCACCAGCTCCCCGTGGGCAGCAGCTATCGATGTCCTCAGGACGGCATCAAGAGAAGCCATTGACGGAACACAGCTCACACACTGCTCACGCTCCCTGCTCAGCCAGGCTGGATCATTCCCCTGGCACAGCCACACTGCACATGGCTGTGCCCAGTGAGGATGGGGCACCACATGTCCAGCTGCAGGATCAGAGCATGTGGGAACAGCTCTGCCCTCACTGTCTCAGGGACACAGCCATGCACACAGACACCAACATCACACTGCCCCAAGTACAGAGCTCTGCCTGAAAAGCCATGTGAGGGGCCCAAATGATGCTGCAGTAAGGCTGGTCAGTGCTTCTGGGCCAGGACAAGGGATCCCAGTCCGGCCACAGAGACCTGTGATACCCCTGGTGACTGGGACAGCCTGTAAGCCTTAGAAAGCTCTCTACCTGCAGGGGGTTCTCAGGCTGAACCTGGCTGCTCTAAAGCCAACCGGTGGCCCATCCTTTCCTTCGGGATAGCCAGGGGCCAGCAGGACAAAGTCCTGAGCCCAGGCTCTTTAAGAGACCATCTGCTGCCACAGACATGCCACCTCCCTTGCCCCATATATAGGTCAGGTCTGACACAGGATTAGCCAGGGTGATCCAGTGGTGAGAGCACATCTCACACTGGAGGCTTGGTTTGCCCTGTGTTCTTCCTGACACTCAGCATGCCAATGCTTCACCTCCACATTCTCCTGGGCCTCTCACGCAAGCCCAGGGAGAGAAAGAGGCCTCAGATCCTTCTCTTTTCTCCCCAGGGCCTAGAAAAAAAGCATGAAGAAACCAGCACCAAGAACACAGAATCTCTCAGACTGCAGGGAGGGAGGAGCAGCAAGTGTCCCTACACTATCCAAGGCCCAACACAAGCACCAGAGGACACGGGACACCCCAACATCAGCAGGGTGAAGCTCTTCTTCACCGTGGAGATGGGGGAGCAAGGAGCTCCCTCCCTGCTCCACACACCCGGTGGAGCCGAGTTCACTGGCAGTGGAGGCAGGACGCCTCCGCCATGATCACACACCACCCACTCCCACCCCCGGGCTGACAGCACTCCCATCAAACGCCTCCAGCCACACACACGTGGAGGATGCTGACATGAGGAGCGAGTAGCTGCACAGGCAGCGGAACTGATAACGCCCAGTTTCCTGTCGATCTCTCCCACGTGGATTCTCTGATGTCTAATAGCATGGCTGAGCTGCACTGCAGAGGGAGAACTAGCAGCACCTTTCTCCCCAAGAGCCAGAGCCTGTAGCAAGCCAAGACCTCAGAGGCAGCATCCACACCTGACACCCCAACTGACACCATCCAGCAAGTTCAAAGCAGAGTGAACACTCACAAATAAACAGTAAGCTTGCAATAAGCCTTCATTTCCTTAGGACAGGGTAAATAATCTGCAGAGATCTCCACCTTCCTTCTTTTGCCCTAGAAACACCAGCATGACCTGAATAGCATGACCAGAAGGCTGCAGGGTCCAGCTTGGCTACCTCTGTAGCTCAGCAGCATCAAGGAATGGGTTGTGTCCTCCCCTCTCATGGGTGGCCACAGAAGCACACTGAACTACACACATCTCTGTCTGCCCAGGCATCTTGCAGCAGCCACTTCCACAGCTCAGCTGTACATGGGTGGGAGGAAAAGAGCAAATGCCACCATGTCCATCCCCAGCTTGCTGCCTGGATAGCCTCCCTGGTCCTTCCTACTATAAGACATTGCTCTTCAGGACTTCAGACCCCTATGCCCTTCACTTTTAGTTCTCATTTCAGACAGCCTTTTCCTAGAACAGACCCAATCTCTCCTGGGACAGAGCCAGCTCAGGGAGGAGGGATCACCTCTCTTTCCCTTCCCCACACAGCATCCCTAGAGTCCCCAGCTCATCTGTCACCGCTCCACAAGCATCTCTGAGTCCAGCCTGCTCTCTACATGCTGTGGATGGTGTTAATGGCATCTGCCAAGTGAGCAGCCGAGGGCAGGAGGGGCCAGGCTTCACACACTTTCCCCACTGCTCTCCACTGTGCTCAGGCAAAGGGATACAGGCAGAGCCAGGAGCTGGTGGATGGCGAAGAGCAATTTTGCTTCCATTCAGCAAAACGAAGTGTCTCTTGAAAGCGCTAGTGACAGTCAGGAAGTTGGGCTGGGTGGTTTGTTTTGCATTTTAAGAAGCCTGCAGGGACACCAACAACCTGCAACGATCATTTTCAGAAAGGAGTTCAGAGAAACTCATGATTTTCAGCAACCATTTACTCTCCTTTATCTTTGATTAAAAATTTGCCAAGAGGCTACTTACAAGATGCGCACCAAAACAGGGAGTGACCACTACCCTAAGTGCAAAGGAGGTTTGCTGCAATATACATCACTCAGAGAACCCCACACCAGTGCCTGAGGTTGGTTTTAAGAGCAAAAACATGACTTTCAAGCTGACAGCCCCTGCGCACAAAGCGCAACTGTGTGGTGACAAGAGAGCAGCCTGGGGCACAGGAGCTGCCTGACCTCTGCTACAGCTCTCAACGGCAGATTTTTATTGTTCACCGCTTTCCCAAAGCACAGGCATGGAGAGAAAACCAACTAAGACACTTGGCTCAAAAGGCAAATGCAGCTAGGGAGCCCCACCAGCACAGCAGGGAAAGAAAAGACAACCTGCCAGGGGGGACTGCACCTCAGCATTGCCAGACTTGGGGGAAGAAGGACCAGAACACGGGCCATCCCTTCCCAGGGGCATCAGCAAGACATGCCAGAGGCCTGGATCACCAAGACAGGCTCACCAGAGAGAAAGCAGCTCCTAACACACTGCAGGCCAGTCCTCTGCTCTGCATGGCTGAGCTAAAAACCTTCATCCTGCTTGCCAGGGTAGCCAAGGAAGACCCAGAACTACAGCTCAGCAGACAGTGAGAGCAGGTCTCCAGGGACCAGCCTACAGCTGGAAAATAATATTCCCGAGGCCTGCAACAAGCATTGCTTGTTGGGTACACTGCTCAACCTCACCCTCTGCCATGCACACAGCAAAGTGTGGAGCCCTCTCAAATCACTCCAGAAAACCCAGACATGCCACACTGGACATGGGCCCCATAGTCTGCTTGTGCCCTCCAGGAAACAGCTTCTGCCCTGAAACACTGAAGACTTGCAGGTGCAAGGGTGGAGGAAAGGATAAGTACCATGGTGCAGCTCTGCTGCCCAGAGAGTCAGCAGGCTGGCTTCTCCCAACACCCTTGTGAGCTGACAGCACAGATACACACTGCTTCCCTCTGGAACTGACCTGTCTCAGGGAGCCATGCAACATCCTCATGCAGCTCCATGACCACAGGGCTCAGGGCTTAGCTCTCCCAAGTTCCTGCATCAGTGTTGGAGGGCTCTGGGAGAGTTCCCCAGCACCAGCAGCTTCCTTGGATTTTTTTAGCAGCCTCTGGATACATCAGACTGGCATCCTACAGGCTGTGCCTGCGTGGTGGGTACACAAACCCCTTGGCCAACCAATTACCCACACATAGCAGGTGACAAACCATGTTTCTTCAGACTGGTCCGAGCACGGAGTCAAGGGATGGTGGGAAAATACTGTGCCCCAGCTCCTCAATAAAGAGGTGAAAGCCCCAAAAGCCTCCAGAAGCCAGGCTTTTCTGCCAAAAAACCAGTGCTGTGCTGCCTGCCACCAGCACCTCCCGAGCCGTGCCCCGAGGCCAGCCTCACGTGACAGTGGAGTGGATGCACACAGGAGGAGTGGCTGTAGTGACAGCGTTACAGCTTGTGTCCAACACACAGCTGAGCCCAGCAAATCCCAGCGCTCTGCAGCTCTCCTTTACAAACTCCACACACTGCGCAGGTACACGGGCGTCAGTGAGAGCTCAGTTCCCACAGCCCCAGGAAAATGACACCTGGAGGGGGACAGCCCAGTGAGTACCGGGCTCCCAAACTCTCTGATGTCCACTAGCACAAGGACTGGCCCACACCAAGCCCAAGAGACCAAGGAGAGCCGTTCATACATGAGCCCCATTTGTCCAGGGCCAACCCCTCTGCTATTTCAGCACACACATTCCCGGCAGGAAGCAGTGACACCCAGCAGGATAAGCAGGACTTCACCCTGTCTTACTGTGCTCTGAGTGACTTTACATCATTCCCCACTCTACCCTGGGCACGACCTGGGCAGTTCTGCAGACAACCTGGGAGAAAAGTGCTGTGAGCTGAAGCCCAGCCCTTACCTGCCAGCTGATATTTCATTCCCCTAACAGGTCCATAAACCAAGGATAATTAAATCTCTCCTAAACTCTCTTCCATTTAAAATAAAAATCTATAGTCCCTATTTCATTAGCTGGCTCTGGGTTTTACAGCTTGATCAATTCCCCTCACAGGGCCCTGGTCCTGGACAGGCATATGCAAACACACAGCTTCCACGGTGTGGATCAATGGGATTTACAAAGTCCCATACCCCATTCCTTGTTCCTCACTCACCAAAGGGAGCCACACAGCGCAGCAGGTAGGGACAGTGAGTTTCACTGCTCAGGGGAACACCACTGCCACGTGTGGCTTCAGAGGTGGGAGTTAGCGCCTGGCAAAGAACAGAGGCAGCAGTGATGCTCCCCCTCCAGTGAAGAACACAGCCATGGCCCTAAAGGCAAAGTAGCCCAGCATGCCAGCAGGGTGACATCTCCCTATTTGCTCCACAGTGAAGAGGGACAAGGCTCATCTCCCACAGCTGACAGCTGGAGTCAGAGTCCACCACAACCACCAGCTGGGAACCAAGAGCAGCCACCACCTCTCTGACCTCGCTGCACACAAAGCGGAAGAGACTCATCACTGAGACCCAGGCACACAGGCTCAGTGTTTCCTGCCCTTCCCAAGCCCTCTGCTGCTGCCCTGCCACACAACACCTTCCCCCTGCCAGCATGCCAGGCCAGTAGGCTCCAGATGGCTCTCACCACCCCTGCAAGCCTCTCCCTTTGCTGCAGCATGAACTTCCAGAGCCTGGCAGCAGATGGAGGGACCACAGCAGTAGCCAGAGCTGCTGAGAGCATCCAGGCAGAGCCCATGGAGTGGACATCAGAGTGCTGGGCAGTCTTTGGCCTGGGCCAGCACCCAGGTGCCCCCCAGCACATATCACATCATTTCCTTCTGTTCCAGGTGCAGATCTCTTCCTCCCTCCCACCTTTGCTCAGCCAGAAAGCAGCAAGTTGCCACAGTCTGCGTCCTGTCAGTGCCAGGACACACCATGGTAGCAGCTGCAGAGGGAAGGTCTGGCAGCTCCAGCTCTAGTGAGCTCTGCCCTGGCCACATGATGCCAGTGGTGGACAGACACCACCATCAGGGTCCAAATCTTGATCAGTACTCAAACCAGCTGTACTTGCCAAGGGATATCAGGACAGATTTCTAGGACACAAAAAAGCCACCACTTGGAGAGTGCTCAGCTCTAAGCAAGGCTAGGGGAACAAAGCCTTGCCACCCCACCGAGACTCCTTGCATGGCTGCATGCAGGTAGGTGGCACTGGAGCCTCCCAAACACGCACAGGTGCCTCCTACCTCACCTCCCATGCCAACACCTGCCCTATCTCCATTGGCATCGTGTCCCAATGCGGGGGGGGATGGAGGGCCCACAGTTCACCTGCTAAACCTAACCCACTGCTTGAGGGGTGTGACAGCACCTGGCCAGCCCCAGAGCAGACACCCAAAGGTGACAAACAAAGGCGCCCAGCAGGCACTCCGCATTAGCAGTATTTTTAGACACCACTATGGAGCCGGCCTTATTATTTTCATTGCAACGTGCATAATTACCCACCATGCACCGCAGTGACATCAGACGCAGCCGGCTCTCCTCCGACAGCTGCTCCTCCTCCCGAGGCTCCTGCCTGGCCCCGGGGACCCACCTGCCCCGCCGGGCTCTGCTCTGCGCATCTCCCCGGACCAAAAGACCCCACCTCGAGGGGGGCCTCGAGGTCCTGGGGCGTCAGAGGGACATGGGTGCAGGTGACAGAGGGACAGGGCAAGGCACTGGCACAGGACAGCAAGAAGGCAAGCACAGGGATGATCTCTGGAGCTGCCGGCACACACAGCCAGTTGTGCTGGAGCACAGGGTCTGTGCAGAGCTGGTGGACAAAGTGCCAGCACAAAACAGAGCCGGGCTCTTGGGAAGAGGGGTTGTCCCGAGACGGAGGAATAGCACCTGCCTAGCCGCAGAGCTCAGCTCCTGCCCGGGAGAGCAAACCCTGGAGCGCATCCCAGCTGCCCACAACGCGGTCCTACACGTCCTCCGTGGTACAGGGTTGCCACGGGCCCCACACACAGCCCACGCTGCCAGCACAGATCCTGCCGGGCCGGTGGCACGGCTTGTGCCACTGCCACCACCCCGGCTGCCACTACCCCCACCCCGTCACTTCGGGCTCATTTGTTTCCTATCTCCTCCCCAGGGACAACTTTCAGAAGAGTTTCACCACTTCCCCTCTCGTCCCCTACCCCACACCGGGGCTTGCCCCGAGCTAGCACAGTACACTGGGTCCGGGGGAACGGCGGACGGGACACAGCGAGGTGCCAAGCGGGACGAGGACACAGCACCAGCATCAGCCCCTCACTCCTGCCCGGCCGGGGTCGCGGGAGACCCCAGGAAGGGGCTCCGGCCGGGGCAGGCTCGGACAGCCCCCACGGGCATGGGCAGCAGCGCTCCGGCTCCCTTCCCGCTGCCCCCCTTGTCCCCGCGGGGCTCTCCCAGCAGCGGGGGCTCCTCCCACGGCCCTGCGGCTGCACCGGGCCTGCCNCGCTCGCATGGCGCGGCGGCCGGGCCCGCCGGGCTCCGTGTCCGTCCCGGTGCCGGTGCCAGTCCCGGTGCCGCTCCCGCTCCGGCCTCAGCCCCGCCTCATGGCGCCCCCGCGCCCGCCGCGCCGATGGAACCGGCCGCGCCGGTCTGCTCCCCCCCACCGCGCTGTGCCGATGGGCGCGCCCGCCGCCTCCTGCCGTAATGAACTCAAGAAGGGCGCCGCTAAACTGCACGGCGGAGCTCTTCGGCCGTAATGCTCCGAGTGGCAGCGCAGTTAGCGCCACTCGGGACTGAGTTGGGGAAGATCACAGGAATTAGAGAACCACAGAATCAATTAGGTTGGAAAAGATCTCTGAGATCATGCAGTCCAACCTATCACCCAACATCACCATGTCAACTAGACCATGGCACTAAATGCCACATCCAGTCTTTCCTAAAACACCTCCAGGGACAGTGACTCCATCACCTCCCTGGGCAGCCCATTCCAATGCCTGGCAAACCTTTCCGTGAAGAAATTCTTCCTGATGTCCAACTTAAACCTTCACTGGTTGGCAAGGGGAAGAGGTCGATTCCCACCTGGCTACAACCTCCTTTCAGGAAGCTGTGGATGTCCCAGGACACCCCTGGGAGGTGTGGAAGTGCCCCACGACAGCCAGGGGCAGTTTGCAGAACGGTGTCCAGCGTCAGCCCCAGGAGTGTCTGGGGAAGCACTTTGGGACAGCCCTGGGGGACTCTAGGGATAAACCCAGGCTCATGGGGTGTGTGGGAGGATGTCTTGGAGCAACCTTTGCAGGAGCTGATGTAGTCCTGGACCAGCTCAGGAGAGGTTTGCTAAGGGGTGGCCACAGTCTGTCCCCTGTAGCCCCTTCTCTGAGGGTTCTCTGACCCAGGTGTAGGGTGAGATGGGAACCTCAGAGCAGGCTGAGTGTCTGGGGAGACTCCAGAGTTTCTCCAGTATCCAGGCACTGTGGGTTCCCCAGGGAATAGGGCCATGGATGCAGGGGTCCAAGAGACTGGCCATGCCCCCCCACTGCCACCTCCCAGCCCTCTTCTGCCTGAGCAGAGCTGGACAATCCACCCTTGTCCCTAGCAGGTCTGAAGTAGGTCAGGGAGGCTGGGCCAAGCCCCTGGGGAGGGGAATGGGTGGCAGGGGATGCAGAGGGGCCCCAGGCACCCGCCCCAGCGGCCACACCACAAGGTTGGTGCCCACCCCCTGTCCTGGTAGGACCCCAGTGTCCCCAGCCCAGGGGAAGCAGGGCATTTCCCTAACCCCTCTTTGGTCTCCTGGGGTGGTTTGGGATCCCTCTGCATCCCTGCAAGCTCCACACCCCTTCTGGGAGCTGGGGTCCCATGGATGCAGGCTAGGGTGGCTGAATCCTGAGGGACAGCACCCAGTATGGATACCTGGGAACATGGTTTAGGGGAGTGAGCCTGGAGCTGAGCTGGGTGGAAGCTGTGGGATGAGCACAAGGAATACGGAAGACAGGAGAGGGACTTCTTACCCTTTCACTTCAGTTAATGATTGATGAATGTGTTTACTGCAGGAGGCAAAGGTCTGGCAGTGTCAAGATGTAAGTGCAGAGGCAGCATCCCCAGGAACACAGCCACAGGTAAGGGATGTCAGCCCCTATCCCGGCCCCCACAGGCACCTTGCTCCATGGCAGGGGGGTGTCTGTCAGCTGTGGAGCTGCCCACAGGCCCTGGCACAAAGAGAGAGACACCATGGTTGTGCCATGGGTTGCTCTTGGACTCCAAGCACTGCCTGGTTGGGCACAAGCAATGGAGACTCCAGCCATGCCCAGGACAGACTCCTGGGGTCCCCCAGGCACACCTACAGTCTCCTCTACCTGGAGATCAACCCTGTCCTCCCATGACATGTCCTCATGAAGCCCATGCCCAGGAGTGCAGATGTTTGCTCACCAGCCCAACTCAGCAGAGGGGATTGTCCCCACCAACACCTCTCCTGCCCTGGTGGCTGCTCCCTGAGAGGGATTTGGGGGCAGATCTCAGTCTCTCAAGTGCTTTTTCCCTGGTGTGTGCCCACAGGCATCCTGGCAGGATGGCATGGCGCTCTTTGGTGCTGCTCCCTTTTCTCCTGGCAACAGGTAATTGGCATCTGGCATGGGTGGATGGGACGTGTTGGAGCTGCTTTCAACCCCCAATACTCTTTCTCCATTCCCTGGGGGAAGCTGCAACCCCAAAACAGCTGCCTGCCCTACTGGAGAGTCAGGGCAGGGCAGGGCTGGACAGCAGGGAAAGCATGGGGGCTGCAGCTGGAAGAGAAGTGTGGTCTGGAGGTGTGGGATGAGCATGAGGCAAGAGGGATGGAGGTTCCCCTGCCTCCCATGGAGACCCAAACCATGGCTGGGAGCTGGGGCTGGGGCTGAGGAGGTGCTGCCAGACACGGGGCTGCCGGCCGAGCCCAGCACTGTGATGGTGCTCAGCTCCTCTTCCCTTGTAGTTTCAGGCAACACAGTCCCCATCTTCAACATGACCATCGTCTATGTGCCTGAGGACCTGCAGCTGAGTGAGTAGGGCAGTCTGGAGAAGGCCCTGGGGTGTCAGAGCAGTGACTGGGGGCTTCTCAGGCAGGGGCTGACACTGCCTGTGCCCCCAGGCCAGTTTGCTTTCCAGCTGGTGGCTTATGACCTAGACAACGACCCTCTCACCTACCAAATTGGAGGGACAGACGCCTTCTACTTCTCTGTCGACTCCAACTCAGGCAGAGTGACACTGAGGAACTCCCTGGACCGTGAGGTGTGAGCAGAGGATGGGGTCAGATGCCTCTGCCTGAGTAGGGGTATGGGGATGGACAGCAGAGCCTGTGGGTCACTCCCTGGCCCCAAAACCCAGGTCCTGGAGGGAGACTTGTCCTCACAGAGGTTGGGGGTCAACTGTCCAAGGATTGAGCTCTACCTTGGCCCTGACTAAGTCCTGCCTTGTGTCCCCTCAGGTCCAGGCCAGGCTCACCATCACTGCCATAGTGTCTGATGGTGTAAATGATCCGGTGAGTGCTGGGGCAAGGGCTGGGTGGCTGCAGTGGGAAGGGAGTCCCCATGGACAGATCCATGGATGAGGCTCAGTGGGAAGGCAATTGGAAGTGGATGTGTGATGCTGGCTGGCTAGCCAGGGTGGGCATGGGGTGCAAGAACTGCACCCAGCTCTGCTGGCCACCATCTCCCACACACCCATCCTATGCCCTCTCTGACATTTGGTAGGTCTCCCGAAAAATTACCATCATCGTGGAGGACCGTAATGACAATGCCCCAGTCTTCCAAAACCTGCCGTATGTTGCCACCGTCTCCGAGGTACCTTTCTGGGACCTCCCAGCCTCCAAGACAGCAGGGTAGGGGTGCTGGGTGGCTCCTGTGGCATGGGTGTGCCCAGCAGTGGGACAACAACTGGTTGGGAACTCTGTGACCCCACACCTGGCTGTGTGGTGACAGTGTGTCTGGGTGAGGAGTCATCAATGATGCAGCCAGTACCTGGGAGGAGTCTGTGCCAGGGCAATTCCTGATGGAAGCCTCTGTGTCACCTAAGACATTGGAATGAGACTGGGACTCTGCCCTTGCAACGAATTTTTGTTCAGGGTGTGCCCAAGCTACCTGTCAGCCCAGGACAGCGTGGTGCTAGATCAAAGTGTAGATGGGGTGTGGGGCTGAGTCCGACCCTGATCCAGCAACTCCAGGGCTGGGGTGTAGCCTCTGCTCCCAAGGGACCCCAGGGAGGGTAGCAAGGGGGTCCAGCCTCTGCCTGGCCTGAGCAAAGCCAGCAGCTCGTCCCTGTGTGTCCCATGGCACTGGGCACTACCTGCAGCCATGCAGGGCCAGAACATCCCAGGGCAGGGCTGGCAGGTCTAGGCCCAGCATCACCCCCTGCTCTGGCACCACCACCCCTCTGTGTGCCCAGAACACAACTTCAGACAGCATCATCTACACCGTGTATGCCGTTGACATCGACACTGGGAATGCCTCCAAAGTCAGCTACAGCATCGAGGAGGTGAGCACAGAGCATTGGGGAATAGGTCATACCATACCCAAACCCCACCCCTGGGCCACCCCTGTGGTGCTGAAGTGCTGGGGACAGGGCCAAAACAGACCCATATCTCTGGGGGTGCAGGGAGGTTTTGGATCAGCACCCCCTGGGCAATGGGTGCAAGGTCAGTTTCAGGCCAGGGATGAGCCAGGTGGTTGGGGGTCCCCATGGGCCAAGCCTGGCAGAAGGATGGGGATTGAGCCCTCATCTCTGCTGGGACACCCTTGATGCTTCCTGCCTTGATGTCACAGGCTGATATTCCCTGCTCAGGTGACCCCAGACAACATGAAGAATCTCCAGCTCTTCTACATCCTGCCCAATGGGAATGTGGTGCTCAATGGTTCCCTGGACTATACCAAGAACACTTTCTACCAGATCAAGATCCTCGCCAAGGTGGGGACCATCTGGGCTGGGGATGCAGGGCTGCCAGGTAACGGGGCTGTGGGACTGACAGGTGCTCTGCTCCTCAGGATGGAGGGGGATGGCTGAACAATGCTTGGATCGTCCAGAACAGCTCTACTTACCTGTCCGTGATCATTGAGGATGTGCCCAACCTGGACCCACGGTTCCTCAACGAGCCCTACTCGGGTTCTGTGCCTGAGAACTGTGACCTGGTCAGGAACCTGCCTCCCCCAGTGTCATGTCCCTGCCCCTGGCCCTCCCTGGGGGCTTGTATGCCCTGAAGTGTCTGGGCCACCAGGCCTGTGGGCAACTGGAGATGTCATAGGTTCTGCCCTGATGGCCATGTCCCCACAGGGCACCAGTGTGCTGACGGTCACTGCCATCGACCAAGACACAGGGGTGAATGATAAAATTTTCTACATCATCACCAGTGAGTAATGGGGCAGAATGGGTCAGGCAGGGGATGACATGGTGGGTTGAGCAGGAGGGGTGGTCAAGGAGCAAGGGGTACCCTGGAAACTGGTTCTGGGCATCCAGGCTCTGCCAGCCTGACCTGCTGGCAGAGGTCTGCCTTTCCCAGTGGCTGCCACTGGTTCCTGCTCTCTCTTTGTCCTAGCTGCCAATGTTCCTTTTGTTATCAATAACACAACGGGCACCATCACTGTGAGTGAGCCCCTGGACCGTGAGCAGCTGCCAAGTGAGGAAGTGCTGCTGGAAGTCATGGTGAGTAGGAGGTAGCAAGGGGAACTCCATCCTCTTCCTCTCCCTGGGCCCCTCCTACCTGCCCTCTCCTCCTGTCCAGGCACGTGAGGAGCACCATGATATCCATGGCAATGTGGCGCAGACAAGCACCCTCGTGACAATCACGGTGACTGATGTCAATGACAACAAGCCCCAGTTCTACAACTGCTCCCTGTCCAGCTGCAACTTCTCTGCCAGTCCTCAGAACAACTTCACAGGCAGCATCATAGAGCACTCCTCCACCAGACTGCCTGTGTCCAACCTCAACATCGCTGCCCACGACCCAGATAAGGTAGGAGCCTGTCTGTGGTGCTGGGTTGTGGTGCCAGTGTCTGTCCTGGCTGCACCACTCACCCTTGTTCTTGTCCCTCTGTGGCAGGGCATCAATGGCAGTTTTGAGCTGAGCCTGCAAGGTCCGAATGCCAACGCCTTTACTGTGTTCCCCACAACGATTGCGGGCACAGGGGAAGTCCAGATCCTGGTGCAAAACTCATCCTTAGTGGACTACGAGATAAGCCATGTCATGGTGGTGCAGGTGGGACTTTGTAGAGCTGGCCTGCTCTGTGGAGGCAGCTCCTGCTCCCTGCATGCAGTGGGGACACAGCCCTTCTCTTGCAGAGTTCAGGAGCTAAAGCAGAACAGAGCTCTGCCCTGGCATTTTGTTTGGTGCAGGGGAGCTGGGCTGGAGTGTGACAAGTCTCTCTAATGTTTGAGGACTCATGTGAGACATAGTCCCTTTTCAATCCTGCAGATCATTGCTAATGACACAGGGAACCCTACAGACTGCTGCTCCACGGCCACTGTGACCATCGACCTCATCGACAGCAATGACCACATCCCTGAGTTCCCCCAGAGCACCTACAGCCTGAGTGTGATGGAGAACAGTCCCAATGGCACCATCATCTCCTCAAACATCACGGTCAGGCACTGAGCAGGGGGTGGGCACACCTAATATCCCCCAGCAGGGCACTGGGCACACCTAGCACTTCTAATACAGCTTGTGCTGAGGATACTGATATCTTCATACACGCAGAAAGGACTCAAGGCCATTGGGTACTCAAGGATGAGACCCCTTGCCTATCAGGGCCATATTTTTGGGGTGCTCACTGCCAACAGCCACTGCCCCGGACACATCACTGCTCTGAGGGCTGAAACAGATTGATCAGATGGTTCCTTCTGTCCTATAGGCCTATGATCCAGACAGTGGTGTCCTGGGCCAGATCACCTACCAGCTGCTCCCGGAGACCATGTAAGTTAGGGCAGAGCCAGCCACAACCAGGGCATCATCCTGGGGAGTGGGCTCCAGGCCTGAAGGCTCTGTGTCTGACACAGCCTTACAACCTTCATGGTGAACGCCACAACCGGGGCACTGCTGGTGTACGACGGGAGCTTGCTGGACCGGGAGACTCGCTCCATCTACTACGCCAACCTCCAGGCTAAGGATGGGGGTAACCAGGTGGGCACAACAGTGCTGGAGATCACCGTGCTGGATGCCAATGACAATGCTCCCATCATCATTGGCTCCTACTTCATCTCGGTGGACGAGGGGCAGAATGTTAGCACACAGATCCAGGTATGTACCAACAGGTGTGGAGGGGTTGACAGGGCTGTCAGAGGGGAGGGACTGTCCTCAAGGTGCCCAACAGCCCTGTTCCAAACGCTGACCTTTTCAGGCCATCGACAATGACGAGCCTGACAGCCCCAACAGCAAATTGAGCTTCAAGATCTTGGAAGGACCATACAGCAACAACTTTACCATCAATGCAAACACAGGTGAGATGCATAGCAATGAGCCGCTGGACTGCGAGGCCTTGGAAGATGAGCTTGGACAGATGGTGGTGACAGTGATGGTGTATGACCACGGCGAGCCACCGCTGAACACCACAGTGAACGTCACCATCACCGTGGGGGTGAGCCCTGGGCACAAGCAGGGACAGGCTGGGGCAGGCTGGGGCTTGGAACTGGGATGGATGGGCAGGGCAGGGATGTGGAATCCCTGGCTGTGGCAGAGGTGCCGTGTCTCCAGGCTTTCTGTGGGGGCAGAGTGAATAGTTGATGAAGGAGAGGGCATGTGTAGCTCCTGCCTGTGGGCAGGCAGGTGCCCACACTCTTGTCCCCAGCTGGCTGTGGGGAATCCTGTTTCCTGGAAGGGCTACAGCCATGGGCTTTGTCTCCTGCAGGACCTGAATGACAACATTCCCGTGTTCCTCAACCAGTCCTATGAGTTCTCAGTCTTTGAAAGCTCTCCAGGTAGAAGTTGCATGGCCAGGCTTGTGGGACCAGCAGTGGCCCTGAGTCAGTGCCCACTGCTCACTCAGTGTCTGTCTCCAACTGCAGGGTCCTTCGTGGGTGAGGTGAATGCCACAGATGCCGACCGGACAGAGATCAATTCCCGCATTTCATTCCAACTTGAAAGAGGCAGTGGCTCCAGCAACTTCTTAATCCGCTCATCCCGCCTGGGGCCAGGGAACTACAGTGGGCAGCTGTCCGTAGACCCTGACGTGTACCTGGACTACGACACGCTGCGGCTGAAGTTCTTCACCCTGACAGTGCTGGCAGAGAACACGGCTGCAGACAACCCAGGGGACAAGGCCAATGTCTCAGTGATAGTCCACATCCTAGATGTCAATGATGAGCCCCCCACCATCCTGCCAGGCTCCTTGCAGGATGTGTCGGTGGCTGAGAACGGGACACAGCAGGGTGTGATCCACACGCTCAATGCCTTCGACCCTGACACCAACCACTCACTGGTCTTCGAGCAACTGGTGGTCGCCTGCTTCAAGGGGGACAGCAGTGCTGAGGACGTGTGCTGGGACTGGTTTGTGCTGGCACCCAACGGCTCAGTGCTGGTGAACAGCTCGGACATCGACTATGAGGTGTGTGACAGGGTCTTGCTCACACTGCGTGTGGAGGACCTGTTCACTGAGATGGGCAGCCGCTACAGCCAGAACGGTACGGCCCCACTGCCCCCTCCTTCCACCACCTCTGGCTATGGCAGGTGCTGGGACCTGCCTCTCCCACCTCCCACAAGAAGCTGTGGGCAGCAGGGCAGGACCTGAGTGGTTTGGCTAAGGAGGGAGGGTGTCCCCAGCTCTTTTGACCTGAGCGTTTTGGGAGGATGGGGCTCCCAGAGGAAGCAGAGGATGGTGCTACAGGGCTGCTCTGTTGGTGATCAGAGCTCTGCTTTTGGGACATTTGCAGAAACCCTGAGGATTATCATTATTGATGTGAATGACAACACACCAGTCTTCGAGGCCATCACAGAGACTTTTGGTGAGCAGCTGGGGTTAGCACATCACGTGGGCTCCTCGCTGCACCCACACATGCCCTGCCACATTCATCAGCAGCAAGGATCTTCCCCAGGCCCAGGGCAGGGCTAAGCAGTGTGGGGGCCAGGTTGGGTTTACTCAGTGCTTTCCGTGAAAGCTGTGGGGCCAAGGGCAGCAGTGAGTGCTTGGAACCCTGGGGCTGTGTGGGCATGGGGTCTGCAGCAAGTCTGGCTGCTCACCAGCATGACTGCACCATCCATCTGTCTGTTCCTGGCAGTGGTTGTCCCTGAAGCTGCTCCTGTGGACCTGCAAGTGGCTACTGTGAAGGTGAGGAGCTGCCTGCCTGTATCTGTCAGCCCATAGAGCCTTGTTCACTTGTCCCCATCGTGGGCAGGCAGGGGCCATTCCCACCCATGCTCCTGCCGTGGTCTGTCCCTGCAGGCCACAGATGCTGACTCAGGGCTGGGGGGAATCATCACCTTCTCCATCGTCAGAGTGGTGCTTGTGGAGGACAACGGGGTCACTCGGCCCTTTGAGAACCTCTTCAGGGTGTCCACAACGCTCGACAAGGGCACCTACATCGGGAATATCCAGTGAGGCCATGGGTCTGGGCTGGGGTGGGGGGATAGAGCTCAGCTCCTGCCTGCTGCAGGGCCAGCACGGGCTGGAAAGGCGACAAAGCCTTTCTGGAGTCCTGCCTAGGCATGGAGGTAGGATGAAGTTTGAGGGATGGCAGGGGGCATCCTGTGCAGTGCAGTGGGACTGCTGATGTCCCTGTCCTCACAGGGTGGCCAGCAACCTTGATGAATCACTGAAGGGGCAGTACCAGGTGACGGTGGAAGCTAAGGATGGTGAGGAACCAGTGCACAGAGCACAGACTGTGCTGAATGTGAGTGTCACCCCCAACTCCCATCCCAGGACGCCATGTGCCTGACCCAGCTCCACTCACCCCTGCTCCCCACACACAGATCTTCACAGTGGATCAGAGCTACCGTGTTCAGCTCCAGTTCTTGTCAACGGTGGAAGAAGTCCAGAGTAACTCCGACATTATTAAATTGTAAGGGGTGCTTGGCCAGGGCTGGGGGTGCATGGCTGGACCCACCAGCTGTGCCTCTCAGCTTCACGGACGGTGAACAGGGCGGGTCAGGCAGGTCCCCACTAGAGGAGGGGGCTGCAGGGGGTCCATCTGCTTCCTGTGTCTGTGAGCAGAACAGCAGGATGTCCAGCCCAGCTTCCCCCCTCTCTCTTGTTCCTAGGACCCTGACCAGTGTGACCAAGACAGCAGTCTATGTGGTGGCCATCCGAAGCATAGAGGACACCCGTGACACCCGGTGAGTGGTGGTGGGGAAGAGGACATGGTGGTGGCATCGGGGTGTCACCTGATGATGCACATCATCACACTCTCCCCATCTCTCTGGTTCTGCAGCGCGGATGCCAAGACAGTGATGGAGGTCTACTTCGTGTACAGCAATGGCACTGCTCTGGACATCAATGACCTGAGGATGTGAGTGCTGGAGCTGTGCACGGGCACTGCCACGTGCTGGAGCCAGCCCAGCTGCTCACACCTCCGCTTTCCTTGGCAGACTCATCCAGTCTGATCCGGTGGGCTTGGCTGAGCTGATGAAACTGGGCCTGGCTGTCATTGTGAGTGGGGCCAGGCAAGGGGAGAGGGCAACAACCCCTTTGTGGCTGGCTAGGGGGGTTCCACGGGCTGGAACTGTGCCCTCACCCCTGCTCTGTGCCAGGGCCCCGGGGAGGTGACAAAGCCTACCAAGGAGATAGAGCTGATTGGCATTATAGCAGGATTGGCAGCATTCCTGCTCATCTTCATACTCATCGTGACCCTGGTTTTGGTACTCACCACCAGGAGGTACCTCACTGCCTTTACCTCCTCCTACCACCACCCCATCCTCACCAGTACCCCCAGACCATCCCCATCCTCCAACCTGCTTCTGCCCTCCCCATCCCACAGCCCAGCTCCTCCCTGCCCCTCTCACACCCCCCATCCCTGGGCTTTGCAGCTACAAGAGGAAGCTAAGTGCCATGAAGGCTCTGAAGGTGGCCACAACATTCAACCCTGCCACAGCACAGCAGGGAGCTGGCATCCCCGGGACCAACCAGTACAACGCTGAGGGGTGAGTAAGGGGCTCCCTGCAGCAGCTGGGGAGAGACCAAGCTTGTCCACATCCAGGGACTGCAGCACCCCAAGGGGCTGCACTTAACTGCCACCCATCCCTGACCAGGGCCAACCCCATGCTGAACCACCCACTTGATCCCTCCCATGACCTGGGCTTCCATGAGGACTCCATCTCTGTGACCAGGTGAGCTCTGTGGGCAGGTCCCAAAGGCCACAGGCTGTCACTTCATACCTCACTTCTTCAGTGCCTGGGTCCTTTTTTACCTCCCACCCTCCATTCTCCACAGCATGAATTCCCTGGATGAAAATACAGTAAATGCACCAGCAGATGACAACTTTGAGGTCGAGGTAAGTGTGCAAAGAGCTCCCAGCTCCAGCGCCCTGCATCCTTTTCTCTCTGCTGTGGTCCCCAGGGCGTCAGGGACCCCTTCTGTCCTTTACTCTGTACCCCTCAATAGCCCTCAGCTTCTGGGAAGGATGGGAGTCCCTGCCCTTTACTCTGTCCCCATCCCTTCTGACCATGCTCTCCTCCTGCAGCAGGTCAAAATGCAGCCAACAGACCCCACTGACAAGGAGGTGCTGGTGGCTGCCCTGAACCTGAAGGAGCCCACCAAAACAGCGTACCTCAACACCACCTTCACCACCACAGACTTGTGAGTGGGCTCACGGGGTGCAGCAGGGCCAGAGCAGGACTCAGGCAGCTGCTTTGGTGTTGATACGTTCAGTGTCTGGCAATAAAACTGTTCCATAGCGATCATGATGTCCTGTGGCCATCAGTCCATTTGCCTAGAGGGCTCAGTCAGGTTGGAGTTTTCCATCCCATCATGAAGTGCTGGTTTTGGGGCAGGTGCCAGAGGGGAGGTGCCCCTGTGGGGCTCAGCCTGGCTTCTTGTCCCCAGGACCCTCTCCACCCCGGGGGAGGGAGGTGCAGGCAGCCCCGGGCAGAGGTTTGTGCAAGGTTTTATTACCCAACATCCACATTGACAGACTGATCCTCCCGCCCCTTCCTCCC
>VXBI01010138.1:0-18002 GCA_013397375.1 Toxostoma redivivum | reverse complement strand
AAAAAGAAAAAGAAAAAGAAAAAGAAATAAAAAGAAAAAGAAAAAGAAAAAGAAAAAGAAAAAGAAAAAAAAGAAAAAGAAGGAAAGGGAGGGAAGGAGGAAGGAGGGCAAAGGGGAAAGGAAAGAGGAAAAAGGAAAGGGGAAATAGGAAAAAGTAAAGGGGAAATAAGAAAAAGGAAAGGGAATGAGGAAAGAGGAAAGAGAAAAGAAGAAAGAGGAAAGAGGAAAGGAAAAAGGAAAGGGGAAATAGGAAAAAGGAAAGAGGAAAGGAAAGAGAAGAGGAAAGAGGAAAGGGGAAGGGAAGGGGGAGAGGAAAGAGGAAAGAGGACAGGGAAAAGGAAAGATTATTTCAGTATGGAGGAATTTACAATGATCATTTAGTCCAACTGCCTGAGGGCTTATCAGAAATTAAAGCCCACTGCAAACCTCAGCAGTTGTGGAAAGCATGACACTGTGTCTGGGAATGCAGAGGCACACAGGTTCTTCTGGCAAATCTTTGACTGCTGCCAACATGGGTGCTACAGGGATCCAGCACTCAGCATGTAGCACCAGAATATTGAAAACACATCAGTAGTGATTTTTCCTGTGCTGCTGTAGATTAGTGAGTGTTTGCTCTGGTCAAGGATTAAGCTGAGTTAAATGGAGGAATAATGCATCATAATGTGCTGGTACAACACTGCACCTCTAAACAGAGTCACTGTATCCTGCTTCCAGCAGGAAGTCAGCTGTAAAACAAGGTGCTTGCTGCACCCTTGCAGCTGGTCATGTGTGCTGGGAGATGCAGAAAAGCCCTACATTGCCCCCTGAGTGGAAGTTTGTATACACATGATAAAGAAGATAGTTCTCAACACTGAAGTTTTTCAGAAATAAAAAGAGATTGCCAGGAAAAGGACCTGATTTTTAGGGTGACAGGGCTTTAGCACATCCTCCCACACGAGGAGGATTCACAAGGCAGATCTGCCACACTTGTGCTATACTGCACAGTAGGAAATTATCTATAACTAATTCTACTATGAATGTTGACAGAGCAGATATTTTTCCTTGTGACATCTAATATCCCAGCATATCTGCTAATCATGCAGGCAGCATGTCTTATTTCTGAATTGGGAAGGAATACAAGGTAACTATGTTATTACCACAGACTTGTTTTCACCAGCTGCATGTGTTATTTAAAGCTAGGTTTATGTAAAGAGCTGGGCGTCAAAGGGTATGACAAACAAAACTCGATTATATGTCAGACCTTTAAATAAAATAAATTGTGCTCAGTTGAAATGTGCACATGCAAATTAGTCATTTGGTATTTAACTAACATAGTAATCAATTTAAAGGCTCCAGACATTTAAGATTTTATTTATCCATTTATTTCCTACTGCCCATCTGGTGTGCATGCCAGAAATGGTAATATTCTACAAGCCAAATGAGAAAAGAATAAAAAGCAAAGTAAAAAAAACCCAGAAAGCCAGATTCACTCTATAAGGCCTCTCCTCAAGAGTCCCTTAGATGGAATTGCCTAATTTTTCAATATTATATGGATAAAGAAATAGATTTGCAATTTTTAAGGTTTTGTTTTGGTTGGTTGGGTTTTTTTTGGTTGTTGTTGTTGTTGTTGTTGTTGTTATTTAGGAAGCAACCAAAGATTCCGGTTGATGATTACTGAAGTAAAGTATGCATAGTGTTCTTGTCTGTTTATCATAACATGTCATCCTGACCTAGCAAAATCTATACAAACAACTCTCTCTTCATAAGTATCCATGATTCTTATTCCAGGTAACAGAATTAAATATAGATCACACTTTTCAGGAAAATGTTCTCTAAGATTACTTATGGAAACATCAAAACTAGTAACCAGGAAATGAATTCAGTAACCCCCTACTTTAAAAAATAAAACCAGCGAAACACAGCCAGAGGAGAAAATAGAGCTTCTCTTTCATAGTATCTCAGCAACTTATCACTTATCAAATGGTGACACTCAGACTATATTTTACATGAAACAATAGCCTAGGATCCTTGAAAAGTCCTCAGAGAAGGTTTTGGAAGATATGTCAGCCTCTCAGCCTCTGGTTCAACAGAACCAGACATCTCTTACTCTAACTTGTACGAGTGCTCGTGCTTCTACTCTACTTTCAGTTAGCAAATGCTTCAAATCTCTCTGGAAGAAGAAAATGGGTGGAAAACTCTTCCACATAAGTTAGACTTCATATTATTGTTTATATTTTGAGAATGGTAGAAAGGATTGGCATATACTTTCATTTAATGCCTACACTACTCAAGACTGACTGTAACTGAGTGCTGCAGTACTGAGATGGAGGATAAATCTTGGAGGAACCACAACTATGTTTTTCTAAAAAAGTTATTACTGCTTTTTTTTTTTTTTTTTTGGACAGAAAACAGAGTTGTGAATCCTCTGTGCAAGCTGTGCTTTCCAGTTACAGTGAATGAAGTATCTGAGTCACAGAAAACAATAAATTTTGATTTACATAGGTGTCTTATGTATTTGTTATGGTCTAACATAGGAAGTTCTGACTTTAGAATGGCATATTTAAACAGGACTGTGCATGAACTGTATTTTAGCATCTACCACCTGGCTCCAGTCAGTTCCCTTTGGGTGCAGTGTATGGCAAGCAGCATCCAACATAGATTGTGCTCTAGCAGTCAACCTAACCCCAGACATAGGTGAGTGCCAGGTTTTCAAAGGAATATATTAAAAATCTGTTTCAAATGAAAGCAGATGTTTTTGGACATTGCTTGGTTGTCCAAAAAATGGAGGAATTTAATAGTCAGCTAATGAATAGTTTCTGTTATTTAGACTTGTTTCTAATCCTGCAGTTTCAGAAGGGCCTAAGGAAATACTGCTGAGGAGAAACATATATTTCTACTGCATAATGGAACTAGGAAGGTGGAGTAAAGCTGTTTCACTGCTATATTGCTCCTTTATTCATCAGAAAGTTTGCTTCTTTGAAGCACCAGAAAGAATCAAAGTTGATCAATAAATAATACATAATAAATATAGCAGTAATTTATGGACTATGATGTTTGGACCATGAACTTATGGACTAGGTTTGCTTTCTCATTGCACGCATTTTTCTTACATCAAAAAACTAACACCGTCTCTTCTTCATATACATAAAATGAACAATAATTTAAAAAATTATTGTAGACCTTAATTGTTATAGACCCAAACTGTTTTAAAAAAAATCTAATTTCTAAGGTAATTAATCTCATGTTCCAAATTCCTTTTATCAAATGTCATACAGGACCCTTCTATTGTAATTGTATGTAATGCAGTACATCTTGTTTATAATGATACTAATGGCTTTATAATTGGAGAACAGGAGGGAATAGTGCATAAGATAAAGGAACAAGACAATTTGTGGAATACAAGGGACCTATGACAACCATCTTGGTACAAGCCTCTAACTAATGAAAAATTAGGCAAAATCCTACTCCTCCACAGACCTGCCTGCCAGCAGAGGATGCCAAAGGGAGTCAGTAACCACTACATCTCTTCAAACGGAGCTGTGAGCACTCCTACTGCTGCTGCTTGAGACCAAAGAGCATAGTTTAAAAACCTACTGCCAACAAAATGCACTGAAATCATCTCAGTAGATGCTTGTTTGTTGTACAGGTCGTTATATGGCCTTTTTAATGTTACCTCAGTGGCCAAATGTGTTCAGATAAGGCTAAACAAGGAAATCAAGAAAAATATCTGCCACTCATTATTGCAAAAATTTTTAGATTTGTGCTTAGAGAAATCTGAAATTATTCTTTTAAATTGTGAAACAAATTCCTGCCGTGAGCATACCTTTTTTTATTATGTCGTTTTGATCTATAATAGCCCTGGGACTTTGTTTCTCCAACTATCTCACACTGTCCGGAATTTTAGATCCTGTCACCTGTGCAGCACTAATACATCCTTATGCAGGAAACACCCGCTTAGTGCTGCTAAATCAGGAGGCCAGTCAGCTTTATATCCAGCTTCTTTGAAAACCTTTTGTATAAAGGGTACTGTATGAAAGGCACCAATAAAACATTAATGACCTGTGCTTCCAATCTCAAACAGCAGGAACTCGCTCGAGTTGCTCAATTTCCATTTCTGCTAAAGACTGCAACATTGAGCATTTCTGTATATCATATTGTGTAAAATATTTCATTTTGAGCAACAAAAAAATACAGCACACATTTCGCTTGAAGTCCTGGATATTAACTATAAGTTTTTTCTGAATAAAGGCCAGTGTTTACTGGCCTGGCACTAGTAATCAGAATATAAATGGTCCTCTTTGTGAGGAAAAATTAAAAAGTATTTGGCTTTGGTTGTATTTTTGTGCATTGTAGAACTTATTATGGGTAAAATTTACATGTTATATGATGATCGCTACTGTTCTGTTGCCCAGCCATACATAGTATAGGCAATAAAAACAAAAATACTTTGGCTCCAACAAAAATAATTGAATACTTGCAGAACCTCTGAGTCTCATGATTTGGAGGCAATGACAGTGGTGTACTATGACAATTGAAATGAAAACCTTTGTTGGATTTGGTGGGCAAATGCCACCATCTCAAGGAAATAATAAAAAAATGAGTGTAGTACAGGATCCAAGTGAGGTTCTGCCTAACACCCAACTGCAAATTCTACTTGTGCTGTGATTCTATAAATACATTAGTGCTTTAATTTTGCAAGTGGGAATCCTAATTGGTCATTTTTTTCCTCCTCCCATACTACTTTCACTGCTCTGCCAGCCATGGGCAGGCTGAACCATGCAACTCCTTACTGTTGATCACGTTCCTCTGAAACTGCTGCACTGGAAACACCTTGCTGGGCTCTCTTGAAACTTTTCTTGCAGGTTATGGTAAGAATAAATTAACTGGTTTTAATTTTTTTTTATTCTTCCCTTGTCTATTTGCAAGTGTCCATGTACTATTATTAGGTATAAATTTATTTTCTTTTCATTAAATCTCAACCAGCTGCAGCTCCCTAATAAAAGCAGCACAAAACAAAATAATTCCACCAGTTTTGACATCACTAAATGGATCTTTTTGGATCGGAGTGCCTTAATCACATGGAAACCAACACTGCTCTGTATGATGAAATTCACTGTCAGTGAACTATTTAAAAAGCAGCGCAGGTGGGATTGACAAGATGTTCCCTGCTGCAAGAACAAGCAAGCAATGTTGAGGTTTCACATTTCTTTGCATTTTGATTAGTTGACAACATGTAACTGGGCTGAGTAAAAAATACTGTGCTCTCCTTCCACATCTAGAAGCAAGCTAAAAAATAAGAACTGGACAATTGCCGACATTCACCTCAGCCCACAAACTGGTTAGATATGGCCAAGTATAGGACTAAGTGCTTTAATGACTCTTAAAATGGCATATTTGTTGCTTTTCAATTCACATGCAAGCATATAATATGTTGTTTACATTTGTAATACATAGACACCGATTGTATCTGAGGAATGAAAGATATTTTGTCTATCTTGCTATAGTATCTCTAACAGTGTAAGAAGGAATATAAGAAACAGCACACATGGAAAAACTAAGCCCTTGTTATATTTTGTGTCAGGCATCAAGTTCAGGATTTTGTAAGCTGGATAGTGCATTCAGGTCATTGTTGTGGAAAAATTGCAGATGGATTTGTCCTTAATGAATTTGGCTTATGACGTTTTAAAGATATTTTATGACTTTGGTCTCTGTTTAGTGACTACCTCAATTTATTTCAATATTGTATAAAGAAGTCCTGCACTGAGGCAATAGATGAAGTAAATTTCCTCACTCTCATGGCAAATGACCATGAACCTAAGTAAACTCTAGCTCCCTGTCTGTCATTTAGATGTCAGCCTTGTTCTAAATATAACAGCAGAAATATGTGTAGCACTATACTTATAATACTTTTGTCTTCTAATTATCAGAAGCATTCAAAATGCCATAACACCTGAAAATATCAAAGGTAATAAGAACTTTATAAAGTAAATTGCTAGTACCAAATTAATCCCTTGTGTCCCTCTGCTGAAACCAGTAATGAAGTATGAAGTAATATCAGGGAGGAATTTGGGACATGATTTTTAAAACATTATCTAGCACAAATTAATTGCACACCAAAGGCTTTTAAACCATGTTAGATAAGCTACACAGTCAAGGCTAATCTTATTATAGTGACATAGTAATGTTAGAACTACATTACAGAGAATTTAATTCTGCTCCTTTGTGGCTTATTTAGGTGCCCATTATCTTCATTTTCTGCCCTATAGAAGTGCAGTAAAAGCTAAAAACAAACTCCGTTACATCTGTCACTTCAACTGAGTCTTGATTTTGTAGTGTGATTTTGATCATGGTCAGAAAATAAACACAATCAGTAAGAAAAGGGTTCGATCTTCAATGCCTTCTCAGTCACTCTTCTTCCCTCCAAACTGTACTGAAAAAGAGAAACAGCAAACAGTTAATTTAAAAAAAATAATTTTAAAAGCTTGAGTTTGGAGAAAAGTTAGAAATCAACTAGGAAAACTTACAGCTCAATACATTTATGAATTTGGAAATGAAAGGATAACAGTAAGGCATGAAAGAGAATTGATCTTTTTTTGAGATAAGATGAAGGTACGATTGTTAATGGAAGAGGAAAATTTAACTTGGTAATAGGAGTGCCTGTGGCAACGCTATCAATTCCATATTGTTAGGACAGAATTAAGGTAGAAAGGAACAAAACCAATGCAAAGAAAATCTTTTATATTTGCTTTTGATATTAAATTCACTCACTGTTTTGTTGTTTCATGGCATTGTTAGCCCATGCTGAATTGTTTTTTTAAAGTTCATCCTCTACTGAATGACTGTGAGAAACATTTACTGAGAAAGAAGACAGAACAGAAGAGCTGGGATATGGTGAACTCTAAGATGATCAAAGGATAAAAAGATAAGCCTAAGAAAGCTGATTTTTCTTTTGTGACATATTTGCAGGGCATATGTCAAAATACTGATTTACAACATGCGAGTGGTGACAATCAACACTCTTTCCTAAAGGGCAAATTGTGCCTGACAAATTTAGTGGCCTTCTGTGATGAGGTTACGGAGGCATTGAATGAGGCAAGAGAGACTGACATCAGCTACTGGGACTTGCATAGAGCATTTGACACTATTCCACACATCAACCTTCTCTCCAGACTGGAGAAGAACAAATCTTATGGATAAAGGCTTGGCTGGAGGATTACGCTCAAAGGGGTGTGGTCAGCAGCTCAGTGTCCAAGAGTAGAGCAATAAAGAGTGGCATTTCTCAAGGGTCACTATTGGACCAGCACTGCTTAACATCTTTGTCACTGACAGGGAGAGTGAGATTGAGAACACCCTAAGCAAGTTTGCCAACAACACAGCTCTTGGTGGTGCAGGAAGAATTGCTGTCCACAGGGAGCTTGACAGTCTTGAGAGATGGCACTGTGCAAACTTAATGAAATTCAACTAGGCCAAGCATAAGGCTCTGTACACAGTTTGGGGCACCCCCACGTGCAAAAACAGATAGAGAATGTGATTGGGAGCAGCTCTAGGGAGAAGGACTCGTGGGTGTTGGTGGATGAAAAGTTTGACATGACATGGCAATGTGAACAGGCAGCCCATAAAGCCAGCCACATCCTGGGGTGCATCCAAAGCAGCCTGTCCAGCTGGGCAAGGGAGGGGATCCTGCCCCTCTGCTCTGCTCTGGTCATACCCCACCACCCAGCTCTCAGGTTCTAAAGATGGGAAGGACACGGACTTGCTGAATCAGATGCAGAGGAGGAACAGGAACATGATCAAAGGGGTTCCTTCCAGCCAAAGCTATTCAATGATTCAATGATTTCTGAAAGAGTTGCTGAAATCTTACCCACTTTGCAAAAAGGAGTTCCGCTCTTTACCTCATTTCTATGGATGTGGAGGAACATGGTGTCACAATCTCATCTCAACTTGCTTTTAATATGCATAAGATTATATGCTTGAAAAATGAAGCCTCGTCAGGTGCAAGGGAGCTGCAGACAACTGAGTCAGGCATGGGGTCATGCCAGCTTGATCAGGGCTTTGTCCTTTTGGGATCTGAGGACACCTGATGGGAGTTATAGCCTGCACAACACCCAGGCAGGTGCCACTGCTGATTTATCCCGGGAATTTCATTATCATAGCTCAAAAAGTACTTGCTGCAAGTAAAAATAGGAGGAGATTAAAAAACTATTTTTTATTCCCCTCAATACTGCCCAAGGGTATTGATTAGATTTATTATTAATTGGTAAAAAGAAAGTACAACTAGAAGCATATTATACAGCCATATCTTTATATATGCTGTTCCTTCCTCAGCCCTTCCAAAGACGGTGATCTGAAACATGTTCACATTGGATATCTGATGGCATGGTGTTCTGGCTCCTTGTTTTATTTCTTTTATGCAAAATGGTCTATAAATCTAATATAGAATTGCAATTAAAAGATTACTTAGCAAGGAGAACCTGTGGACTAGTGCAGGGAGCAAGGACAGCCTTTTCTGTGGGATATTAGATCCTTGTTTTAAAGCAGTTAAGATGTGACTGAAAAAAAGCATATTCCATCTATTCACAGTCATCTGACATTTTTCCTGGGATTAGAATCATTATTAATTTAGTGCATTTGGGTCTGTTGTAGCACATATTGATGCTCTTCCCTTGAGTAAAATTTTCGGAGGAAGTCAGAATTACTGTAAGAAGTAGTAGATTTCAACCAGAGTACAGGCTGTTAGGAGATAGCTGCATGGAAGGGTCAACCTAAAGCTTAGTAGTGGTCAAAAAGCCAGCATGTTACAAATTATTAAGAAACGGACAGTGGAAGTTATTAAGCTGCTAAAATGCACACCAATTTCTTCAATACTGACTATAACTTAACTTCTTGCATCTCCAGAACACTGTATTAGAATTTAAAAAATTTCAGAGGGAGGAGATGAGGCACATAGATGCACTAACTGAGAAGAGCAGCTAGTGCTAAGGACTCTGCACCTACACTGTAGATAGCTCAGGAATTTTTCTTATAGCCGAATATGTCTACTGTGCACACAGGTCAAAGTTTTCTGCCAGTTGCAGACCTGTTCAGGTTGATTGTTTGTGTCTGGAAAAATCTAGTTCTTATGTGTCAAAATTGTTCAGTGTGGAGTGAGTGGCACAAACAGGGGACATTCCTCAAATCTGCCTTTACTGTTGGAATCAAAATGCTGTAGATGCAGTGGAAGGTGATCAAGGGTAGGTCAAGGGTAGCTTCCTCAGGGGTTACTATGAGGATAAACAAGCAGCTGTGTGTCCAGAAGGGGACCTGAAAGACGATTAAACTCTTGGATGGCATAGGCAATGAAAAGCGTAATTTACTGTCTACTTCTGCTGAAAAAAACCCTATAATGTACTTGATAAACGTAGCACGGGAGTAGTTCAAAACTGACAAGAGAAAAGGACTCTTCTTACTGCCATAGAGTCTGTTATAGACTCTAGGATTCCATATGGACTCAAGAGAACAGAAATTTAATTTATGGAAAATAATTCATAAATAGAAAAATTAACTCTATCCCAGTAAGTTCCTTAACTGAAAATGGTGGGACCCCTGGGTTTTTTTGGTGAAGTATCACATCCTCTTTGCCCTGTTCTAGTGCTCTTCCATCACCTACACTTTTGACTTGGGACACTCTTAGAAAGAGATTACTCAGTTAGACAGACCTTTGATCTTATACTGTTTGGCTTTTATTACAAGTATAAATATAGGTATTTGATGTTCTTTGCAGGGCACTGCAAATTGTAGACAACCTGCCTAATTCTTTGGATTTATGGGTGTTCTTGACAATTGTTTCTGATCCTAGTGATCTCTCAGGATTGAAATTTCTCTTTAATTAGATAGAAAGAGTTGGAAATAGAAATTAATTCTAAACCCTAGGTATCATTTAGTTTCATAGTGTCTGCAGTTCAGAATTAGTCTGGATTTAAATCCACATTTATTGAACTATGATTGAAGCAGTAAGATAATTCCTTCAAACTTAGTAAATTAAAATTGTTTTTGTAATATGTGCTCTAAAACATTGGAATCAGAAAATAAATATAATTTAACTTTTATTCTCTTTAAAGAAATGGTTTCTCTCATGCATTGGATTTTCTTTTATGTAAAGATTTTTCCTTCCATCACAATTTTGCTTTGCTATTTTAATTATTTAGAAAACAGCTGAGCAAGTCAACTTTCTCTGAATGTACTCTTTTACATTAGAATCCAAATCTGTTTGCTTTAATAAGTATTGTTTTCACTGTACTGTGTACAAATAATATTCATCTTGTTCTGAATTTTATAGAGTAACTTGAGAAGTGCAGTGCTTACAGCATTAGGTTTGTTGCTATTTTATCCACAACTGAAATATTTTGTCCAGTGTTTCATTTAGTCTCTGCTGCCTTTCAGGAGAGAGAAGGTATAGGCATTTATTTGCTACACTTTAGAATTATCCAGTCTTCTCACAATAAAAATTTAGTTCTGTTCAGTTTTAGTTTTTTATGATTACAGTCAATTTATTTGTAGTGACAGATGACCAGGGAGCATCAGGTGGTTCTAAAGACTTTATTTGAATGAGATGTGAGGGATTATGAATACTTGTGTAACTTAAGGAGTCTTATGATCTTACATGTCTCAGCCTTGCTTTGGAGAAAACCACAAGAGAACAGCACTTTGCTGCTGCATGTTTAATACTATTGGTTGTCTTAAGGTTTCTGAAGGAAACAGGGGTCAATGACCCTTGGTACCAGCCAGTAGGAATAGGCCACCATAATTGTTTTTTCTTTATCCCAAGAAGATTTAGGCCATTATAAACTTTCCTACTTAAACATATGAGTTCAGTTTCCTTATGCAATGGTGTCAACACCTTTCAATGAACTGCATGAATTGTGTGAGCAATTTTGAAATAGCTTGGAAAGAACTCCCAATCTGTGATCATGAAAATGGGGAAACAGTAACAGTGCAAAGAGAAGTGCTGAAAACGTATACCCAGCTCCCTCACTCCAAAAATCCAACCCAAAGTTAAGCATTCTTCTGCATGGTTCTCCAAAATTTGATTATAAGAGACAATGTTAACAATAAGCATTACAAATTTGGATTGAACACAAAAGTCTGCGTTTCTTAAAAGCCTCTGCTTTAAGGTATAAACCTGCAGTTTAAATGGTTTACAACACTAGAAAAACCTCTAGGGTCAGTACAAATAGATTCAATCTCACAGTTATCTACTAATATTCTTTCCTCTGCCAGACAGAAATGAAACTCTGTGTTATGTTTTGAGATATATTTACAAAAGTAAAAATTCTGTTTTAAAGCCCCAGCTGAATGACAGCCCTGCTCTTTATTCAAGTGCTTATTATATCAGACTGAAAACAGTAGGTCAAATATAAGATCTGAAGTGGAATGTCCTTGTTCTCCTGATTTTTTTCCAGGTTTGTCACAGGATCAACTTTTGGCATGTAAAATACTGAGATGAAATTACTGCCTCCATACTCAAGGGATGTGATATTCCCCCTCTGCTCCACTTTGATGTCATCTGGAGTACTGTACCCTGCTCTGGTGTCCTCCTCACAAGACATGGACCTATTGGATCAAGTCCAGAGGAGGGCAACGAAAATTATCAGAAACACCTCTCCTATGAAGAAAAGACTGAGAGCTGTGGTTGCTCAGACAGCTGAAGGCTCCAGACACACACTTTTTTGGCCCCTCAAGACTTAAGGGGGCTAGAAAGAAAGATGGGAACAGACTTTTTTTAACAGGGCCTGAAACAAAATCTGGACAAGGGGCAATGTTTTTAAGTTAAAAGTAGTAGATTTGGATTAAATAGGAAAAAAAAAGATTTTTTTTACAATGAGAGTGGTGAAACATTGTAACATCTTTTCCAGAGAGATGATGCCCCTTTTCAATGTGAGGTCAAATGGGGCTTTGAAAAACCTGGACTAGTTGAAGATGTCCCTGCTCATTGCAAGTGGTTTGGACTAGATGAACTTTAGCTCTTATATTATAGTTTGATTAAAATAAAAAATCAGAGTGATCCTTTTTTTTTTTTCATGGATGGCATTTCTTTAGTATTATGTTCCTTGGAAGTTTTGTCCACAAAGAAGGTACAGAACATAAGAATTAATGGATTGCTGTACTGGACCAGATCAGAGTAATGCAGTTTTTGATGTTTATTGTGAGATAAAATAAAATAGAAGTAAATATGCAACAACTTCCAAGCTTCAAATTCTTTCAGAATAAACCTTTTTGGTACACTTCTTCTGAGTGCTGTGGCAGTTCTCTTGTGCTGTAGGGGCCTGTATCCATCCCTACATATTGACTGTGTTATCTGAGAGGCCCTATCACTGTTGCTTCTTGGCCAGTAGTGGGCCCATTTTGGAGTCAGCTGGTACTGGTTTTATGGGACACAAGGGAAGCTTCTTGCAACTTCTCATACAAGTCACCCCTACAACCCTTCTGCCACCAAAACCTTACCATGCAATCTCAATATATTCCACGTCTAGCCTCTTTGAATGACACTTCTAATATTTACCATTAAAGCCATATTTATTGCACAATCTTCACAATCAACAAAAAAGAATTTGCCATGCCAAAATCAAAATGACATCATCATAACCCTGAATAAAAGTGGCCAATTTACACCAAATCCACTCTTTATGCCTTCAACATTGGAACAACCAAAACTTCCCACCATCCCACCAGTTTGCTCTCTAGCAGCAGTCCATCCATGTTCTGCCCTTTATGTCTCCCAGTTACTTATCTCAGATTACTTGAGCCTCATGTTGAGTATTGAAAAGTACTCTGGAGTGTTGACCCTGACACAGGGTTTCCATCAAAGCTGTTCTATCACTCTTGCATCATCATGTAATATTTTCCCTACTTCTCTTGTATTTTTGAAACATTATATCTTTAGCCCTTAATCATCCATAAATTCTGAAAAGACATTATCTTGTGGGATCATTTTGTGGGGAGTGGATACAAATTCCTCTTTGCAAGAGGAACCAGAAGTCTGTGTAGCTTGTGAGAACAGGTAGAGAATGAAGTAGGCAGGTTTGCAGAGTACTGAGTTCTGAGTCAAGAGAGCATGATTAATTTTATCTGGAATGCTATCAGAGTCCTTGATCTCATCCAAACTGAAATTAATTTAGCTGAGACCTCACTCATGACACAATGCAGATTTCACCAATTTACTTTAACTTGGAGCTTTATCATCTGGTACAGAATCCAGGGTATAAATGAGAGTCTTAGCATTCACGTAGTAGTCAATGGATTAGATTGGACCCTGTAGCTGAGATCTGCTTCTAGGACAACAACTTTTGAATGAAGCTAAAGTGAGTTGAGCAGTAGAATTCTGTTAGCTTGGTTCATGTTTAGGAAGTTTAAACTTTCCTTTAGTATAGGACTTTGTTCCAAACTCCTATTACAGAGAAGGTAATGTATCAAAATACCCTAGGCAGGGAAATAGTCATTCCCTAGGTTTTACATTTATGTGACATGGTAACTTAGTGAAGTCTAAAGCAGACAACTTCATAGCAGCGGTGGGAACCAAAGATTATTTTTCAGTAAGGTATGTAAGGCACAGTAGGAGACACTATTTGAAATGACCTTCTGAATGGCTTTGGACCAACACAAAGTGCATAATAACGATGGTGCAGTTACTGTGTTCCACACTGAGCTCCAAAAGAATAATTGTCAGTCGGTTGTGCTTATAGCATGTTGTTTATACAACACATTTTACAAGTGAACAATAAAAATCTACATTCTCAACTTTATTAAAAAGTAAAATCAACAGCATGATGCTGTAGTGTTGACCCAAAACATATGGCCAAATAATAAAACAGAACAGAAAAGTAATTTAAAAGGCCTAATATACCAGACTGCGTTGCATAGAATACTTTATAAAGCTTTAAGTGAACTGTGAGAAGTTTATACCTATTTTCCGACTGCTCTCCAAGAGAAATTCTGACCTAAGGTTAGCTGCAACTGCGTTATGATAGGAGTAATAAAATAAACTTTTCTAAATTTAGTTTTAAATCTGAAACCTTGCCTGTGTTTTTGACTATAGCTAAAAGAAGTATCTTGTAAAGAAAATTCACAAATCATAAATTAAAATACAGAAGAATGCAAATTTAATATTATAAGGATTTATTAAGCAACTGTAAAAATTACACATATCACACTATTTCTGTACATGCATATCTCCAAACTGTTAAGTGGTTAGATATTTTAAGTCAGATACTTGAATGAGTGCTATGAAAGAGAACATCTTAAATCTGCTGTAACAATCTGGTTTGGTTTATGTTGGCAAACCAAGTCTACAGTCAATATTTGTGGACTTCAGCTGAGAATTCAATTTGCAGCCCTGACAGCTCTTGGTGAAAAATAAAAGGTTTGTAATAGAATGATAATCAAAAGTTCTTGGATCTAGCTCCCTGGGGTATTATAGCAAGCTATCAGCATTTTCCACATAGAGATAGCTGGCTGTTGTTGAAAAATGAAGATTTGGTTTCACTGATGCTCAGTCTCTAACTCTATTGGCATGCTGTGCAAGCCCTGCAATGAGAGCCCGAAAAGATTTTTTACAAAATATCAAATACATCAACATCCATCTCTAAGCTGATCAGATCTTCTCAAAGACATTAGAAGTACGGTTTCCCATCTCTTTCCATTTCCTCAGACTGACCACTGGACCTTTTATTGTTATCATATTTCCATCATATATGCTAACAAGCATAGCCTTTCTATTGACCCTCATTTCTGCTTTTTCTGGTCAGATTCTTTCCCCTATCATCATAGTCCTGCTGTATCTGATTTTAGAGGCTACTGAGAACTATGTACACCTTAGGAAATTAATTTGACATTTGGTTCATGTGACAATTTATGCTAGACCTGCCATTTTTCCCAGTGTTAATTCCAACCCCTTCTCAGCACTACCTTGTACCTGGCAACACTACTTTTCTTGAGATTTCTAAAAGCATTCTAGTGGCTTTCTGGGGCATAAAGAAAATTTGTATTATGAAGGAAACACCAGTGACACACTTGAAAAAAGCCTTCTTTCAAAAATCAGTCTTTTCACTGCAGTGCATTTCTTGGTAGGTTTTGAACTAGGGAGTGCCTTCCAGAAAGCTTCAAATTCTGTCAGCTGCAGCCCTCTCATCAATGTAAAGAGCAAGTCTGCCACAGATTATTATTTACTCATGTAGCCCAGAAACCAAATTTCAGAGTAGACTTCCTCTGAGTTTGCAGAAAGAGGGGTAGATCAGGCTGGAAAAGCCTGAGTATCTGACAATACGCTGCTTTGAGTGGACTTCATGCAGCATCACTGCTCAATCTGTTATTTGTACACTACATGGTTCTGGCACCCTTGGCCACGCTCTGCTCCACCACAGCTGAATGCAACTCTGTGTCCGCCTCCTGAAATGCTGCTCACCCATCTATTAAGGAAATAGTTCCTCTTCCAACTCCAAAAGTCAGGGAAACTCTGGTTTATAGGAGATCTTGAAGCCCATAGTTTTCTTCTAGTATATAAAGCTAAAATTAAATACATGATTTGCGCAGTCTGCCCATGAGGCATCCATATTTCCATCTTCATTTTGGAATTTTTTCCCCTCTTAGGAAATTACTTTGTTGACTCACTTCAAAGGAGTGGGATTCAAGGTGTGTAAAGGTAGTTCTCTGAAAATGAAACTCAGACACAGAACCCAGCCAAAGAGTCCCCACCTAAAAAGCTCATCAGCTTCCAAAGACTTATTTTATATTAAAAATTTTACTGTATCCATAGGCAAACATTAACCATAGAGAGATTATTGATCCCTTTTAGGGATGTGTGTTTTATACATAATTTAACTGCCCACTTCATAACAAATGAATTGAGCCTGACTCTTACATATCATGACAATTTAGAAGGAAAAATATGCAGAGTTGATTAATTTCTATGTAAAAATAATCAATAATTTATAGAAAGCATTTTGAGAGAGGTTAAACTGCAAATTTTTTTTCATTAAAAACTTAAATATTTATCAAATGTGTTCTGTGAGAATAAATAAAGGTCACTTGCTGGGAGACTGAAAATTATGTTCTGATACTGGTGAAAGAAGATTCATGAAGATACAGAGGCTCAGGCATCAATAGCATTGGCCTTCTGAGAGTGCAAAGCCCTTCAGATGTCAGGTCAAAAGCAAATGAGAGCAGATGGAGGCCAAAGATATTGGAAAGAGGAATTTCAAAGGAAGACAAGGGAGTGTCAGCTCGTCACAAGGAAAGATAGTATGAGACAAGGACCTCTGAGTAAAAGGAATAAGAACATTGAAATTGTGATTTCATTTTTCTTTAACATTTTTTCTTACATTTCGATATATTATAAAGTGGTAGTTCTTCCATATGTTTTCCTGCTGCTAAATCCCAAAAATCCCTCCAGTTGCTCTTTTGGAACTTTTCACACTTTAGCAATTGAACTGATTTTGTCAAAAAGCATCTCTGTCTTAATACCATAAATATAAATCGGATCCCCAGTCAGGTTAGGTTTTCACTTCTCACCCTGTACTTTCACAGCTTACCATTTGTAATGGCTTCCTTCTCAAAATGAAATGAAAAAAAAATATAGAATAGCTTGTAGTCTAATTTTAATGATATGAAAAGGAGACAAACAGTAAACAGTTTTAACATAGTGCAATTAATTGATAATGCATTTCTAAATAAAAGAAAATTTCCCTAAAGTTTCAACTCCATCTATTGTATTCAAACATTCCTCAGCCACATGTTTAGTAAAAAAATGATGGATTTTTCTACCAGTTCTCTCTCTCCCTCCTCTTTCTAATAAGAAGGAACAAAGGTTTTTTGACTTAATTAGAGCTTCAATGCCTTTACTAAGATGAACACACAATATTTGTGTGTTGGCAATATTTGTGACTATGTATTTCCAAGGCTTACATGAACTCCAAAAAGAGTATTTAGATAGGTGACGTGAATCTTGATGTAGCAGCTTTTGAAATCAGAAGAAATATTATAGGAGGTCGAATAGTTTTGGACAAGGTTTCTCATGAGTGATAACTGGAAAAACAATATGGGGATTTTGCATCTGGCTAAGTGTAAAAAGCACTAATTATGTTCTCCTCAATATAGTCAAATCCTTTAATGTCTTAGAACATTCAAGGTGTTGAGGGTTCCTGTGTAATGCTTATATCATGCAGTGAAACATTGCTACTGTTCCACTGTTTTTATTAGCATTCATCTCCTTATCCCAGTGTTAGGTTGTTGGAACAGTTTCGATTTTATAGCTGCTAGGCAGCTCTCCTTATGTGTTGGTTTTCTAAGTCTGCTTTCCTTATCTTATATATCTCTGCAGAAGCTATCAATCTCTATCAGATTCCAAGACATCGTGCAGAAATATTTTAATTTCTCTGTTCCCTGCCATAAAAAAAAAAAAAAAAAGTGGGAAAAAGAAAAATATTACACTCAATCAGAAAGGAATTTTCATTCCAGTCTTAAAATTCTTGAGAGGTGTCTAGGGGAGAGAGACGTATGTGAGTATGTGTGCATTTATATGTGTAAATTACTGAATAGGAAAGATAAATAACATAAATAACTGTGTTTCTGCTCTGAAAGCATTATTTTATTCACTCCCAAATATTGCATGGTATTTCTTTTTGAGAATAAGATACATCCATTTCAAAGCAAAGACTGATCTCTCTTCTGAATATAAATTACTTTAGGGAATGCTAAAATAATTTGTGGAAACTTTAATGACTTAAACTTGAGTTCTGTAATAACTATATATCTGGACTGAGCTTTCAGAGTATTAAACAGAAAAATCTACTGTACGATAGTGTTGGTCTGGTTTTTCTATTTTATGCAGAAGAAATATCTCTCCTAAGGGATTTTAAATGGATGAAGAGCAGGTGTTTTGATTTGATGGTAAATTGGTAAGCTTATTACCTTCAAAATTAACACAAGCTATAACCAGATATCATCCCACTTCAAAATATCAAGAGTATGAAACAACAGCACTCTTAATACTG
>VXBI01010137.1:4244277-4314185 GCA_013397375.1 Toxostoma redivivum | reverse complement strand
AAAAAAACCAAACAAACAACAAAAAAACCCCTCACATTGACAAAAAAAAAATCCTGCATTGACTATCATGTACATATGCAGTCTTGCTCTGTCCTAGATGGTAACACATATTTAGCAAAACAATCCAGAATTAGGCTTGCTTGAAAGCATTAAATTGCCAAGCAACATATAACTAAAAAGAAAATAAAGTCCTAGACATAAAACTTAAATCAAGAAAGACAGTATAAAAGATTTCTAACTGTTTTGCAATACTGGATTTGAAAATGGAACCATGAGAAAAAAAAATTTAAAAAAGTATTTTCTGTGAGATTGAAAAGAACAAATCATCATAAATAATTAAAATAATTAACTTGTGGAACAAGTCTAAGGACATGAGCCCATGAGCTTATGCATCAGATCACCTCCAGGAGCACTATAGGTGTGGGTATAATGTTGTTTCACTCTGCAACATAGTAATATCAAGAATAATTTAAAAAAGCAGAAAACCCCAGCAGTCACTAATTCTCATTTTTGTGTAATTACTTGTAAAACACGTGGATAAGTTTGAATCATTCAACCACTGGTGTTGCCCATGATCAACCATTCTTAATAAAAAAAACATGATCAAGAACTGTTCTGTTTTCTTAACAGTGAGCTTGTAGAATTATCTGCAGAGACAAAAGCAGTAATAGGAAGAGAATATAGTATGCCCTGTGGAGTATTACTAGGCAGTACATTCATTAAACAGCTCTTATGATACCATAAATGCTTTAGTCATAAGAACCAAACATAAAATACCAGACTTTCTAATACTCCAATAGGGACTACTTTCCTTTTTGCAATATACAGTTCCTCTTTTCAGAAAAACATACCAGTACCTATTTCTTTACTAATACAACTGCTTCTGCTGTGCAATATGCTCAGAATATTGCAGTTTTACATATTCTATTATGGCTTTTATGTATTAGATTGTCATGGTAAGACATATAAATCATTCATCTAATTAAACTTATGCTAATGATATATTTCATGACATTATAAGGGAACAAAAATCTGAAAAGAAATATGGAATTGCAATGCTGTAAGAGTCTGGAGCTGTTTTGCATATGGTGTTGCATGAAATTAAACTGGTCCCCTATTTTACAAACACAATACAAAAAATATCTCAGCCTTCAGAGTAAATGGGAAAACACAGCTGACTCACATATGAAGTAGATTCTTCTCTTGTCTAGACAGCAGTAAGTGATGACTGAGAGGATATTTACTTAGGGGATTATGTATATAAGGAGAATACTGATCTGTAAGAAAGAGCATGTAATGGACAAAATTAGCATAGATGACCTCAACTAATACTCATTTTTTCTTGTAGAAAATCTTCAGCCCAGCAGAAACTGTTATGCATGTGATTAACCACACATTGTAGACTCAGATTTGACTACTACACGTGACATTTCCATTAGTGCTTTAAGGAGTTCATTTCATAATTAGTTACCATTTAAAATAAAACAAAAAAGACTGACCAATTGAAATGGATAAGTGTTTAAACTTTGGAAGCATACAGAATAAAAATCAACATATAAAATATAAATATATAGACATAAAAAAATCTCTTGAAAATGTATGAAATATAGACAATATCTACTGATACTGCAGTTTAGTGTAGGTTTAGGCCTAGCATACAACAGTTTACCATGTATCTCTATTGACTTCTGAGATCCAGCAGCATCAGTCTCTGATCCCTTTCTAGTCTCATCATTCAAATGGGCACATCCTTCACTTTGGGAGTGTGGATAATAATACAACTGAAGAGAATAAGCCTTACTATCTGTCAATATATGTATTGTGAAGTTCAGCAAATGCATAAAGAAAACCACCAAAAAAGCTACCAGAATTGCAGATCACAATGTTATTGAATACTCATGAATTCTTCCTTCCTTTCCAATCAACTGCTTTTGTTGCACTGATTTTGAGTCAGCCAGGGTATTTTGTCTGGATGGTTTGTATTTCTGTTATTCTTTCATAAGTCACAACAGACTTCATTGCTTTGAGGGGTTCTGCATCAACTGGAGGCAGAGGTTACAACGAATATAGTGATATTAACAATACTTTGGTAACCCTGTAATTCACCACATTTTTTAGAATATGAAAACTTAATAGTTGGAAATTACAGAGCTTGAAAAATCCTTATGTGTAAATATTAATATTAGAGTTTGCAGTTGCTTTGAATAAACACATTAAAAACATATTTTAGTCCCTGATGTAGGATGGAACAATCGCTGCCTATTTCCAGGGCTCTCTCCAATAATCATGTTTTTTCTTTGACCTGCAAAAGATATATCATGCAGACAACTGCCCTCAAGAGACATTGTTAATTTAATATTCTCAACTGCTGTGGGAATCAGAAACTCTCTTGTTTTTTCTTACTTATTGTTCCTCTATTCCTGTATATTGAGCAGACTGGGTGTTCATTAGATACACTGCTATCTTGTTAAGGTTTTCAGAGATTTTAGCTGTACTTTGCTTGACATGCATTTATGCTTCCATTCTTTTATTCAAAAGGTGTCATCTGGCATTAATTCTTTTCTAGTTGTACCTCATGGGCCAGTCTTTTTAAGAGATATTTTTTTTTAATATCAGTTGCTGCAAATCAGTTGTTATTGTGCAGATATCTTGTATGAAAGGCTATTTGGAGGAAAAGAATTATGAAACCTTGCTCAAAATTAACTCTGAACATTTTATAGGATTTTACAAACACTGAAAACTGAATAATTTCTCTATGTTTCACTAGTCATGTTCCAGCTGATCAACTTTACACAAACTACACCTTTTGAACATGGGAAATATTTCTTGAGCATCTTTGGGATTACTGGCATTATTTACCCTATCTTCCTCCTCTGGGCTTTATCACTCCCAGAAATCTGCTTTCACATGGATCTGAGAATTTTAATGTGCCAGCAAGATATAGATTGAGTTATCAGTTCTAATACTGTAGTTATGAAATTACACATAAAAACAAAGTTTCTACAATGTGCCCAATTATCACTTCCCAGTGGAGGGTCACTATATTTCAAGGCAATGGCCATCACTCAAGGCCCATGCAATACCTGTACCCTGAAAAAAAGCACAAAATTACACGTGTCTGTGATTTTCTGATTTTGAAGGTTTTCTTGAATACTTCCTAAGACAAGTTTATTGCAGATTGCGACTCTTTGTTTCCTACTTATGTTTTATGATTTAAAGAGTGATTAAAAGTTTCTACTCTTTTATATGTTTTCTTAAGTGATATTTAAATATTAAAATAAGATTTTTTTTAATACATGAATAGAATAGAATAGAATAGAATAGAATAGAATAGAATAGAATAGAATAGAATAGTTCAGTTGGAAGGGACTTAAAATGACTATTTAGTATACCTGCCTATTTACATATAATGTCTGTATGTCTGTCTGCATTTTTATCTGAACATAAATATTGTTTTCAGTCAGGATTATCCATAGTTGTTTATTCCTAGTGAAATAATACAAGATATTTCTTTTTATTACGTTCATTTACTATGAATAAAAAATTAGTCTAGAATAAAAGTTCTGACTAATCTATTCGCAGGGTTTGTCCAATTGACTTCAGAGTTTATTTTGCTTTACTAAGTCTCTATAAAACTAATTATGGTTGACATACTTCTTCACCCACACTCTTAACTAATGTAATATAATCACTCACCAATTTTTATTTTTTTTTAATTGCATTTGGAGCATCTTCCTGACTTTTGTCATTTTGATGCCTTGCAAATAGTAGGATACAGAAAATATTTGGGTAGATTTAGAAGAAGACAACCTGGATTTGATAAATCAAACAAAATACGGAAATATAAGTGCCTTGTCTTGAATTTGAGGTTTAATTCAATTTAGAGACAAAACTCAGATTGAGGACAGAACAACAAATTCCCAGGAAATGCTTTAAAGCACTCGGTAGTGTGTTGAAAAGAGAAATCCTCAGTGCTGTGAAGAGAAAGATGAGAGTGCATAAGAAATATAGTAACACATATTTTTGCTTTATTTTGGCAGGGCACTAATTTCAAGAAGATAATAGAGAGAGTGGCAGGTTGCTAAAAAGAGCTTGAACAGAAAGGCCTGGTTTAAGTAATTTAAAATGTAAAAGTTAGTAATTAGACTTTATCTAAAAGAAAAATAATTGCAAAAATATTAAGAGGTACTCTTGTTGTGAATCTTTTGGGGGGGCTGGGGGAGCTGGGGGTGTTTAGCCTGGGAAAAAGGAGGCTCAGAGGTGACCCTATCACTCTCCAAAGCTACCAAAAAGGAGGTTGCAGCCAGGTGGAAATCAGCCTCTTCAGCCAGGCAACCAGTGAGAGGACAAAAAGACATGGCCACAAGCTGTGCCACAGGAGGTTCCAACTGGACATCAGAAGGAATTTTTTCACTGAAGAGGTGGCTAAGCACTAAAACAGACTGCCTCAGGTGGTGGTGGATTGTTCAAGAAGTGGAAGTATTCAAGAAATGACTGGACATGGCACTTGGTGCTACAATTTAGTTGACATTGTGATGTTCAGTCAAAGATTGGCATACATCTTGGACATCTTTTTCAACCTTAATTATGCTATGATTTTATGCCATGAACGGAAAATTGAGGTCACTGCACAAATTAATCAGAAAAAGGACAGGTGACGCAATTAAGTCAACTGGATAAAAAAAGAAGAATGTGGTTATCATATGAGATAAAAGGAAAAAAAATAGAATCTGAAATTGTCTCAGAATACCAAGAGAAAGGAAATGAAGGGTGTGTATTTAGACATTGAAAAAGACTTAATATTGGCAGGAGTCCATTATGAGATTAGTTGGAAGTGAGAGAAGGAATAGGGTCTCAAAACCCATTATGTTTGAACAAAAATAAAATTTTACAACAATGTATTATAAGCCAAATTAGAAATGTCTCTCCTCTCTTAAATTTCTTCATATTCTACATGCATTTTTCAATTATTTGTAGACTCTACAGAGGTTAACTATCCTTACTCCAGTTTCCCCTGCCAGGTGTCTGCCTTGAGGCAATTTTACTTCATGAGGTTTGCAAAAATACATTCTGACCATTTCTGAGAATAAGAAAATATGTTGATTTGCTATTGATAACAAATTCCTATAGTTATTTATTGAAAAAGCTTCACTTTTTCAAGCTCTTAACTTCCATGTTATGCACTGAAATTTTGCAAGAATATTTTTCTGCAAGCGATATGGTCACTTTCTTTTTTTTTGCTGTGAAAAAAATTATCACATTTGGACTTGCCATACATTTCTGGAATTGTCAGAAAAACAATGACTCATAAGGAAAATCTGGTACAACAAATTTAGTTTAAAAACTGCAAATCATGACTGGAATTTCTGACTATTGACTGAAAAGGAATAGCTGAAACTGAATAAGACTTGATGAGCCAGAAAACTTAAAATGAGAGCCTTTAAAAGAAGGATCTGAAAGGGCAAATACAATGAGTGGAAAGGGTGAGTGAGACAAAAGCTGAGTGAGAGGAAGGCATAACAGTATTGGGACAGAGAGGTTCAGGGTACCAAAGGTAGGAAGAGGGAACCTGTTAAGTAGAGGAGAGAAGAAAAATTGGAAGAGAAGTAACCAGACCCACAGGCTATTGCAGAAGTTACCCAAAAATAACTGAAGGGAATAAGAGACCTATATATCCTTTTAATCAATCTCCCTGTATTTTTGTTATGTGCTTTTCTCTCGGTGGTTTTTCCTTCCTGCCTGCATTATAGAGGTTTTACAGGTAATTGCAGTGTTGCAGAAAGATTACAAAAGCGACAGAAAACTAAAAGGTGAAGTAAATCTATAGAAGTAAAATGGAAGGAATCAAAATAGAAGGGAGCAAACAAAGAAAGGAAAAGGAGAGAGGAAGACAAGGAAGGACTGAAATGGGAAATCTGAGGAGGAAAAAATGGAAAGAGTAGTCATAAGAGTGACAATGTTATTTAGGTTGGAAAGGAATTTTGAAGATTACTTCTGCTGAAAGCAAGGACAACTTTGAAGTTATAGCAGGTTACTCAGGGCTGTGTCTAGTTAAGGTTTTTTAGACTCCAGCAATGGAGGCCCAAAATCTCTCTAGCAGCCTGTTTCTAGACATAACCATGCTCAGTAAGAAAATATCTTTTTCTTTATATCCATCAAGAATTTCCTTTGGGGAATTCCTTTTGCTTCTTGTCCTTGCATGGATGAAGGACCTCTGAAATGAGTGTGCCTTTTTTTCCTATCTAAATCCCTTGTAGGCAGAGGACATTTATCTGCTTTCCTCTCCTCTCCTCTCCTCTAATACTATGTGCTCAAGCCCTTTAACCCTCTCAGGATCCTTTTGCTGTATTTGCATGATCTCACTTGTACTGCAGGAACCAAAGCTGGACGTAGTGCTTCAGATGAGGCCTCATGAAGTCAAAGGATAATAATTTGTCATAGAATAATTTATTACTGTGCTTATGTCCATAAAATAATGCTAGACAGGAGATTCTAGAGCAGTGTCAAAACCACTGCAGCTCACTATCAAAAATAGAAAATAATCACAATGAAAGGACCATGAAATTAAAAGTTCATCCAAACAAAGATGAAAAAAATCTGCATTTAAAATGCCAGAAATAATCTGTGATTCACAAACCAAACTCAAAAATGTTTTAAACTAATCTAAATTTTGTTTTGATGAATTCTATTCAAGTAATTTTGAGGAAGAAAAAAGAATTTCTCTTCTAGACTCCAGGCTGAGTCTGCAGAATCTATGCAAAAAGAAACATAGGCTAAATGGGAAAAAGAAATTAGCTATGGCAATGAAGAGGAACAGTCTCTTCTTCTGAAACACATATTAGAGGAGTTTTGAGCTGAAAATTACTGTGTCAGAAACTAACCTGGAGCCCCACAAAGCTGTTTCTTAAAAAAACATTTTTTAGTTTGGGATAAGAATTCAAGTGCCCTTACTAGGAGTGGCATAAAAATGAACTATGTCAGAATAAATGGCAATGCTAAGGTTCACCTGATAAGCCTAGGCTAAGCAGGCCATATGTTCACACATAGCTTCACAACATTTTGGACTTGGACATTTAAAGTCTCTGACAGCCATGTATTTAGAAAATAACAGACCTAAATTTCACAGAATGTTCAAAAAGAAGAATAACATGCTGATATCAGCACGCATTGCAACAGGCCAGCTGGCCTTTGTCTCTGCCTTTCCTGCTTCTGTCTCATTGCCTGTTGATAGTGTCACATTTCAAAGGAATTATTTTAATTCAAATACTTGAAAATCTGAATAGATGTTCACTGGCCATGACCCTCCAGGACAATTCTAATTTCCAAAAATGCATCTCCAAATACATCCTTTTATGTATTTTAAAAATTAGTAGAATCTAATACTTATTGAGAGACAACTGGCAGCAAGCACTGAAGCTAAAAGTGATGTGACAAACATGGCAGCACACTGTGGTAAAAACAATTGAAGCTTGTAATTAATTTCTATCTTTAAATTCCCATCAGTAATGCTTTGTTGGAAGACTCTGTCAGGGTGCACCTATCAAGAGGGAGATTTTCAGTTGCAAAGGCTACAATACTGTTTGCACATTTACTATGGGGACCAGCAGATAATGATTCAGAACAATACACAATAAATACACTGAACTGTGCATTTAATGAAATCTCCACAGTATTAGTATTCCTTATGAAACATATTTAATATTATGAAGGCAAGAATCACCTTTGTGTTTAAAGTCAATGGAAGGCAGGAAAAACACCGTGTAACATTCAATTCAGAGGTATAGAAAGAAACCATAAATAGGTCACTGTAAACATTGTTCTAGGGATTTCCTTCATGAATCTCATCAGGCTGCAGCAAGGCTCAAGTGAAAGCACTCTGAAAAAGGAGACAAATATACTGACAGACACAGAATTTCAATTTAATTTCTATTCCACAAGAGGCCAGCTATGAATGATTCCCAATGTGATTTTCCTTTGAACACAATGCTGCTCCCTACCCTTTATAACAATGGGGAAGAATGTGAAGCCAACATCTTGCTCCAGGTGTCAAATCTCCCGAGGCAATGCCAAGCAAAAGAGACTAATCAAGTGAGAAAAAATGTATTTTATTTTCTTATTAGAAATATTTGGGTTATAATTTATTATTTATTTTAAATGGTATAATTCATAAGATGAAGGAACTTTATATGTGCACGTATACATATACATATGTTTGTGTGTTTATATTTTATAGACATATATATAAACATATAAACTTTTTTTAAAAAGCAAATACCCACTTAGAGGTTCATTTTATTTGTTCAAAATTGAAGATATGAGGAAATATTTGAAGTTTCCATCTACTGTTCAACCGCTTTTTTGATTGTTTTCTTTTTTTTTTCTTTTTTTGTTTCAAAAGAATGTGGACATCAGAGCTCATATATGTCCAAATAACAGCTGGAATTAATGGAGTCTGGAATCAGAAAGATGATAATAGAGTCTTTTGAGCTTCCTGGATCTTTAGGCATTTTTGTGTTGTATTTTTTCTTTTATTCTTATAGAGTTTTCAGAACTGCTGTAGTGATGGCTGCCTATCAAACATAAGAGGTGTTAGAGAAGACAAGATTTAGCCAGAATAGGTCAATCCAATTCTGTATGTGGTTTTTCTGGGGAGGAAAGCCAGAGCAGACTTTCTCGAGTATTTGATGGGACATGCAACATAGCTTGATGGAGCCTATAAGCTTAAATTTTGCTAGTATTGCTTATTTTTCTCTATTGTGTATAAAGGCAGTTTGAACAAAAAGCTCTTACCCAAACACCATGGTTAAAGTAGGTTAAGAAAATTTTATAGCTAAAAGCCTTATACCACAAAATTGTTCATATAGGAACTCTCCTCTGTCACACAGTACCCTCCTTATTGTTACCCATTTATATTTTGAAATAGCTGAGGTTACTTGCTTCTTTAACCTTCTGTTGGAAGATTGCTTAGAATGGTGTTATCCATTACTCTCTCCCTATTTTCCAACAAGGCATATGTTTATGCAGTATGTTCTTGAGCACCATCTACTGGTTCTGTTTCCACATCTGAATTATATACAGTCCTAAAGCAAGGTTATAATATTTCCTCTGGAGCCAGTAATCTGGTATTCAGCCACCTTGGTGTAATGGAGTAATATGATATTTATGCAAGTGATCTGGTCTGATACTGAAAAGAATGCTAATCTTAGCTGGAGACTGAGGAGAGATAATATTTTCTAATACATAACTGTTACAAGAAGGGAAAAGCTTACAATTAACTTTATTCATCTCCTGAAATGTCTTAGAATTCATCTTCTATTTAAGACTACCTGCGTAGCCAAAAAAGGAACTGCAATTTAGAGGTCATGTTATTAAGGACACCTAGAGTTTAATTTCAAATAGGTATAGTTTAGTTCAGGGAAATAAATATTAAATACTTCTCCAACTGTGAAGGAAATTATTATGCTGGCTTTATAGCAAGAGAAGTGATATGCCTGTAAAAAACGCTGATCTTAACCTGTTGACAAGTCTGGTTAAAATGTGCTTTTAGTATAACAGTCAGTGTTGCCCCAGAAGACCTCTACTCGTAATTTATTCATTCTTATTTCAGAAAGGGAGGGAGTCTATGTTGAGAAAGGAATAATACACTTTTTAAAATTCTGTCTTAGAGCTGCTAGCAAGAACTTTGATTTATTAAAACTGAAATAAATTCAAGCACCTAATTTTGGTGTCCTCAGCAGTTGTATGACTTGTTACTCCCATTTTAGATGCCTGTAACATTGGAACTGTGCTGGCTATTTTCTCATCCCTACGGCTCTGTTCTCACACTGGAAGTGTGAAACTACAAATCCAGAATGACAAATTATTTGTGATTAAATTTTGGGATAACTGTTCCTGCCATATTTGTACATGGTTAAGTAAAATATACAGCCCATTGCTAAAAAAACCCTGAAGATCTATTATTTAAGTGGAGGCTTCTTCACTTCTTTGGCACAACTGCACTGAATTATAAGATCATTTTTTTAAATACTGTAATAGTGTTCTTACTGGTAGTAAAAGAATTTTCCTACAGGATCTAGAATGATATATTCAAACTACTTGCCGCAGTCCTAGTGTATAAGATATATACCCACCTGCATCTTAGGGTTGAACAAAAACTCCATCTCAGTACATAGCAGGAAATTTTTAGAGTTAAAACAGGATATGAATGAAATAATAGAGCTTAGAGTTTTCAAGAACTGGAAGCTGCATTTGAAACTCTGTTCTTCATATTACCTATGGAAATATTTTTCATAAATTTGCCTAGTTGTTTTCTGAATCATTCATAACATTTTTTTTGGTAATGAAATCCAAAGTGCAGTTACATGTGAGTAAAAGGCCTACTTTTCAATTATTTTAATCTTCTTGCATCTTAATTTCTTCTGTTTCCTTTTCCAGTCTTCTATTACAAACCATTAAATGAAGACATCATATTTGTTCTCTTAAGACCATTCATAATTTCATTGGTTTCTATGGTATACCCATTCCTCATCATTGCACATAAGAAAAGCATACACACCTGATAGTTCCTGTGTCCTGTCCTGGAGAACCTCTTGTGGAATCTTCCCTTCCTGCACTACATCCTTAGGTTTTTTTTGTGTGCAAACCTACTCTGTGTATGCTTTTTCATAGCTCTGACTGTCTGTGGCCTACTGCATGATTTCAGTAACAACGACTGTCCTCTTTGTACCTATGTTTGTGTATCATATATTCACATGCACTCTTTTATAATAAAACTGAAAAGATCAACAGCTGTGTAGTTTACACATGGGAATATTAGCAAGTTGAGCTTCTATTTCCCCATCTTCATGCATTCCCCTCAATCTTATTTATTTGGTCCAAAGTGTTTCTCCCACTGATACATTTCTGGTCCTGTTTCTGGACCAGATCTTTTCATTTAAAAGGCCACAGACTACATCTGTAAATATGCCCATCTGTAAATATAAGAGATTGCCATCTTTTCATTACTCCTACGTTTCTGTTACTACTACTCTGTCGCAGCCCTATGAACTTTTGAACTTTGATTGGTTAAAACCTAACAAACCCAAAATTAATCTTTCATTCATATTTCTGTGGATCTTAAAATCAATACTATAGTTCAATATGGGTGGGGGCAGAATTTGTTCTGCTGAAGTCCAAACAAAACTGAATGTCAGGTGCAAATAAGCTCACCTCTAAGGAAGAAAATTGTATGTTTCTAAAGGGAAAATCAGTATGACTTCTCAACAGTCTCACTCAGGTACAGCTCTCTACAGAGCACACACAGCTACTGGAAAGTGCCAGACATTCATTGGCATTTGATGGAAGACTAATTTATCTTTAACTGGGTGTCCTGGTTGTTTGGAGGCCACTGACATCTGTGAGTCACACTGTGTTGAGAGAACATGAATGCTTTGATTTATTTATTGTGGCTGAATATTTTCAGCAAGCTGGGAAAAACAATGTCAGAGTAATCTTTATATGCTTAACTAATTTGTAACACTGATTGATAGCCATGCAACCAGGATCTCCTAAATGTGAAATGATGTGTCTCAGTGGAGTTTTAACCTGTAAATAAAGCGAAAAGCAATTAATGAATTAAATTTGCATTCTGTCCTGAGAGAGTGAATCAGGTTTGTTAAATTCCATGTGAATACTTCCATTCAAATGCAGATCAAAATAAGCCAATTTACATTGCTCAATATTTTATTTTTCCCTGTGGTTTTTGTATCATACTTAGGAAAAACATAGTCCAGCCCCCAAATATTTAAAGCAACATTGGAGGACATTTAACACAGCCATACTCTTCCTATTAATGAATATCATCCCTAATGTTGCTCCCTCCTGTGACTTTTTACAAGGGCATGTAGAGATAGCACATGGAATAATGGTTTCAAACCAAAAGAGGGTAGGTTTAGATTAGATATAAAAATGAAACACCTTTTATCTAAGGTAAGGGTGGTGAGACACTAGAACAGCTTTCCCAGGGAAGATGTGGATACCCCATTTCTGGAAGTGTTCAAGGCCAGATTGAATGGAGTTTTGAGCAACCCATTCTTATGGAAGGTATCCCTGCCCATGACAGGGATTTTAAAACTAGATGACACAGCCATTCCACCCAAACCATTTTGTAATTCTTCAGTTTGATGGACTTTCTGGCAGGCCCCTCGCAAGACACTCCAGCAACTGTTATGGCAGCAGGCCAAATGTTCTTTGTATTTTGCATCTGATGCAATAGGTAGGGGGATATTAAGTGATTTGCAAAGGATCTATTTCAGCTCATGGAATGAAAGAGGGTTTCTCAATAACTAATTGCACAGAGTTTGGTGAGAGTCTCCAGGAGAGGCACTGAAGCGCAACTGAAATGTTAACAGGATAAAGAGAGGGGAACAGTACTCAGCTTAATTTCTTTTTAAGTGTCCTGTTTACCTGTTTCCTAGAGATTCGTGACTGGCACTAACAATTTCTTGAGGCAGTTGACAGCTTGTAGTGGTTTTAGAAGGGGTTTTCACTGCCCCTAAAGTTGATTAGGGCTCAGGCCCAATAAAGCAGAAAGCCTGAATCAATGAGAGGTTCAGTATGGGTTAGGAATACCTGCTCTTTGTGTGCTGAAGGAGATGGTGTAGGTGGGTCCACATGTCTCCTCAAGCTCTCCTAGAGCACCCATGGGAAATGTAGGAGTTTCCTTTACGACACAGACACTGATAGCTGATGATGTACCTTTTAGAGTGTGTGATTAACGGCTCATTTGCCTAGGTATGAAGGGGCAGAGATGCAGCACCATTTGGGGGGAACCCAATAGCCCAGTCATGGACAGAAGCTCCTGCCCTGGCCACTTCAGGCTATGTTTGGAGGCCATCATGTACTGGGGGGTGAGGCCCACCACTGAAAGTCCATGAGAAGGTCTTCCTGAGCACCTACAGACTGGGAGTCACTCATTAAGACTCATTAACGGATGTTTAAGAAGATGTCTTACGACTCATTATGGGGTGTTTAGGGAAGAATCAAGTGAAAAAATGAAAGGATGGGAAGAATTGAGTGTGGAAAAATAGGAGATTTAGTAGTAAACAGCTTGCAGGTCAATACACTTGTCTGGCCATGCCTTGTGCCTGGTGTGTCTCTGAAATTCTCTCTGAAATCCATTTTTACCTCTCTTCCTATGTGAGGGGTTCTGTGGGGCTGGATATGTGCATGAGGGGCTAGGTGCAGCCACTGGAGCAGGACCAGGCTCATAACAACAGTGCATCAGCACACAGTGATTGGGGAGCATGCACTTTGTGGGCCAGCCCATGGCTGTGTATGACCCTGTCTCTGAGAGAGAGACAACTGGAGTAGCTGGATGCCAGAGAGACCAGGATATCCTGTCTTACTGACAAGCAGACATGGCGTCTGGGGTGTTGATTAAGTGACACTTTTGCACACGTCTGTGTCTCTGTGTGTGTGTACATGCATGTCTTTGTGGGAGCCCACAGCTGAGGATCCAGGGCAGCTGCTGGAAGATCTGTGTCTAAGCCTGATTAGATGCAGTGCATGTGCAGGTTTGCACTGGTGGCTGCAGCCTGTGAACTCAGGAGCCGGTCTGTCTAGATGTCAGCAACTGGGAATGCTGGGATCCACGGACAGTTACTGGACAGATAGTGTCAGTCCGGTTGCTGGAGGATCCACACTTTGTGCATGTGTTGTATGTGTGTTTAAGTGTCTGTGCCTAAGGGCAATACAACCTTAGCCATGTTACTGGTTGGAACTGGATATTTGGAACTGGATATTTGGAACTACAGCTGCCCATGCCCTGTCAGGGTCCTGGATTTGGCAACCCCTAACAGTATCTATACAAATGCTTAGTCACAAATGAGAAGCAGCAGTGTCAGGAAAGGGATATGGAGATCTGAATGCATCCATCACTTTTTGGTACGAAACAGCAAGACTCCTTCAGCCCTAGGAATTCACTGCACCTAGGGGATCTAGAGGTATGTGAACAGATCCTTAGGGACACGTCTTCAGCCCAGCTAATGAAAATTCTGTGTAGTATCCTCCTTAGAGAAACAGACCTTGAGTTTGAGTTCAGCTGCTCGCCTTATCTATCTATGAGAGGCATCATACATTTTTCAAATCTTGTTGAAGCTACAGAAATAATAGCCTTGATTCCATCTGTATAGATGAAATCTGTTTGTTCCCATTACATTGTATACTTTGTACCCTTTACATTGTTTACATTGTATAGAAGGTGATGTAAACCCATTGTCTGAAAAATGTATGGCAATTAGTCTGACTGCTACCTGGAAGAGATCCATACACATAATGTAATGAAGGTTCACAGTAAAATTACTAATTATTTCTTTTATTGCACTATGAAAGAGACAGGCCATCACTTTATCTGTGAAGATTTTGATTTTATGACATTTGTGATGTGCAAGTAGGTTGTAAAGGCTATATGTGGAGACAAAAGCACATTGAAAGGGTTTCTTTTTGCTTTTTCAAAGGAACTTCACCTAACAATTCCATACAGCATGCAGCTTGTGTATATGGAGGAAAATCAAGAATTCAAGACATTCCCATATGGTACAAGAAAATGTACATTCTTGCTACTTTGTGCCTTGCCAAGGCAATTACACACCATGAATTGAGTTTCAAGGTTGGTCGCCTCCTGCAATTCTATCAGAAGCATTGTTGTATTTGTCATCTATTTTTTAAACCAACTCCTACAGTCTAATAATTATACATGAATCTCTGGTTTGATTTTGAAACATATGTCTTTTAGCTCACCAGACTGTAGCAAAAAGTCTGAGCAGTCAATCTCATTTAATCTCATTTTGGAACAGCAAATACTCATTCAAGGAAAAATACTCCAAACTTACCAGTAGGTCTGCCTTTAAGTGCTGTGATTTGAAGGACAAGTCATATTTGGAAAAAAACCCAAACCACCACCACGAACAAAACCCCCTCACATTATTTTATTATTCACTTCACAATAGCAAGATTTGTATACACCAGGGAGTCCACATAGCATTTGCATAGGAAAAAGTTCACTAACAGAGTCATGACTGTTACAGGACATAGCAGACTATGACATGTATATCTCATTACTTCACTATTTGCTTCTTGGAAATATTTGCTGTTCACAGAGTTGCAGCTAACTGCAGAACCCAGCCAAGCAGTTCAGAGGTAGTGAAAATGTGCCCCCTGTTGTGCTCAGTGAAACTGAGCACAACAGCTGTTTTTAAATAAAAAAAATGGAAATCAATAGTTCCTTTATCCATTAGACATAGGTCAATGGTCTGAATTTTAAGAAAAGGGATATTTAACTTGTAGACATACACTATGTATAGATATAAATACAGCACCCTATGTTTTTCTTACCAATTCTTTTTTTAACTGCTCTTCTATAAAAGAAGCCCCACATCAGAAGAGATAGACCAGAAGCATAACACCTCCTCAAGCCCTCTGATTCAGACTAGCTGTTTGGTTCAAATTACCTCTTACAAATGCTTAACTTTACACCATGAGTTTTTAGAAGGTACTTAACTCAGCTATAGGCTCTCTCTCCTCTGATGTAGTTGCACTGATTAATTGAAGTAAAGAGTTTTAGCTGTCAAGTCCCAGAATATATAGTTGTTGGAAATGTAGCAGCCCCACAAAAGGGTATTACTAGAGTTTCTGCATTAACGTCAGAGTTCTCACCTGTGTCCATCAGGCTGAACTGCTACAAGTCTGTCCTAAGTGATAACACCTCCAACTGCTGTAAGTAATCTGCCCAGGCTCTGAGACTTTTAATAATTACATTAATGGTATCAGCAGCTCCAGGCAGACATGCTCAGGTTGTATTTTCAGGCTTTGCTTTGCTGCATGGAAAGGCAGAAGAATTTTCTTTCTGTAGCAAAAGGCTGCTGACACTCTAATCCTATCCTGCTGCTGGGAGAGCTTGGCCTCGGGAATCTGGCTGTGAGGATGGACCTCCATGAACTTGTGCACTCAACACCAGCTTCGTGCCCCTCATGCACATGGTCCTTCCCCAGACTCTCCCAGAACCAGGGTCTTGCCTGCACATTTTCAGTACAGTGCTGCAGTGGCTAGACCTCTCTCTATAGCATGTTCAAATGGCATTAAATTTCCTAATCCAGTGATTGAATCTCCCTGGAAGAGGACGGTTGGTGAAAGAGGGGAGTGTTCATTGCCCTGTATTGTTCCTGAGCCCTGCAACTTCTTCAGGGACTTCTCACTAGAAGGGACCCAAGGGACATCCTCCAGATGCCACATAGTTCTGTGCATCCTTACTGTTGTATAACCTGGCATGCTAGATCCATCACATCCTTTAATGCATGCCTCATCACACAGCCACATCCTCAGAAACTGAGGAAAATCAAGGGCTGGTAAATATTTCACAGGCTTAGGCTGACAATGAGACACAAAAGCAGTCTCCAACACCCTTCTCAACATGTAAGAGTGCCCTTCCCTACTGGTGTGAAAAAATGCATACAGAACTATCAAAGATGACATTTTATTTTATCTTTTAGGCAATCTTAAAATATCCAAATGCAATGATATTTTTAAACTTCAAAGTGACTCCAATTCTTATGAGACACATGTAAAAAGAAGAGTTACAAAGATATTGTCTTTAACATAAGGCATATGTTTTCCAGCTATGTTACACTGGTGCTTTTTTATTTCAAATATATGTGAGAAAATGCTTGTGTGCTGCTTCCTGACAAGTGGCCTTTTCCCTATTTGAACAGAAATGTTGTGTGTATTGGAGGATGGGAAAGGGAATCGATGGCTTGATTAAAATTTTAATTATTGTAGAAATCATTGTGTTTGTAAAAGCTTCTCCATGCCCCACCCTTGGGCATTATTTGTTCTTCTTTAAAAGTACCCTGCAAATGCAGCTTTGGGGATTCATTGCATTTTTATAGCAGCTCTTTAAGCAACTCTACAATTATTGCATTCTGGTGTGTGAGAGATTCAGTATTATCTCTTAGGCTTTTACGATCTTGTTCCCCAATCAGTGCTTTTGTGTAACAAGCCAGTGAAATTAGAAGTATGATTAGAAAAATGTGACTACATTATCTAAAACTTATACACACTTTTGTATTGCTTCAGCTTTTTAAGTCCCAAGGGAACTGACAGTGATTAGGATCTATTTCTTGTGAAGGTACTGTTGGGAATAAGGCTGGTTTGAATAAGTGAATCAACCTTATTATGACAGAAGCTCCAATAGAGATGTGCGTTAGAGTATATTGAATTCCACTTTTGAAACCACAGGAAACCTTTCCATAAGTACTCACATATCTGCCTGGACTAAGCAAATAGAGTACTGCAAATAAAATTTAAAAAAAAAAAAAGTGAAAGCCAAAAGTCCTTCCTATCTCTGTTTTTATTCTAATACCTTGCAGATAGTATCACATAGTCAAAATAATGCTTTTTTCTTTGTGAGTGTAACCAGGACTAGTATAAATCTTTAGCAACATGGTTATTCCCTTGTAAACATCCAAACCCACATGTAAAAATAGCGTCTTTTTTTTTTTTTTTTTTGCAAGGCTACAAAAAATACAGTTCTTCTTACTGTGGACTAAAGTAAAAAAAAATAAAATTCCAAAAACAAACCCAAGTAAAAACAAATGGACAAAAGAAGCAGGATGCAAATTTTACTCTCCCTGTTTTTCTGTTACAAGCAGGCCAGGTGTCAGGGGGCCATAAACAGGGCCATAGCCACATGTTTGCATAACATGGTTCACATATTTGTAAAATGCTGGTATTATTTTAGTGAGCATAGATTAACTTCAACATGGATGAAGGGAAAAAAAAAAAGCCAATAAAATAAAAAACAAAAACAACAACAACAAAAAAACCAAAAAAAACCCCCAAAAAATCACTGCCCCAAAAAACAAAAAATTAAAAATAAGCAAAAAACAAAAAGAAAGCACAAAAAAAAAAAGGAAAAACCAAAAAAAAAAAAACAGTAGAAGCAATATTCCTGAAAGGTCCAAAGAGAAAGGCTGCTGGAATTAAGAACTGAGTCAAATAGTCTGGAAAGGAGTGAGCACAGCCTGGCACAGACATTAAGTAAAAAAATGGAGACTCTATGGAGGAAAAAGGTACATGATTTGCAGCAGAACAAGACTGACCGAACTGGGTTAAGTCAAAGGTCCATCTAACTTTTTGGCTTGAATGGGCATAATATGGTTTCAGAAAACAATATAATAATGAAGGCAAGAAAAGAACAATCTCACTGCTGTCACACCTTGCCTGTTTCCAGCGATAAGCATTTTACCCCCAGTATATCTTTATCATTATGTTTAATATCCACCAGTATATATAATGATGGAAATTATGTGTATATCTTTCATGTAGCTCTGAAATCTCTTTCCAAAATTAATTATCCCTTTGGCCCTCTCAACATCCCAGAGCAACCAGTTTTACAATGCATTTATTATCTCCTTCTCCATGCTGCAAAGGATTTCATTAACTTTTTCATATTCATCCTCAACTGCCTCTTTTCTGAACTGAAGTAGTGCTGCCTCTTTTTTTTGTGTAAGATGTTGGCATCTCCACTCACACTGCTCTGTTCCTTCCTGTGTTATGCCAAATTCACCTAAAGTTGCAAGGACCAGCACTGCAGCATTAAAAAGGCACCTCACCTTTAGAAGAGTACTGCCTTGGGGATTTGTACTTTCTAAATAAGTTGCCAGCTGGGGTCGAGGAAATGAAAGATGACTGTGTAGATATTTGAGGAAATGACTGCTGAAGAAGAAGGAGGGATGAGTAATCAGATGTGGCACATGGTGTATAATAACAAAGGAAAACAGTGGTCTTTCTCCTTGTTCAATTATGAACATGCAAAGCACTTCATCATACCCTAAAATGTAATTTAACAGTTCATTTTATAACCTTTTACTCCATATTTTATGGATATTTAAAAATCATTACTAATTTAGAAACACATTTCTAAACAAGGTTACTTGAATAATGTGTTGAAGATTGTGAGATAGCTTGCATAGAAGGAGAGAACTGATTCACTGAGGATCCTTTTAATGAGATGTTCACAGTACTACTCTTGCTCCATTGTCAACATCTAGATGAATTTCCTCAATTCCTGGCAAATGTGCCTCCAGTCACTACTGGGGTTCCCCGAGGTTCATTTTTGGGGCCAGATCTGTTTAATACCTTTATTGATGGTCTGGATAAGGGGACTATGTGCACAGTCAGTAGGGTCACAGATGACACCAAAAGTTGGGCAGGAGCCTTGATCTGCTGGCAGGCAGGAAGGCTCTGCAGAGGGACCTGGACAGGTTGGATTAATGGGCCAAGGCCAGTTTTATATAGTTCAAGTGTCATGTCCTGCCTTTCAGTCACAACAACCCCAGGCAGTGCTACAGGCTGGGGGCAGAGCAGCTGGAAAGTGCTCCAGAGGAAAAAGACTTGGTGGTGTTGGCATCCAGCTGAAATTGAGCCAGAGTGTGCCCGGGTGACCAAGAAAGTCAGTGGCATCCTGGTTTATATAAAAAATAGCATGACTAGCAGGACCAGGGCAGTGATTGTCTCCATGTATGGGTGAGAACACACCATAAATCCTGAGTCTATTTATGGGTCCCTCACTACAAGAAGAACATTGGGGTGCTAGAATGTGTCCAGAGGAGGGCAACAGAGCTGCTGAAGGGTCTGAAGAGTAAGTCCTATGAGGAGCAGCTCCTGAGGGAGCTGGGGTTGTTTGGCCTGGAAAAAAAGGAGGTTCCAGGGAGGCCTTATCAGTCTCTCTAACTACCTGAAAGAAGGTTGGAAAGAGAAGAGGGTTGGCCATGTCTCCTAGGAAAAAGTAACAGGACAAGAGGACACAATCTCGAGCTGCACCATGGAACGTTCAGGTTAGATGTAAGAAAGAATTTCTTTGTGGAAGCGATCACTAAGCATTGGAATGGACTGCCCAGAATGTTCAAATAATGACTGGATAATAAATAAATTAGTGCTGGAGACTAGTTGGCAAAGTGGTAATCAGTCAAAGGTTGGACTCTGATCTTGGGGGTCTTTTCCCACCTAAATTATTCTATGGCTCTGTGACTCAAACATACTGTAGGCAGTAAAAAAGGATACTCTACTGCAACAACAAGCTATATGTTTTGGTATGACTGATACATACTGAACCATATATTTTAATTTTTCAGTAGTGTGTAAAATTGTGTGTGTGATTTGTGTACTCACTAGTTCAACCACACTTGTTCAAAGAATCAGTAAAGAATATTTCATACTCTTGTGCAGTTTCTTTTCCACAACATATGATGTCTTTTTTTCCTTTTTTCCCTTTTCTTTTTAATGGAAAGACATCAGTATAATTCTACCATGCTGTACTCCCTCATATATACTTTCATGTATCCTATTGGTACTTAATGATTTCTGAGGAGTTTTCTGTAATTTTAAGGAACTCTGTTAGAGCACACAACAACTTACTTAGTAAAGGAAATGAGGCACTTAATCTGTTCTTTAAACATTCTTAGGTCCACAAATGCTGTTCTTTTCTGGGCTGCCACTGCAAAGTGCATTTTCTGTATGAAAAAAGGCCATGTATATGAGATTATGTGAATTTTCTCTCCTATAGCTGTCTAGGGTATTAGCTGAGAACCGTTTTGCTATCTGTATTTTTTTATACACCTACTCTTTGTTGCCTAAGTTCTTTTGTGTTTTTTTTCCTTAAGTTTCAGTCCTACCTCCTTTTAAAAACATTCTACTCCAAAATATCTGTATTTCTCTTTAATTTTCTTAACACTTGCCTCGAAGAGCTTATTAAATTCATAGATGAAAGAAAATATAGTTACATAAAAACATGCAAGCATAATAAAAAAAGCAGATGTTTTAATATGTATCTCATAAAAGCAGGTCTATTGAGAAGGGGGATGAAGGAAGAATGAGAGGAATCAGTGCATCAGCCCTGGGGGGAAAAAGAGTGGACTAAATTAAAAAGGCAATTAAGAAATGCTGAACCTCCATCGTGCCAATGAGCTTCTATGGTAGATAAAAAAGTGTGACGAAGATCAACACACTCGTTCTTATTGTTTTAGAACAATGAAGTGTGTCCTGCTTGTTACGCTGCTGTTCTAAGCATATCTCATAATATTTCCATTATTGTGTGTAAGGGCTGCAAACATGAAGGATAGACAAGGCGTTTTTGGCACAAGGACAAAGAACATTTTGCTTCAGCTAGTAACAAATTGCTTTCATTAAGAACAAATGATCTTGGAGCAGTTTTCTGCTGTATGGTCTCCTCAAGATGTCAAGCACAAATGGTAACCTAGTATTCTCTCTAAACAATGGAATAAACCTAGATGGAGGCAAGTATCTGGCTTGCTTTAGGATACATTTAGTCTTTCTGTGGCTGGGCAAAAGAACTTGCAGTCTCCATTTTTAAAAAAACTATGTTTAGGTGCTTACTTTTACACTAACTGGTTTGGACTTGAATTCAGACTGACCATTTTAACTGTTAACATAATTAAAATGGTGATTTGTTCATGATACAACACCATTTAGCAGTATCCTGGTTCCCCTTCTTAATGTTCTTTAAATTATGCCTTTAGTGATTTTATAGAGATGTTGTACAGCAGCACTTGGCTGTCTTGAGGCAAAATGTCTGTCAACATTCTTGGTCAATCCATGTTTTCTAGAGTGGGTAGTGTAGCTTGATACTTTTTAAAAATACATTGCCTTCCCCTCATTGTAAAAGAAGTGTTCAGCTGATATGCAAACACAGTTTCTAGTTAATAGATTCTTACTGACCAGCTTTGGAATGTTTCAATTTAGAAATGACTGCAATATGATACTTAAGATTTGAAAAATTGTTTTTGATCATGTATTCTATCCTCTGTTTATAATACTATTTCGTGAAGTATATTACCACATTACTTCTTGACTATGCATTTGTAATCTTTATTTTGAAAGTCCAATATCTTAGCTGTATAAGATCACTTTAGGTTTCAATTCCAGATGTAAATGTCTGATAAATCTAATAAAAATTGGGCCGGCAAGGGTATTTAAAACTCTCATTGGTTCTGCAACACAGGCCTAATACAAACATCAGAGGAAAAAAGATGGAAAAGTCAGGCAGCCAGCTGGCTCAGCAGCATCAAAGACTGCATATTCTCTTTCTGCTAACACCAGAACTGTAGAGCACATTAGGAAGGAAAGAGATGATATGTTGTGCACCAAAGCATGCCTTCTGTTCTTCTACTCACAACGTAGCTGATGTATATTGAATAGCCTAGGGTTAAATCTGATATTTTTTTCAAGTGAATATTACCCTTATATTTATTGTTTCCCACATAGCATATTTCGTAATTGCATTATTAATGACCCAGGGAAATCCTAAAATAATCAATCTCATTGTCAGGAAAAAAGGAAGCAGAGCACTTATCTTTATGAAGAATAAGGAAAAAATATTCTAAAAGGTCATAATACATGCAAAGTCCATTGCAAAAGCTGTTTAAGAGAAAGGAAGGTAGCCCTATCTGTTGGGAATGTAAAAGCTGATTCTCTTGTAAGCATAGAGCTTCACAGAAATTTATGAAACAATACAGTGATAGGCACAAAGGCCAGAACATGTAAACGGAATAATATTTGAACCCCTAGGAGTGTCAAAACATAGTCCAGTGGTTCTAGATGGTGTGAAAAAACACTGAAGGACATACATTCGTAAGATAACATGAACAGGTTATCATAAATTAAAACCTAATAAAACCCACTGGAAGTCAATTATTATGTTGTCTTATTTTCCAAGCCTCTGGAGAATAAACTTTCATTATATTTTATGTTGAACTACTGGTGGAAGTCTGAGAAAGTCAGAGACAAAGTCCCAAGCTGGACATACCAAAAGCATTGACAGTCATTCTGCAAGCTGAACTTGAAACTAAAGAGCATATTATTTTGGGGAAAAAAACCAACAACAAAAAAACCCAAAACAAACAAAAAAAAAAATTAAAAAAAATATGAGCATTTCTTTCCATTTGTTTTCACTAAAGAAGAGCTGAGATGTGTCCAGGATTATATAACAGTTTGACATGAACTGTGCTGACTGTTTCCAACATGGAAACCTGAGGACATGTAGCTGCATGCAGACAGCTTTTGAATTGCAGCTGGGTTTTGTGAGGCCACCTAATGTCTCAGAGAACAGAGTCAGCAATCAGCTAGCATGGCTGGGATTATGTTCCTTGGGGACAAAGGAGTCTTTGAAGTCATCGAAATAAATGCCTGTCTCTCATCTGAAAGTGCCTTAGGAGAATAGAGTGGCTGATATACTGAGGAGATATTTCTTTTTCCTGCAGGGATCTGGAGCAGAATAATTTCCACAGGAGCACTGCTTGTTTCCATGCTTAAGGCTGGAGAAATATTGATGTACTTCAAGAGTAAAACGAAAAAAATGTGGGTTAAAGTAAACTTTTGGGACTGACAGAAAAGTCAGATAACAAGGGCTGTGGGACATGGGGTGTTGTCTCAAGGATGGGTTGATATTTCAGAAGATGAGCTTGAACTACTGGAGTGAAAATCCAAAGCAGTATCTAAAGGCTGAAACAAAACATATAAAAGTTCCCATTCACTAAAAACAAGCCAGCCAATCTGTGTGGTGCTCATCTCCAAGGCAGGGCTTTCTACAGATACAGTTTCTATTGTGTAATTTCTGCTGCTTTTCTGAATAAGCAATAACCGTGTTTAAAATTCTATGGAAAATCTATCACACATATCTGAAGGACTGACTACAAAAATATCCATACTACTGAAACTGTGAAAGGGTTTTATATTTTTGGTGGGATTTTAAAAACAAAAAAAACCAAACACTTGAGAACCTAGGGATTATTGAATTTTTTTCAGCCAGTGATAGCTGTGCTGTGAAGTCAAGCACTCTTTTCAACCTTGATAATACACCTGAAATTAGAGGTGATGCCTGGAATCTATCTGGGCTATGTAAACCAAAAAGACAGAATTCTGTACTAGGATAAAATCCCAAGGACCTGCTGTCTTTCCAGTCAAGGGGAGTTTGGCCTTTGTCCCAGGTTTTTAGTAAAGCGGGACATTAGTTTTTCTTTCTAGTCCATCCAAGTATTTCCTGCTGCCAAAGACTGTCATTTCTGTTAAACAAAATCTCTTCATGAGAACATGAGAACTAACCTCAATTCCTTTACTCAGAACATTAGTTGCTACAAAATGGAAAAATAATTCTAATATCTTCCTCTTGTAGCATTCCATGCCATAAGCAGTAATTTCTGGAATTAAGGGCTGATGAGAGATAATGGTATCAGTCCATTATTATCCTAGTAAACTGTGGATCCTAGCCAGCAGAAATCTAAGAAATTAGAAAACAACCAATATTGACTTGCTATTACTTAATTAAGAGATGACTGGAGAAAGGTTAGGTATTTGTCTAGATTATTTATTTATCAGCAACACATGATCAATGCGTTGGAAATTTACAAAGTATTTGTGAGAGGACCAGGTGTCATTTACACACAAGGTAACAATATTGCATTACATTTCTTCCTATCTAAGAAAAGATTTGTACAACTCTTGGAGTATGTGTTTAATCACTAAAGACTATTTCAACATAGAGTGTGAACACTCTAGGAAGAATCCCATTGATAATGAAGGGTGATAATGTTCCCTTGGACTGCTCAAAGGAAACTATGCATTAAACACTTTGAAAAATTCAAAACACAATTGCTGAGTTACTGGTCTGGTACTTATAGTCAGAACAGATGGATTTTTTTCCCTTGTATCTCATGACTTTTGTTTTTGGCTGCCCTGTAGATTTCATCTAGGCTATCTGGACTTAGAAACACAAAATCACTAATGCTGGAAAAGACCTCCCAGATCACCAAGTCCAGCCTTTGATTGAACATCACTGTATCACCTTCAGCATAACACTAAGTGCCAGGTCCAGTCATTTCTTGAGCACTTCCAGGGATGGTGACTCCAGCATTTCCCTGGGTAGCCTATTTCAGTTCTTGACATTCCTTTCAGTACATTTGTCCTCCTTGTCCAGATCATTGATACAGATTTTAAGCAATAAAATGTTCATGTTTCTTATGGACAGGATTTCCTGGACTTTTCTTTCAAAACAGAGAGTTGAAGATGTGCATGGTGGCTTGCTACTCAAGTTGAATTGTACTGAACTTCATTCATAATTATTTTTGAATTTGCTAAACATTCAAAATACAAAGTTATAAACCCAAAACAGTGGTGATGTTTCAATATTTGTTTTATTCACAAACTCATGAGTAGAAACCTAAAGTGCCTCTTTTAACTGGTTAGCAAAACATGTAAAAAAGGTTGAATTGTGTGTATAATGCAACATACTTTTCTTGTGACATAAACATGGATTGTAGAGTTTGAGATGGCATCATGTAAGCATATAATTGTGTCTGTGTTTTCCAGAAAATATAGCACAATATTTCAACTCATCCTGTAAATATTTAAGGTACTTAAATGCTGTCATCCTATGATTCTCTGGGAGGGAAAATGAAATAGATGTATGAGACAGATTTTATCAAAAGCACAGAATTATCATACTAATGCACAATAACTCATACATGGAAGGCAAGATCAATGCCTGATAAACTTGATTATTATCCTAAGCTTCAAGTGAAACATGGCACAGTCTAAAATAAGAGAATCCAGACACCCGTCAGAAGAAGGAAGTTTGAGCTTATAAGGTTTTCTGTGCTTCTGTCTCAAATATGATAAAGCACAAAAAAATCAATTGATAGATTTTCAAGAATTCTAAAAGACTTCTCATTTCAAAGTAAGGAAGAATCAGTGAAAATAGATGTGAGAGATTATCCTACCTTCCCTTGGCAGCAAAGATGAACAATGTTCACCAAAAAGCAAGTGAAACTCCAATTACCAAATCTGTTTGTGACCACACATGAGAAGTACAATTTGACACATGCTGAAGGCACTGGTTTTCCCCTCCAACAAGATGGAAACACTTTTGTATTAAGAAAGAAGTTAGTTCAGAAAATTCTTAGAGCATGACAGTTCAGATTTCTCTTAATAAAATGATTTCCCTATGAATATGTCAAGGATAAATAGGAATCAGAGAGAAATAAGCAATCTGAAAGTTATTATCAGTTATTAAATGGCATTAGAAAGCACATTTCTTAAGGCTTTTATAAACGTGCTTTTTTGCAGATCTCAAAATCCTAAATTTTGTGTTGTAATGTCTCAAATTCCATTTCAGGCAATCATTTCTTTCAACTTAATTACAGTAATTGAAAAATTATAATATTAAAGAAAACAATGTCTGTGACACCACTTTTCTCCAGACTCCAGTCTAAAATTTTACAGGAACAAGAAGGGGAATAATAGAACTAGATGGCTTTTAACAGTCTAGTGGTGATGAAATGAAGAATTTGCCCTGCATGTTTGAATAAAATATTATTAAACTAGAGGACAGAAAATGCTTCTTCATATAATGTCAGTTTAGTTCTATACAAAACACCTACTTCAGAGAGTATTTGACTTAATAGAAATACAAACTTAGCAGCCAGAGGAAAATGGAGGGGCTTTCTCATTATGTGAGAGATATGCAAACATAGCCGTACAGTGCAATTGATGAACTACTACTGCTGAATCCATCTGTTTATGTTCTACCAAGGGCACCTTTTTATGTCTGTCTGATGCCTACATCCATCCTCTTTGAAGGATTCCCATGGGTGTGCACATCCCTCTCTGTGACCTATGCAACACAGGTTCTGGCACATCTGCCTCTGCAGTTTACCTGCCAGTGAGAGCAATTCTCATTTGAAAACTGTTGAACTCAGGTAGCAAAGCTCCTGTGCCCATGTGCAAAGATTATACAATATTAGGTGTAGCAGGATAAATGGATTCATGTACCTCCAGCATCGTTTTGTCAAAGGCAGTGCTAAGAAATAGACTGGCACAGAGAAAAGTGCTGCTGAAGGCAGCACTGCACGAGGACAGCAATTATCTGAGATGTAGCACAGTTGCTATTAGAGCAGGTAGGAGTGCTACCTGGGAGCTGTGTAAATATGAAAAGCCATTTTCTATTATCCAGCACATTTCCTCTGCCATCAGATTCACCTGGGAAGAAGAATAGATAAACATGGATCTTCACATGACAAAAAGTTAACAAAAGGAATGCTTGTTCAAAAAGCCTGTGGTTAGTTTTGCCTGCAGGTTATTAGCAGACTTCAAAGTCTTGACTGCTTCTTTATCAGACTGATTTCATGGTGTGGTAAGTCACTGGACTGTGTGACATATAAGGTACAGTTTGCTCAGGCATTTTCTGGAATCTTCTGGTATAATCTTTCTAGAAGTTTCTAAAACTAGTGTTTATTATTAATTGAAGCAAGTCAACTTTAAAGATATTGTTAAGCAACAAGATATGTTGTACATCAATTAAAAAAATACAATAAGCCATAAATCAAATCTTCCTACCTACAGCTAGATTCTTCTGCAGAGGTATTTCTGTTGTTTGGACTTACTTTTCAGTCAAGCAGTATTCAGCTGTCATCAGAAGTAAGCTTTACACTGTGTCCTGCAGAAAAGCTTTGCTGATTTTACAGGAAAGTCTCATTCTTTCCACCATCTCTTAGCACTCTTTCAGAGGCAGTCTCCCGAGCTAACACATCTATTTTCCCTTATACTACCTCTCTATTTCCTGTACTGCAGTTTTCTGCTTTCCATGTCAGTCTTGCTCTGCCTGTCCTCCTAAAACCCGGACATTTTTCCAAAATGGAGGAGCAATTCTCAGAGAAAGAGCAATTATCCCAAGTGGATATAATTGCACCAGAATGCAGTTGGCAACGAAGTGCAGGAAGCCACAATAAACTGTAAACAAATCCATTAAATAATCATGCTCCTCATCACAGATTGGCTTCCAGTGTACTGACAAACCTTATGTAGTCATTGAATTTTGCACAATTATTTCATATTCTACTTGGTATTAGCATTGCTGTTTGGTTTATTCAAGACCATTTAACCAGCGAGTCATGGGTCTGAAACTTCACAGTTTGCCATGCCAAATATCAAGATTGGACAGATGGGCATCATGATCATGTTTCAAGTAATGTTCTAACATCTGTAAGAAATCTGGACTTTTTTAAACCATACTTTTCCCTTGTAAACAATCTTGAGTACAATCCCACATAGCCAGGCATCTACTGAAGCATATGATAACAACTTTTTCAGAACAATATAGAAAGCAAACTAAGGAAATCTGCTGCAATTATTACATAAAGAAAACATTACAGATAGTTGAACCCGTAGTTGCATAAGAAAACTTCAGATTTTAACATTTTTAATTTGTTGTGAACAAATTATTATTGATCCAAAGAGACAAATATTTAAATACATCGTGCAATGTACTTTGCAAGAAAGAAGAAAATAGTTCATGAATATCATAAAATAAGCAGCTATTGGTAGTAGTATAAGCTGTTAAAATAAACTATATGTTACAGTAGCATTATAAAAATGAGTCAGCAACCCTGACAATATAGCTTTGAGTGCCATTTGATATTTTCTCATCAATCTCTATAATCTACTGTAGATCTGATAATTTGATCATGAACAAACCCTTGCCTAATTTGGTCATGAACAAGCTATTTGCTTAAAAATCTAAAATATTTCTCTTGAGGGCTCTGTAACCTGAAAGACGATATGTCAGTCTAGATTTTTTTCTTCACTAAGTCAACCAACTGGCTTAGTAAAATAAAAAAGTCTTGGAAGATTGATCAAAGTCAATAGAAAATTTAGAAGCAAAAACTCCCTCCCTTACTTTTTTGTTCTTCTGCTTTTAATTTGGAACCAACTCAGACTCAGAAAAACACACAGAAATGTCAGACTTCCATCAAGGACTTTTAGAGTTTTTTAACCATCACAACTCAGAAAAATTTTAAGATAGCATCCTAAAAATGGTGTTCTTTTTGTTTGAATTGCACAAGTTTCTCTTGTCAGTACTTGATACTACATTTGTTTTTAATATTATAATAACATAAAACAGGTAAAATAAGTTGCATTCAACCATTAACACTATTATATTTTCCTCTCATAGTCATAATAGGACCTTTTCATTTCAGATCTATAACATCAGTGGAACTCTGGTAGATCATAGGAACATTTTGGAGCTGTTTCTTGATTGCAATTTTTAAAATTATTTTGTAGATGTGTTTTGGTTTTTTTTTCTTGTGAGATTCTCTATGTGGCATGACCCACCTACTAGACTCATTTTAGTGTTTTTCACCCTGCACTCTGCCCACACATGATACTATTATATGGATCTTGGTATCTTCAATACCATACTGTAGTTTTGAAGATACTTGGTCTTTCTGCCTGTGAAGCATTAAGTTCAAAACCAATCGATATACTTTTATTTAATTCCTTGGTTAGACAAGTTTAAACTAAGTTCAACTCTCTTGCCAACATTTACTTTCTGTTTTTATGGTTCCATCTGTAACATTTTCTTCTTCCTTCTACTTTCTTCTCCTCCCAGCACACGCATTAGAGGATAATCAAGACCTTAGATGCACTGCAGTGGAAGGCTCATGGTACAGTCAAGAATTTAAAAACTCCTACCTGTGTAATTTCTGTAACTCAAGAGACTGTTTTCCCTGCAATATGGTATTAAATAAAGAGTTTGGTTAAAAAATAAATGCTGAATCTTTCCAAAGGCCATCCGATAAGACTAGTAATTTAAGAGTGAAGACAGTACAGCTATGCTTTTATGAGAAAAATACTATTGAAAATCTTCTGCATTAGTTGAAGTGTATTGAACTGAAAAGTTTTCTAGAAGAAGCGTCAACTAAAAAAATTCTTCCATTACACTTTTCCAGCAGCTTACTGCTGGCAATAGAAATGTCACTGAATGCAATTGTCCTTGGAGTTCTTAGGGTTACAAGGATATTACATCACCTAGCAACAGAAACATCTATTTGGGATACAAAGATCAAATGAGTTCTTTTAATGTGTTGTAGATCCCCCAGGATATACACAAATAAACTCCCATAGAAATCAACACAGTTTGCAAGGCAGTCTGTTTCTTTGTCCTTGACGCATCAGTGCTTTTCATTTGGAAGACTTTGACCTTTTGCTAGCAAAACTGGTAACAGTCTCTTTATTTCATTTATGTGTTTGTTTGTTTATTAATTTATTTTCAGGCACAAAAATTGTACTTAGAGATTTGCATGCTGTTCTTTGAAGATCCTTCCATCCAACTCATTGTCTCTTCTTCAAAGTGAGACTTTATTGAATTTTGGAACCTTGTATATTTAATAACTAGAGTGGGAAAAACAGCAAGCTAACTGTCTTGTAGGAAACTTACTTTTTTTAATAATAAAAAAAAAAGTTTTAACTTCTCAGCAAACAGAAGCTGGGAAACCAGTGTCCTCAGACACACTGGCATATGGTGGGTTTTTCAGTCAATAGCAGTGATGGCACATCACAGAATGGCCTTAAGACTCTCTCAGGGTCCCTGCAATCAGGAAGTTCATCCTCACCTGCCCTGTTGCCGTGGATCTTGTAATTTTGTAGTATCAGGTCTAACTCACCAGGAATGAGGTGTCCTCCACAGGATCATTCAGAGCAATGAAATGGTTATGCAGACAAGTATTGATAAATGTGGGCTGACTTCAGAAATCCGTGGAAAACCTCTTTCTGGGTATTCAATGGTGAAATTCAATACTTCATCCTGTTTCATCTTAGCCATCCTTTGTGGTTTGCAGTCAGCTGTAGCTTACAGATATACGACAAGTTCCTCTCCTCTTACACCCTCTGAGTGTATGCTAGACTTTTATTAATCTCATTGAGCTGGGAAGTTGTGTGGAGGGCAGAACAACATGCCTTGTTCTTAACATTTTCTGACTCAGTTCTGACTATTCTGTGTGATTCTCTAAGTGTGCCTTTTCTCTTTGTGCTTTGTGCTCAGGTTTCCAGTTTGCTTCTTTACTTTAGGGACAGATCTTCAAAGGGGTTAAGCGTGTTTGAAAATCTTCTCATAAGCCTGTGAAATTTTAAGATCAAAGTCTTTTTCTGGAGACTAGTCTAAATTTCTTCTTACTCATTCTTAATTGATAGCTGTATGATCAAAAGCTAAAGTGTTGATAAAGCCAAAGATGGACTGAAGTGGTATTTGGAAACCTATGCAGATGCATAGCAACCCATCAAGACATTGTGCGAACATGAACCCTAAATAATTCTAATCCTTCTAGGAATCCACTTGAATGGGCAATTGTAGGGTCAACAAGATCTGGTGGACAGGGGATCGCATACTGTGGGATTCTGGTGTCTTGGGCAGCTTCTAGTGGAGCTTCTATTTAGCACAAAGAACAGAATCCAGCCTAAGAAGTTTCTGTAGTTTATTCCATCATCTGTATTACTTTAAAAAGTAATGAGTGTATCTATGACATAACCAGGTATTTTACACTGACATTTGATGAAAAAGAGCAAAGTTTTTTTGGGGTAATTGACAGATTTTCTCTCTCAGACATCCAAACTTTCAGTCAGTCTGGCAAGTTTGATTATTCTACCCTGCTCACATAATGAATAATAAAAATAACAACATTTTAAATTTATTTTATATGGAGTATTATGATATAGTCTAGACACACACTTAGTAAATACATAAAAAAGGACTAGTGTTCTAAACCAAGCACACAAATGTTACTACAGGCAAACAGAAGTCCCTTGGAGACAACTAGCTGATATATCAGGGAATTCTCAAAGACTGATTATTAACGCACCAAAGCCATATAAATTCAGTGAAACAATCAGAAGACATTAAAGAAAGGCAGGTTTATGTCTACTTTGAGCCCATTCTTCATATGATATAAGTCAAGACAAATCCCTGTCACATCATATCTTCTTGCTCTGTGATGATGTGGGGGAGATAAGGGGCCCACTTAGCTCTTTTGTGTAGCTCATTTGAAATAACCCAGATTAATGGGAACCTGTCTTTTTTACCCTTGTAGGGAATGATAAATACTAAGAAATATTATTGAAGCCATTCAGCTGCCCATTAATAATACATTAGTAAATACCATATGATCAAATTTCAGCTTGCAGCTGAGCCAAGAGTTAGCTTAAATACCAGCAATATTTCATTCATGAAGGGTAAGGGTCCTGCTAGCATCTACATGTATATAGGATGCAGAAAGGAGAAAAAAATAGGTCCCAAAATACTTGAAATACTATTTTATCCCAGCTGAAGAAGTATGGGAGAGTTTCTCAAATGGGCAGAACACAGAGTATCACAGAAACAGTGATGGTTATCCTCTTCACTTTCTCCAAAGCCTAACAATGTTTTACTCTGCTTGCAGAGCCCAGTTCATGCTTGAATTTTGCCAGAAGGAATTATTCTGTTTTCAAGGGTTTCTTTCCTTTATATTCTTTAGCAAGATTAAAAGATAATGATTTAAACCCTTTGGCAATGACTACTATTTTTGTTCTTGCTCCCTCAGGGACAGTCCCTGATTTTCTCAAGAATCTTAAAAACTTTATATTCTTCCCTGGACTTGCTTCTTTTTGGAAGGATCTGTGCTCTCTTTCTAGCTTCTCAGAAGATCAAACCTTTTCTTTCCTGGAAATGGCCAATTGTTTTGTGCGTATCGATTGTCCTTCCTTACATCTAAATTTGCTCTTTTTATAAGCAATAGTCTGTTGTCAGGTTCTTCCATTTTTTTTGTCAGTGACTGTAGGTAACACCCTTTTTCATGCAATGATATTGGTCATATCTGAAAAGAAGCTATTTTTTGTTCCCACCCTCCAAAGAAATGTGGCAAAAGTTTTTCTTTTTCTTTTTCCTTTTTAATATTTTTCAAGTCAAATTAATCTCTATATATACATCAGATTTCTTTATTGGACTGACATTGCACTAGGTCATCCCATGCCAGGAGACATCATGTAGTAGCTGTTCACTAATATGTACTATTCATATAATTAATTCAGTCTTTGAAATTGAGATTCCCTGAAAAATAATAGGAAAAAAACCAACTTGCAATTTATAAACAATGCTGCAGTTTGCCTATTGTACTTATTGGTTATAAAAGTCCATTATACTTTCAAGTCTGTATAATTTTAATTTCCTTCTATTAAGAAAACTTCTGGTTGTACAAATATCTGTGTATCTATGTGTGTATGAGTGTATGTATATATAATAGGTAACACATGTTTTAACTCAGGGATTTTTGGAGACTTGCAAAGGAATTTTAAAGAATTTATATAAAATCCATGACATTCAGATTTTAGGTAACTTTTAAAGCTAATCTATTAGGGACTGAAAAAAAAAATTACATTTGGTTTGATGAAATAAGACCTTAAAATATTAGGTATATAAAATCAGACCTATAAAACTTTATGGAAGCATAACTGCCCTGACACAAAAATATACTGCAGATTTAAAATGCTCTCCAAAGGATTTTTTTTCTTGTTTTCAGTCTTTTTTTTTTTTTTTCCAGTTTAATACTATGGCCTACAGAGCAGAGATGAAAATCCAGTCAGTGGTCATATAACTTGACATTAATTGACCCTCTGCATTATGTAGCCTACATGTAAATACAATACTTCCATTCTCAGGCTCTTGGTTTTCTTAGCTCAAAAGACACAATTCTGTTCAAAACTTGTATGTTTTTTACCATAACTACTAAGTGCTAGATTTTCTCTGCCTTACTGTTCCTATCAAACCAAACAGACAGAGATGTTATCTTGAATTTTGTCTCAATAATTAACCCTAAGCAGCAAATTCCCCTCAGATGCTATAAACAAATTCTTGATAGAGAGTCCCTAAGGAGTTCACCTACGTCAGGGAGTAAGGCATTGTGAGGCTATAAGTAAGACAAACCTTAGCACTGGAAGGAATCCTGAAACAGGGGGTTCTTCCTCTAATGTGAGGAAGAATATGTATATTTCAGCTGCAGGTTACAGGGTAGGAGAAGATAATTTGTTTATTTAAACACTTGGCCCTCAGGTTGTGGAATTCACCATTCTCTTTTTCAAACCAAAATGATGATCTCTTTTAAATTTTGAGGAGGCATCTGAACAGAGAAGGCACCCTCTGGTTCATTCCATTTATGAAATCTGTACTAAACTTGTCTCCTGCCCTAGGGAGTAGGGGTGTAATTAATTCTCATTAAATAAAAAAAAAAAAAAAGTCAATCTATCACTTATGTTTGTCTTCACACTCAAAAACAAAGCTTCATTATGAAGACAAACAGGAATAGATATTTAAAACCGCATAAAAAACACCCATAGTGCTTTCAAATGTCTGTGTTTAAAGAAGGAAAAAAATACATCAAATACACCAAATGACAAAGCATTTAACACATTAGTTAATAATCTGACCAGAACAAATTCTGCTACGTAAAAGCAAAATACAATATCCTTGAGTGTTTTCCAAATATTAAATTAAATATAACCCTTCAGCAAAATAAATGCAAAACTTTACAAAGTTTACATAAATCATAAGGCTGGGTGATAAAAGATCAAGAGAATAAATTTTGAGAGATTGTAGAGCATGGGTAAATATATTCTCCCAACCTGAATTTTAGGATTTCAGAGGAACTTAATTACCGTGTCTCCTGGAAAATCCTTGTGAGATGTTCCAAATACACACTTTTATGGAGTTTCCCTTTGGTAATTTTGAATACTGCCTGAAACTGCAGTATAAATGTATACTTTGTACACAAAGTATGCAAAGTATACATGTACGTATATAGTTACTTGGAGATTACTGTAATTTTGCTAAAGGAGTAATGGATTAACCCCTAGTTTTGCTTCTTTAACTCTTCTTTAAGCCAAGATAAATTATTTAGTTTTCAGTTGATGTCCTGTAAAGAAATTATAACTTAGCAACCATAACTATTTCTAAAACATTACTGATCTTAAAAGACAGAGTGTTATTGTATTGGCATATACTCCTGGAGTAATTCACCTTGATTGATTAAAAACTCTTATTTTATCCATTGGACTTTGATATTTTCTCATTCCAGAGTAAACAACACCAGCTAATAGACATGGTATCTCACTGCTGTGTGATCGAAGACTAGCTTTTAGGACAAGAAATAAATGGAGGTCTAATCTTTCTAGTGCCTTTTAGAGGTACTTAACATTGGTCTACAAAGAACACTGAATGAAAAGAATTAGTAATGAAAGAGATCTACAAAGTCATTTGTCCAGTTCTCTGCCAAAGCAAGATTGCTTGTCTATGATATACTGTGTTTTTAAATGTGGTGTCCAGTGCAACCCTAAATTATTCATCTGACCTGTTACTGTTTCCATTATATCTTTAGACATACCAGGTTATTTTATACTGCAGCTTGGATTTTATTGTGTTTCATTTAATTTTGTTCCTATAATAGCATACTTTACAACAACTTACACAGTCTTTTTTAGCCTTTTACTTGTACTTCTCAGATGCTTGCTGAGTTAGACAAGCTACACCAGTGTGATCATTTTTCTTGGCTATTCAGGCTGTGAAATAACTCTGCCTTGCATGCAAAACCACAGGCTTTTACACGGTGCTGCACTTGAAGGTCAAATTTAATTTACCATCTACTAAATTCATCAAATGTTATTATGTTCTTAAATGTTTCTAATGGTAGGGATATCTTCTCTGCAGCATTATTTTCATATACATTATCTAGGACATTTGTAAACCTGCGCATTTAATGCAGGAAACCTGTGTCAAGGGAAAAATCTGCCCTATACGTACTGAGTGAAGCTCTGCTCCACTTTTTAGAATTATGCATACTAAGCAACAGAATCTCCTCATCTCCATAGGTGATATATTGATAAACTTTGCTATAATCATCACTATAATGGGCCTGCCTTTAAATATCTACAGGTTTTCTGTCTCTCTCTTAAATTGTATCTTTTAGGAGATATTTCCTCTTTTCTTTAAAATCTCTAACCTAAAATAACCTAACTCTGATTCACAAAAATCAGTGAAGAAAGAACTTTATACTCTAATTTAGAAGAACCCATTACATATTCTATCCATGATATCATTAGGGCTGCCCACACAAATGCAATCAAAATGAGATATCCAGAGAAATTTTATTGTCCAGGATGATTATTGGAAGCAGGGTAAGAGAAGAGCTTTTATCTTTCCTAAGGCGTTCTGGGCAGTGTCCTGGGGTGATATGACTTGAAAGGCTTTAAGCCTTTATCCTGGCAGTGTTTATGAGAAGACAGCTGAGGAGAAGAAGGAAAGGCAAGAGGGATGAGGAGAAGCATGCTGGACTTCTTCCAGATGCTACCATGCCTGAAAGAGATGACATCTCATTATTAGTTGGAGAAGGTCCTGTGCAAAATGCCAGTACATGAAAGGAAGCCAAAAACCTGAAAAAAAAAAAAAAGCCAAAACCAAAAAATACCCTAAACAAAGACAAAAAGCAACCAATCAAACAAAAAAATTATTCCATTAATAAACTGCAGCATTCCCAGTTGCCAGAATCAATAATGGTTAGCAGGTACATGCTAGTGAAAACTAACAGCTATGTATTTTTCTCTTCCAGGATGACTCTGCAGGGTTTGTTAGAGCACTAACTCTTTTTTCAAAATTGAGACTATCACCATCGATCACAGAGTGCAACATATGTGGAACATCAAAGCACAGAAAAGCACAGAAATCTGTCTTTAATAGCCCTCTTCTCTTCACTTATGGACATTTCATAAATAGAATATTCAGCCTTCCCTTTGTACGTTAAAAACGCAGAGGATTAGGTAGCACTTGAACACAGCAGATGGCAACCTGTTTAATAAAGTGAATTTACCACGTTGATTCAGAAATTTCAGCTACTTTTCAAGTTTTCCATTCAAGAGATTTTTCACATCACTGTTAACATGCTCCATGTTAATAGGTACCATTTTTTGAGCTGCAGACTACATATAATCACCAGTCCCTGTAATGAACAGTGTACTGTACTGCACAGTGTCCTATAACTGCACATGCCACCTAGATGTAGTTAATGAGAAGTCACATAAGAGAGTTTATTATGTAATAGTTAAAAACCAGAATATTTACATTGATTAACCTCATCCAAAATTCTGATCCAATGCCTCAACAAGTGAACTGGGGGCAGGGGGGCTGTGAGGGGAATGCAGGGGGTAAGAAATGTTTATTTATCTCTAATTATGTGGCACTGATAACAAGAAAAAAATTATTATAAAGAAATAGTTGTGTATTTTACAGCACTCCACAGCATCACTCTGCCAGCCTTTAAAAGAAAGAGGAAAATACTATCATGGTGACCTTAAGGAAGGTGAGTGGAATGGCAGACAAAGTAACATTTCTCTGGGAATAACTGGACTGTGGAGAACATCGTTTTCCTCCTCCTTTGTCTTTGAAGGTCCATCTTAGTCCAGCCTAGCAGAAGATTTAATAGACTGTAACTGATCATCCCTGCAGCCAAGTCACTGATGATGATTTTTGATTTTTTCCTAATTCAGGAGAGAATACATGCAACTTGCCCCCTATGCCTGGTATTATTATATTTCCCATGTATATACATGTGGCAGCTGAAACTGCTTTATTTACTTAATGTAATGGCCAGTTGCAGGAATTTGCTTTACTTGTGCCTTGTTTTGACCTTTAAATAATCCCTTGATGGTTTTCACCATCACCAGATAGGAAAAATCAGGCTAAATTATCACATGGTCAAGTAAAGCAAGAATCGTTTTCAATATATGCTTTCAGTGAATGGCTTTCAAAATGCTACATTTATGGGAATTTTAAATGATTGAGTAAATCAGAAGAGAATAAAGAAAGCAAAAGAGAATATCAAAACCAGCTTACTTTGAATGATGGCTATCACAAAGAAACCTGAATATAATCTGGTTTGAGAAGTCTGAACTTCAATCACTTTATGTGATGGTTTTGTAAAAAAGTGAAAAGGAACTGTCATTTGTAAACTAATCTATTTTTCCCCTTCTAGAAAAAAAATAAAATCATGGTGGCAGAGATTATTTTGATTAATTATTAATACACTGTGTCATTCTACTTTTGCAGCTCTCTTATTAACCCAAGCCTTGATAGCAGATGGATGTTCTAGCAAAGAATAACTACACATGGGCTTCTGTAGTTGTATCCAGGAGTATCTGTGTTTGAGAAGAATGAAGGAGAATAGATTTCAACCAGAATTACAGCACCTTACAGTACTTACCTTCTGAGAGAACTGGCAAGCCCAGTAATTATCCACAGCACAAGTTTTGTTTTGTTTCTTTTCCATGTGGCCCAAAACCTTTCCAGCAAGAATAATTAAATGCTGAGAGGTGTGCCACAAAGAGAAGTGTGGCAGAAATTCTGTTTCTAATTCAGTCATCTGCCTTACATGAAGACAAGCATTTTGAAATCTAAAAAATTAGCTCAGCTGGTAACAAAGTTAACAAAGGTAAGGAAAATATTATCTGTAGCAGATAGGAAATAGAAAACAGAGAAGTGATGGATGCAGTAGGATTTGGTGACAGGGCAATGTGCTGTGAGGAATGTGATCTGGGAGCAAAGAGGAATGAAACAATGTAAAAACAACAGCACTGTAAAGAGAAGTGAGGCAGAACATAACATTATTAAGCTAATGGTTTGAAGCATTAGAATACTGAATTCACTGCGAATTGAGGCAGTACAAATATGCACAGTATGAAACAGAACATTATGATAAAGTAAAAGGAAGAGGTTGGAATACATTTCCCTGAAGGATTAGGTTATTTCTTTGGATGAATGTGTTGCAGGTTTTGGGACTACATTTTCAAGCATAGAAATGCCATTTATTTCAAGAGTTATCTGCTATGTACAGAATACATAGATACATTTATTTATTTATGCACATATTTATAGATACAAACAATGACTTTATTAATTTTTGACACCAGAATGAAGAGAATGTGACAATGTTTTTAGCACACAGATACAATAAAGATTATTTTCTGGAAATAATAAATTCTCAAAAAGGCTGAACAACAGTTCCCAGAGTGAGACACTCTGCATGTTTGAATTAATGTTCCTGAGTGCTCCCTTGTTAGTGCTAAGCATATAGTTTAAATAAAGAAATCACATTCCAGGCTCCAAATACAATTTGTCAGCTTTGCTTCTGGGAAGTGTGAAAGCAGCAAAAGTGAGAGTCATTTATTCACCATCTGTTCAGCAACTCACCTCTTTATCACACAGAGATGCAGAAGATACAAAGTTTAGTAAGTTTTCAGACCAGACATCAGGCTGTTAAAAGTGAAGACAGGGCATTTTTTATTAACCTAATGAACAGAGATTCGCTGGGTTTCCATATGTCCCTTAACGTAACAAGACCACTAAAATTATTAAACATATCACCCCATTGCATCTTGTTTTTACAGTAGTATGTAGTTAATATCTTAATATTTACATGGATTAACTGAAAAATATGGCAGTTGAGTGATTTGTGGTAATTTTTTTTTAAAGTTTAAGAAGTGAGAGAAAGAGGAGATCATGAGATAAAGAGTGTAATTCAGAAAGGAGACTGAATAAGCTAAGATATTCACAGTTTGATTATTATATAAACTATAGGCTGCACTAGTTCTTAATCCAGCTGTTAATACCATTCATCTGACTATGTAAGCCTGGAGACCCTATCTAACTTAAACTGTCTATCTACATATATTTCTTGTGGAGTCCTGATTACTGGCTGTCATTTCTATACATTCTCATAATAAAAAAATTATAACTTTGATCTTTTAAAAAAGTGGGTTTCTTTGAACTTGGGGAAAAAATAAATATTCTAGGTTTGCAGTAGTTCTGCATATACAGTGTATATACAAGTTTAAAAAAACCTTATAGAAGCATGAAAAATGCCTTTTTGAAAATTTAGCACTGCTGCGGTATGAAAGAGTAACTTGTAGTAGAGGAAATATAATTTTTCCCTATCCAGAGTACTGATCATAAAACTGGTCAGATTTGACTAGAAAAATAGAGTAAGGTGCCTCATATTTATATAAATTAGTGACCCTTTTCTTGTGCTGTCACACCCAGTCTCTCCGGACTGTGCAATACAGATCGAGACCTCACACACACCTGCACTAAGACTCAATCTGCAGTAACTTTAGTGATTCCATAGGAGATTATGAAATACAGAGTGGTCATTTCCTCACAATAATGTGAAGGTTAATGGGTGTCATCGCTCTATCTGTACAATGTTCAGGTTTACAGATCAGTTTGAGTGCAAACCAGACATCACAGTCAATAGGAAGTGCCCTTTCTTGCCCTGTCTACCTGGTTACATTGTCCATGTGATTCCTGTTTTCATACCATAAGCACTTTTACACTGTTCCTTGATCTTATGATTAACGCAACAACTTCTCTTTCTGCTGGAATTACAGAATTTTGCATCCATTCTTAGCTGATCAACTTTGTTGCCTCTTTTCAATTGAGTCGAAGATGAGCAGGAGTAGGTGGAGCTGAGAAGCACCTCAATGTCAGATACAATGGGAAGGGGGAAAAAAAACCACAATAGGAGTCAAAAAGGCAGGCTTGTTCTGCAGCTGGGGAAGTAAGAGGCAGTTCTCGGACTCCCACACAAACAATCCCACAGTCTTCACTGGGATTGCTTGTGGAGGATAACCAGTAACAGAAATCTGTCACATAGATAAAAACTGTAACATATAGTGCGATTTGAATCCTTAATGAAGCTACAGGGCAGCAGAGCTGTACTGACCTGCAGATGAATTGTACAGAATCCTCCCTTGGCCCCATCCAATGCATCGAACAGCACATTTGCCCAGGTACTCCAGAGTAGCTTCCAACAGAAAACATTGTGCTACTTGAGTTATTGTTCATCTCTGCCTCCCTCCAGTAGCTAAAAGGAGAGGGTAAATCATGTTTAGCCTCTGTACCTGCCAAGCAGTACTACCGCTTTGGGAAGCTGCCTGTCGCATCTCCTATTAATGAGCACAGAACTCGGAGCTCCCGACCCGGGAGCAGCAGTATCAGCACATCCCCCGATGCTCCTCCTGGTGTGATAGACAGTGAAGTACCTGTTAAGTCTTGTGGCTGCATGCCAGCATCCAAACACAGCAAGTTCATATTCTGTCAGAATGCATATCTGACCAGAAACAAAATAACTGCATGCATTTTGAGAAATGAAAGAATAGAGGTGATGATATCAGCAATTTTCAGTACATTAAAAATAATAGAATTTTCAAGAAATTTAATTAGGAGATTTCCCACTTAAGTCCTATCTGCAGTCTGTCTAGCAAAGAACTGTTTCAATGGCCCTTGATCCTAGCAAGCCATAAAACAGCTGCCACAGCCACATAAAGCTTCTTGCTCCTGCCAGCAGAGAAGGCTTCCAGCATCCTGGGTTTTTGTACAAGGATAATAGCCAGTAGACCGAGGAAAGAAATCATAATCTTTCACCCAGTGTTTTGAATAAATTAAAAAGAGATCCTAAGATATAAAAAATTCCAACAGAACAAGAAGGCGACTAGGGAGAGACCATAGTTCCTACATGAAGTTCTGAGATCAGATGAGAGGTGAATACTCATTTCACTTCTTAGACACATGACTCTTACAAGTCATTTTTTGAAGGATTCCATGATCTATGTTCTCTAAGTGCATTCCTTCACTCTGCATTTATCTGTGATAATTTCAGATTGATGTATGCAACCTTATAGGGAGGGTGCAAGCCAATGACTCCTCCTCTCTGGTGAAAAATTACATCTCTGGAAAGAGACAATGAAGCAAAAAGAAAAAACTGTATTAAAAAAGCAGGTTTATTTTTCCATGTTCCTGTTATTAAACATTAACTTTTCATTGCTCAAAAGCTTTACCCTAAAGTCTAGTAAATATAATCAAGCTCTAATTAAATGTTAATGTAGAGTCAGTGTGTTAAAAATTCATAAGGAGTGAGCAGATGCTGTGTTTTAGTCAGCGTGGTCGAATCGACAGGATCAGATCCCAGCTGTGGAAATCCTCTCACTTGACACACCAGCAGAGCAGCTCCTGTTGGCTGTGCATTCTTAACCACTTCTGTGGGTGGCGGCACAGCAGTTTAGGATACAGAGCAAAGGTACAGCCACCTCTGATCTACAGGCTGTGTTCAACCCACACTGGAGTAGCTGGGCCATGCTATTGGTAGCTGATGTAGAAGTGCAAAAAAGCAACAGACAATCTGTGCCTATTAACACACAATACAGACTCTCCTATCACATTTCTAAAAAGTCATATCTCAGTTTTGCATTTTAACAATCAGCTTTAAGTTCCAATTCTGAAAATAGAAATCCTACACTGTACTTCTACTTGACATAATGATCATTATTTCCAATAACATTTTTATGAAAAAATCATTTCTCATTAAAAAATTTAATTTTGAAACTGTTAATAAATTATGGCACTGGAAAAAGGTCATATTTTCTCTTTCATAAAAACTACTGATGAAATGCCAATAAGAGTACAAGATTAAGTTTTTGCAAAAGCTTTTATTGTTGTATTTGTCAGTCCTAAATGAGCACTAAATAAAATGAATGTATTTTTCACTAATGGAAACTGACTAAACTATTACTTCCTCTATTACTGTTATTTACCTATTATCTTGGTCTGATTTTAGTACACAATTTAGATTAGATATGTAACTGAATACCTTACTAGGCAGTGCCACCACCTAGTCATAAAATTTCTTCTATAACATCTTTTCCCTCCTTCTTATAATTGCTACTGAGAACTGTGCCTGACCCTATTGTGCATGCTATAAAGTTGCAGGAAGTTTCCTTACTCCTTGCTGCGAAGAGCCTGCCCATGCACAAGACAAAGCTCAGCTTTTCTTCAGCCATCACAGCCTGAATAATTAATTATCTTGGTGGGAATAACCCTGACAGCCATTTTGCTTGACTCATGACCTTGTGCTGTGTCTGCACAAATGAAAAGTGTTACAACCAAGTCTCTCTTTAAAGTTTTATGTTCTGCAACAGTGCTGAGTCAGGACGTGGTTACTATTGTAAATGTATGCTGTGTGCACATTTTTCCTACTGTTTTTGGGTCCATGATATAAAGAAAGGCAAAACCTAGCAGAAATTATGAAATTGCAATGTCTGTCACTATGGTTTTTCACAGAATACTTTGGATTGGAAGGGACCTTTAAAGGTCACTTAGTCATTACTGGAAATGTTTTTGCAATCATTACACCTGCCTAAAAAAATGCTGAAAGTCATTATTTCTTTACACAAAATGAGTCAAGCAAGAGATTATTTTCACAGATGCTTTAAAAGTGTGTTGTCTCTGAGGAAAACTTATACAGCACTTTGATTAAGCCTTAAGATGCTTTTTCTGAAATACCACTCATTATTTCTCTGAATTCCTTCTTTCTTTAGTGCATATTCCTGAGTTTTACTAACACAATGTGAAATTTGTTGCAGACTACTTTGGCTTTTTTTTTAAATAATTTTTTCTCCTATGGTTTTAATTTTGTTACAAGTAGAAAATCATTGTCAAATATCAATGTGCTGGAAAAAGGTAGAGGTTCTGGATAAGCTGTGGGGTTTTCTTTGTTTTGTTTTGGGTTTTTTTTGTTGTTGTTTTTGGTTTTGTTTTTTTTTTTTGCTAATTGTGTTAATACATTAGATTCAGTTTTCCTCAGTTCTGGCATTTGATTCCCTGCACCATTCATCACATGAGTGGGTGTACAGTACAGTAATGCATGTGTGTTTGGCATCTGGTGATCTTTGCCTGGGTGGTTGTTTTACTTGCCAGGGAAGAATCAGGGAGTGGGACTATATCTCCTGGGCCACCTCCAAGGGGAATATGCTGTTCTGTAAATATGTGAGCTAGAACTAGAAAGCTAGTGGCAGAAGTAAAACACATCTATTGAAGACAGAGAGAAAAAAAATAGGATTCTTTAAGCACATAAAAAGTTCACAAGAGATTGTGGGTCTTAAAGAAATTCTTCTTGATATGTAGTGTTGAAGTGTCACTGATGGGGTTTTCTCAAGACCTGCATTGTACAAAAATGCTTGGTGTTGCAAGTATAAGTGGATATCATAGAATCTACTTTGTTTCTGTAGCTCAACGCAATCTCCTACCCCTTCAAAAACGCCAACAAACAAATGAAACCAAACAAACAAAAACCCCACCCAAACCTGCCAAGCAAAAAAGCAAAAGCAAAAGAAACCCTACCCCCCCCCCTTCTTTCCACTGGAACTAGATAATGTTCTCTTTCCTTTTGCAACATAGGTTACCTGAATTCTGTGTGAAACCATAGTAAGTCCCCATTCTATATTCTTTAAATGTGAACACTATAAAATACCTCATGTTCTTACTGGACTTTTTTGCTTTTTTCTTCTGAAAGGCACTATGCCTGCAGATCTTAGATGTAAGGAAAGTTAGCTATAAAATCAAATTCTGCTGGAAACAGAAGCCTGACTCTTCTCCAGCATCCACATTTTCCTGGGCACAGAAACATCCTTGTGTTTCTAGGCCTGATTTTTGTAGGAAGCATTATTGTTGCCAAAAGAGAGAAAAAGGTCTGACAAAGACAGCCACACCTAACTTGTATTAGCTGGCCCCATTTGTAAAAGTTTTTTGGAGTTTGATACTGGTTTCTAAATATATCACCCAAATATTCAGTAAGGTGATCAGTTCACCTTGAAACCCACATTTAGCTTTTGGAACACGAGTGCCTTCCACTTAAAGTTCCTGTCCAGATGATATGCTGAGAATATTTTATATTTTATCACCATGTCTTTTGCAAAAAAGATATCCCCAATCTTGTGCATTTTAAACTTCTATCAGATTTGTAGTTTTATCTAATCTTAATAGTTAACTAAATCATAATATAATTTTCATTTTTAAATCACAATAACATCATAACACCTTTTGGAAAAAAGCATGTGCTGAAGTAAAACACATTAGCTTGATTATTTTTTCTTTTTTTGACATCTACTAAAAAGATTATGCAATTAAATGTAAAAGAAACGGATAAAATCAACCTAGAAACAAATGTATGAAAACAACCAAATGAATAAACGAATAAATGAATGACAAAAAAAACTTTGTGAATTAAGTTTTTATATTATGAGATACAGTATTCTGATAGTAAAACTTATGCAGTTTTTAAAAAACATAATATTTTTATTTCTGAAAGACGGTGAGAACAGAGATCGTTTCTTTTCTGTGGTCAATTGCAGTTCAAAATCACTGAAAATGGTTGCAATCTCAATGCTGTTTAAATCAGTGACAAAACTTCAGTGATTTAGTTAGGTTATCTTTTTTAATGCATCTTGGATGAACAGAGGTGTATTCATAATGTAGTAGTTTGTCTGTAAGCACATTTTTACAGTCACACACATTAAATCTATACGTGTGGTTTCCACAAAGCTGAAATCTTACAAACAACTTTGCAACTTCTTTCTTTTAAAACTTGGGGAGTTTTTTTGGCTTGTTTTTTACTAATTCTTTCAGTGCATTTCAGGGCTTATTTACACATATACAGGCTTTCCTGTAAATTTGTAGATCTATTTACAAGCATAGGTTTATGCTATGCAGTAGGATATTAAGAGGCAGAAATGCTTTTTTTCCTGCTCTATACAATATTGAATGAAAATTGTTGAAGTCACAGCAAAACCATGTTGAATACAGGTTAAAGAGCATTTACCATGTTCAATATTTGCTTTGGAAGTAAGTGAGTTTCATCAGCATTTTATTTTCTGCTGCATTACTAGCTGAAAGCAAGGAGCATCATCTCTCTGTCTCTTGCTCCCACTTTAACACTCCCCATGGGACACATCTTTTTGCAAGATCAACATAAAAAGAGTGGTTATATCTCTTCATGCAGCTGGTTGCTAAAATCATTAGAATTATTGCAAGCTGGAGCAGAATCTGGTTCATGCAGTTGACTAGGCTTTCTCTTGTGCTTGACTTCAAGCACCAGGAAATAGAACTTGTATGTTGAAATGAGGAAAAGAGGGAAACAAAATCCTACAGGGAGAGATTTCCAAAAATAAAAGTCGGATATGCCTGAAGTAGTTTGACATAGACAGAAAGTTTGGAAAGCAGATTTCCATGAAGAAGGTGGACTCCTGGAGTGCTTGAGTCTGACTATGTGCTGGGAATCACAGGACTGTTGCCTATTTTGCACAAATACACAGACCATGCTGCACAAATATCTGAGTGTGGCCTCTGATTTCTACTCCACTTCAAGATCATCAGCAAAACCCCATTAACTGATTATTTTCTTTACAAGTGGCAAAAAGAAATGCAAAAGCCCCGGATTTTCAAAGACTAGAGCACAGATTTGTTTGCTTTGTAATAGTGTGCTAATCCATAGCACTGCTGCTCTGATAATTACAACAAAAATGGACAAAAAAACCACATAGTATGAAACTTGGATTTATATAAAGCTTTCTGTGCAAATAATGATCTTGGAACACTTAATTCAAGAGTCAGAGAAAAACAAACATTGTCTTAGCTCAGGGGGAAAAGGTATGATACTGACATAGACTTATATGAAAATAATTTTCTGCACTTCATTATTTTCAACGGGGAAGAGAACAAGAATAAACTGATGATGGTTAGCAGCAAGCAATCACAAACAGGATTCAAGGAATTTCTTGTTGCCTAAGCTGTTGTACAAAACATTTTTTGACTGTGATTATTTGCGTCTATTTTACACTGGATACACTGGATACTCTTCTTACCTTTTTTTTTTTTTCTTATCAATTCTCCAGATTAAATTTAATTACAATACAAAGCAGACAGATTTGTACCTAGAGCAGAAGTCAGTAGACTGTAACAGCATTTAGGAGATTAATGTGCTCTGTGAGTTAAAAGTTCAACTTTCTGAATGAGGATTTTCATAAAGTTACTTGTTGAAATTATCCAATGAATACACAAAAACAAAGCTGGGTGTGCTCCCCTCATTAAAAGCAGCACATGTTGATATGGAATCAAGAAAAAAAAGATTGTTTGTGGTTTTGTCAATTTTTGGGACAAATGTGACGAAATGAACTGCTGGGACCAGTAACAGGATTAGGGTCAATGAACACAAACTGAAACACAGGAAGTTCCATCCAAATATGAGGATAAAATTCTTTGCTTTGCTTTGAGGGTGACAGAGCACTAGAACAGGTTGCCCAGAGAAATTATCTCTCCAGAAGGAGTCTCCTTCTCTGGAGATATTGAAAACCACCTGAATGTAACCCCATGCCTCCCCATCTGGATAAATTTTCTTTAGCAGATGGTTGAATTAGATGATCTCCAGAGGTCCCTTCCAACCAACCATTCTGTGATTTTGTGTTTGGCTCCTACCTTTGCATTAGTATATTTTAGAACGCCTGTTGAATTGGGTTTAGTTGTAGAGATGAGAAGTAATAAATGCTAATTCTACTTATAACTTCTTATAAGAATCCACATCCTTCCTTTTTTTATCTATTTTTCTACTTTTTTTTTTCCTTCTGAGCCAGACTGCCTAAATTTTGAAGGTGATTCTAGTGAACTCAGAAATTTCTAAAAAGCAGTTTTGACTTAGTACTGTCTCAAAATGGGTAGCTAGACTGATATGTGGGAAAATACCTTTAACCTAATATCCTGGATATCAGGAGTAGGCACTCTCAGGTGCCCTGTCTTCTTCCTTATAAACATGTTTTGTTGCAAAATTAGCTCTTTCTTGATTACGTGTAGGTTAGCTGCAAACATACATGATATCTGAATAATAAACTGCCGCAGTAAGCAACATGCTGTTTTATGGATATTTTCTCAAAATCTTAACCTATATACCCCATCGGACCTCTCTAGCAAGCCATCTACATTTAGCAGTCGAATATTTTAGAATTTGCTGGTCTTCCTCTAATCATAAGGAGTTTTCAGGTTTGATTTTCTTCCAAATAGTTTAAAGTAAATTTTCCTAAAAGAACTTTTTAATATAATTTTATTTGTGTTTTTCATGTCCATGGTGAATCTTCTGCTTGCTTAGATACAGGTTGCTTTAGAATAGACAGCCTTTAGATTGTCTAGGTAAATCTAGGAATTTCCTAGTTTAAGATATGTGGAAGGGATTGTATTTTCTTAGAAATTTTAATATTAATTTTTTAGGTCTGTGGAAGGGAGAGCATTGTTTTCCATAATTAACCACTGCTGTGTATTTCTTGTCCCTCCCCATCCCACCCTCTTTAATTGTCCTTCCATAGGTGCTTGGATTCTCTGATTCCAAACTCTCAGTCACTGTTAGTATGTTCATCTTAATTGCCACACTGAGTATCAGAGCTTTGGCAAATTCTTTAGAGTCTGAGTCAAGTTTTTTGTACTTCTTTCTGAGGGTATGTTTATGTGATGTCAGATGAGTGAGTTAGTTTGTTTAATGAAAATACCTCCTACAGTTGGAGATTTATATTGCTCAGCTGAGACACTTTAACAGCATGTATATGTTCTTTTTCTGTTGTTATGACAGGCACAGTTGATTAGCTAAGCCCAGTTACATCTTTTGTATGTAAATTCTGAGGTAGTAGGCACTCTCTTGTCAGCATTCTGATTTTCAAATCAGGACAGAATGGTGCAACCTGAACCTGGGTCTTCACATGTGAGCAGTGTGTCTGGCTCGCTGTGCCACCTAGCCTTCAAACAGTAGATATCTTCATGAACATCAATCATTTGCAAACTTTGTTTTTGCATCGACTCAGTGTTTCACTGCTTGAGGTTTGCATAAAGTTCTTCTTGACACAGTTGGAAAATTCATCTTCTTCCTAAACCTCGCAAGCATCTACAGCATCTGTCAGCTGTGGGGAGATAAATGATAGATAGGAATGGCAGTTATTCCAACCAAATAAAGGGAAAAGGACTGGCACTGAAATCAGGCTGGGGGAGGGGAAAGGAGGATGGAGGGTGGTTCTTTCCTTTAGATTTTTCTTTTTTCTTTTACATAAACTTCTTGGCATTGGAAATGGCAATTGACACTAACTACATCAGGAGCCTAATGACCATTTCTCCAAGATGTATTTACTAAAGCATGATACAGTCAAAGCCGCTCTAACAGTTTTACAGTACAGTAGAATCAAGTTCTGGTCTCCCACGTGCAATCAATATTCTTTTTGAACTGACTGTTTTTTATTTCAAGAAATCAAATGTAAAAATCGATACTATTTTCCCAAAGTTTTTCTTCTCCATTAAACTTTTCAATGCTAAGTATTGAAAAATAGACAAAAGGATACCGATTCTAGGAGGCATTAATGCTTTAGGAACTCTAAATTAATTCTAGATTAACATTTATATTTTATCACACCTTTTAAAACTAGATGTACTGAAACAGGAGGGCTTTTTATTTATTTAACTGATAAGAAAACATAGTCTAAATAAAACTTCTAGCCCTGTAAAAATCATCTAGTTAATGACTGAAACAAATGCAATCATCATGAACTAGATTTTGGGATTATTTGCAGTAGTGTACTAGACTTACTTAAATAAAAGGAATTGTTCTAGGCTTGTAGTTTGGAAGCAGTACAATTTGAAAGTATTTCAAAGTATAGACTTTTTCGTTAATACAGAGGTTTTTATGGTAAATGGATATTTTTTCATAATTTTCCTTAAATGTAGCAATTTTTCCACTTAATAGAAGATAAGAATAGCAATACTATTAGTAACATTAAAACAATCACATGATAAACAGCTTTAATGACCCAATTCACCTTTACCATCTGAAGATATTGACAGATATTTTCTCAGTAGTCATTCCAAGAATTAGTTTAGGATACCCATATGTTTCTACTGTAATGTTTATCTGCTTTTGATTAGGCTTTCAGGAAAGACCAATAGTAGCTGTTACAAGAGTTAACATAACTATATCAAGTAGAGTATTTTGTGTTTGACCTTCTCTGGAGTCCATGGGAAGGTAGGAAGGTCAGGTGGAGCATGTGAAATCAACCAATGCAAAATAAATCACTGATAAAACTTCTGATAGACTCTGGGGCAAGAGTGGATCTGAAAGACTGGGTAGCCTGGTAGGGGTGTTGGGTTCAGGTTCTAGAAATAGGCCCACAACGAGCAGAGTTAAAAGGCTTCTAACTAATTTGTTATTATGCTTTTGTTGTTGTTGTTATTGTTGTTGATGTGATGATGATGGTGATGATATTGACAGGTTGAAAAAGTTGAGATTGTTTATCTTGGAGAAGAGAAGGAAACCTCACAGCAACCTTCCAATATCTCAAGGGGGCCCACAAGGAAGCCGGAGAGGGACTTCTCATAGGAATTGTAGTGATAGGACAAGAGGGAAGGACTTCAAACTGAGATGTAGTAGGTATAGATTAGATGTTAGGGTGGTGAAGCACAGGAACAGACTGCCAGGAGGAGTCCTGTATGTCCCATCCCTGGCAGGGTTCATGGCCGGGTTGGATGGAGTGCTGGACAACATGATCTAATGAGAGTTGTCCCTCCTGTGGACAAGGGCATTGGAAATAAATTATTTTTAGGTGCCTTTCAACCCAACCCAAATCCCACTCTCTGATTCTATTATTATTAATTGCTGTTGTTAGTAGCAGTAGTAGTAGTAGTAGTAGCAATCTTATTACTACAACCAAAACTGCTGCTACTACAAATTTTCCAGAGGCAAGTGCAATAAAGAGACATATCCTTCTGGATACAAAACATTTGCTTTAAGAAGAGGAATAGCAGGAATCTCAGGTAAAGGAGAGCAGATGTTCGTTCCTTCCCCTTTTCAGGAGGGCAGGTAATTGCCCTCTTTTTTATTATTTCAAAAGACTGCTTAAGAAACTTTCTACCTGAGAGGTTTTGGCAGTCATTGTCTTGGCTGGCACAATATCATAATTATGGTTCTATAAATCTTTATATTTCACCTCTTATGTCCTAAGTGAGGTGGCTATCCTGTTATAATTTGCATCTATCCAAACTTATTTTGAAGAGGAACATAAAAAATAAACATTAATTTTACATTAAACAGAAGCATCAAAATATGGTGAGAATCCATTACTCCTTTTAAAAAAAAATCTATTAACATCTTCTTACACTCTCACATTCCTCGATATACAATATTTTAATCATTTTTAAATAAGCATCTCTTATATTGATACAATAATTGCTTTTAAAGATTTTTTAATATCCTGGGTTACATATTTTTTATGCTGTCTAATTATCTTTGGAGTTCATTATGTGCCTATATGGTTATCCAACAGAAGGATAGATTGTACCAAGCTACTGCTTATGCTGGAGGGACTGAAGTAATATCCACATACATTTTGAGGCACTCTGATATGATCTGCTCTTGACAGTCAATATCTTCCTGCTGCATGTCCAACAAGAATTATTGTCCCCAGGATGGCTTATTAAAAAGGTATATAGATGGGCCACTGAAGTTCTCAAATTTTCCCTGACAATATCTCTCTCTTTGTATTATTTTATTATTATCCCTCACACAGGATTTCCTGGAATAAATTATTTGAGTCTCAATTAATTGCTGCAACTGAGAGTTTAAGCTATTAGCAAGCGTTTGGCAAATAGCTGAGCATTAGTATTTATTACAGACACAGATGCATGAGAGGTGCAATCAATTTTGTCTTTGTTGGATTTCAACTTCAGTGAATTGTTCATTGATTTTGGAATTTGAGAGGATTCTAGGAAACTATTAAACAAATGGGCAATTTTGGGAACCATTTTATAACACATATAGTGATAACCTGTACAATAGATGTCAAACCAGTTACACAGAGGTCCTTTTCAGCCTCACTTGGTGCATATGATCTTACACCTCATAACGTATTAACCCATAGTAAATTGTGTCCTTCAGGCAATTTCTCCTTTAGGTATGAATGAGAATTAAAAATCAACATGAAAGCATCTCATGTATGGATTTAGTTTGATAAAATTTTTCTTCCCATTAATATGTTATTATTTTAAAATTTTGCTATTTTAGTATCATGTGATGACTTACCTGCATTAGAATTAGAAAATCATTAGGTGCATTAGAATTCCAGAAATCAAATCAGTTTTAAAATAAATTCTTCTTCATATGTTTTGGACATGCAGTTATTTTCCCCTTTAAAATACATGGAATTATTTGACAAATTTAATGGATTTTTACAGTTAGTTTACCCAAGGCACATTCTCTGAGTTTTGTATGAGATGCATCATACAGTTTTGCTAACAAGGTGGAGATACATATTTTTGCATCAGCTTGAATTTCCAAACCAGAAAAATCCTTAAGAAAGAGCTCCCCAAAAGAAAACTCCCAAAATGCATTGAAATAATATTCAAAACATTTAAGTGTATAAACACGTTCTGGAAACTGTCTTTGAAACATTTTGAAAACATGACTCTGTCACATATTCGTCAAAGAGTTAGATTTTATTGTACTCTATTCAATATTTGTTGCAATGTATCATTTAAAAGAGCATTAATTTTCTCTTCTATTGATATTGGCGTTTTCATGGGCATGAAAAAGTGTGCATATTGCTTCATAAAACTTTTTTTTTTCTTGCAACAGAGTAGGAAAATAAGGAGAAATCTTTTTAAACAGTATTCCTTTTTCACTCTCAAGATGCAGAATTTTTTGATCCCAAACTTTCTTCTATCTTCTATTGTCAACAGTGTGTATAAGCCTATTTTAAGTCTAATATGTCTCATCAGCAAAAATTTTATGTCTTCAAATGCAAATCTATACATTTGTCCCAAGACAGTGGTTCTTTTTTATTACCTCTGCACTCACCTATATAAATTTTAACATAATTTTCTTTTAAGAGTGCAAGGTTGTTTTTTATTTTTTTCTCAAATATAAACTATAGGAAACAATATAATTGAACTCTTTTTTATATGCCTTTTTTTTAAGTTTGTCACACTCAAAGTTTCTTATTATGCCAACAATCATCTCCTATATCTTTTATTTTCTTATGGAAACGTTTTTGTTTAGAAATTAATTTTTGATAGTTTTTCTTAAAATGAGCTCTTGCTGCTTGAACTGATGCAGTGAAATGCAGGAGTATAGGCTGTCATTAATCTCAGGGGGTTTTGTTCAGATGCTGTAATGCTTCCTTATCAAACAAAAGGGTTTTGTGTTCACTGTGTGTTTTTCCCTTTAGTGCTAACCCAATTACAGCATTCTCACATTCAGACCAACCATATTTTTAGTGATTGTATGCTAGCCGAGCATTCCCTTTTCATTTAATTTTCTTAGCCTGCTACTTCTTCAGAGAAAAATGGGTGTCAGATAGTAAATTCACCATCCTTTCCTACTAATAACCCTTCATGGAATTTTAATTTTCCAAAGATTTTAATGTTTTTTTTTAATTAACAAATTTAATACTTATATTTGTGAATGTCTTTTAAAAATATATTCATTACCTCGGATTAAAATAAGCTTATGAGATTTTTGTACTATACTAAAGATAATAAATAAATATTTTTATTCATTATCTGTTTAAACACCACTCTAAAAGAGGAATCAATTTCTCCCTTATGTATTCAGACTTAGCTTAGCAGGAGAAAAACACTGTGGGTTAATGAATAAGGGAAAGAAAAGTTATCCTGGTACATCCCTTCCTATTATACTACTAAGTAACATTACCCACAGCTACCTCTTGAGTCTGAATGTGCCTTGTTGTCAGATGTGATAAATTCTTATACCACATTTTTACTTACTCTACATAAAACTGCTATTGTAGACTCGTGTACTAGCACTGCTTGATATATAAAAAAAATTTAAAATAAAAGTTTTAAAATTTTAAGCATCCCGGAAGACCTTTAATGTTTCCCCTTAATTATCTTTTCTCCTTTTAATTTGTTTGCTAGTCCTCATTGCTGCCTGTGTATTTTTCTCCTTGCGGAAGATAGCATTGAGAGTTTTCAGGTTGTGATGCTTCTGAAGTACGACCTATTGCCAAGGCAGGAGAGGTCCTATTCTGGGCTCATTTATCTCTTTAGGACCTTTTATCTCAAAGTGTAGTTTCAGGCTATTAAGAATTTTTACCTATGAACAAATTTGTGTGCTATAGTTTTCTTGGTATCACAGGGCTATAACTTTATCACAAGGCTGCAGGTTTTATCATATCACCTGTATGGGAACACCAGCAATGGATTTTATGAAATTCACTGAGTACTTCATTGACTGCTTTTTAATGTGGTGGAGGAAAAATCTTGGAAAATAACTGCTCCTTGCATTTACAATACAACTTTTCATATCCTAATGATTCTCATTAAATGATCATCCATGTTTTCACAGCTGTGGTGGCAGGTAATATTCCTTTAAGGAAATGCTAGGTGATTTTATATCAAAAATTAGTTCTTTTCCCTTTGTTGCAGTGTGTTTTGGGGTTTTTTTATCTCTAATATTCACTTTCTGAGAATTCCTTACTTATTTAAATTGGGATTCCCTTTGGAATTAAATTGGGATTTGCCTACTGCTACCTACATATTGCTTTTTAATAAGGAATAATATTTCTATTTCCATCTGGTCTAATTGCTTAATGCAGGTGATTTCTACCTTTGGATTAGATCTCCTTTTTTTCTTTAATTCTCGTGAAGCTGTGGCTCTTTTAGCGGTTTCTTCAGTTTCCTCTGTGGTTTGTGTGCATTTTTTTTCCCTTTGTCAGTTTCTGCAGAGCTCTGAGAAGTAGTCCCTGGACCCACACATGTGGCCTGTACAGGTGAGGGGAGCATCACTGTCTTAGTGTGTCTGAGAGTTTCTTTAAGCTCTTTCCAGCTTCAGTTAGCCTATCAAGTGCTTCTACCTTTCTCATTTTTTGTCAGTTCCTAGAAGATTTGCACCTTGGGTGCCGTTAATTTTATTTTAGATGCAGAATCTCTAATATCCATCTTTGTGACAGAAACTTGCCGGTTCAATGTCTAGATGTTTGTTGGTGGTGTTAGTTTTTGGTATTAAGATAACCCTAGAGATTGTTTCAGTTACACCCCTCGATGCCTAAAGGGAATTCAGGTTTTTTTTTAAATCACAAAATTCTTTACAGGAACAACATTCCCATACTTGATCTCAGGGATCTCCAGAGACTTTTTGGTTGGGAGTTTCAGGTTTCCAAAGAACTAATCTGTGGATAGAGACACTTTCTTTGCCAAATATAGGACTATGTTATTCTTCCGTCCATTGCAGGGAGTGAAGAGGAAGTAGACCAGTGGACCAAGGTGATCTCTCTGGGGCTTAGATCCTCTCACTGAATAGAGGAGCCTAATTTAGCTCCAGATAATTGAAATAACAGCTGAGTTTTAAATTAAAATGCTACCATGTTGCATTCAACATTGCTATTCCCATGAAAATACTTGAGTACCAAGTATTTAGAGGAGAGAAGGAAGGGAAAATACTCTTGCTTCTACAGGAAGAAGTACTTTCTTGCTGCTTTCCTGTATCAAGTTTTTAATTCTTTTCCAAGTTTCTCATGGAGGAAAGTGTGTGTGCTTATTGACATTGTCTGGGCTATTCTTGTTTGAGATATCTACTTCTACAGGCCAAGGGAAACAAGAGACCATTAGCCATGACAGGTAATGGGTCACATGCAGGTGGGAAGTCATGTTCTAAGGCTCACCAGCCACAATTTCAGCAGTCATCCTATCTTAATTCCTAGTCCTCAGCAAAAACTGTGGGAGACATCAGTATTAATACCAGGGGATAAACCAAAGGAGGGGTGTTTTGCTCAGATCTCCCGTACCTCAAGACAAGTTTCAGTGAGCTCACTCAGGGAGAAAATGAGGACTAGTCCCTGTCCACACCTAATGCTGTTAAGTAAACAACTCTGATCATCCCTGAATGAAAGGATGAAAATTGTTTTGCTTGAGGAAAAACAATATTGAATTCAATTGTGTAATACTGCACACCAAATTGACTACAACACTCCCTACAGTTAAGTCTGTTCAGCTGTATAACAACTGTATTACAATCCAAAAAAGAGTTTACGAAGCCTTTTAAACAAGAAAGAACATAGTATGTTTGATATTGCTGTGCTGTTCCTATATAAAACAAAAATACCAATAAATAGAACCTGAGATTCAAAATTTATTTTGCAGTTGGCTTCCTTCAGGAAAATATGAGGTATTCCTGAGCCTGATCTACTGCAAGTCTCTCTACTTATTATTTTACAGAAAAGAGGGGAAAACTATCAACAATTAAATTAAATCCAGATGGTGAAATAGTAAATCAGGATGACTCACTCACTTAAGATACAAAATTTATAATAATTGAATGACATAACTACGTCAAATAAAGCAAGAAATAAACATCATGGGGACATAAATGAACACAATAAATTTTTGAAAGTTAATATATTTTAGTGATTTAAAGAAGAATATTAAATACGTCTACTGAAATTTTTTTTAATTCATCGTTAAGTAAATAATAAAGTGAAAAGATAATAAAAAAACCTGTCAACTAATCTGATTCAGACTTAATTTATGAATAGAAACATGCCTCCTCATAAAGGCAATTCTACCTTGGGTCTGATATTCTTAGAGGACTGATCAGATGAATAACTTATGGCTAAGTCATAATCTTTAGCTTTACTGACAATTTTAAATTATTTTAAAAATAATCATAGTAAAACACTTGACTCAGGACACAGGCAATGTGAAAATGGCCAAAAGTAATCTTTACAGAAAATTAGAAATTATATCTTACTTTGACTTCGAATTTTTAGTCACTTTGCTTCCATCTTAGTATGAATGTCTGTATCTAAATCTACTGTTGTTTCAAAACCTGGGTTTTCTCAAGGTAACTACTACTGGAAAATCTAGAAGAGACCGAATTACCCAGTTTTAAGTAAGAAGCTCTCTTTCACTTGTCTCCTGTCCCTCAGTCTCAGTTCAGTCTTAGTTCCTTAATTCATTCCCTCCACTGTTCATATCCGATCATCCTGTATTGTTATGCCTGCCTTGGAGGAAATCTGCTTGTTGGATTGTGCAATTTGTGCTCCTAAAGAAGTTCAGGACCTCAGAGGATAGGATTGGCAGCACATATGAAATAGGCAAGGATAGGAGCAATTTCCCTTGAAACAAACTGACCTGTGCAGCGGTTCACAGCCATGTGGTAATGTCAGCATCCATGACTGAATGTATTCTCTTTCCTCTCAACACACAGGTGAGGTCTGGGTTAGGGACTTGGCAGGAGAGGCCACAAGGAAAGCTGTGACACATGAATGTGAAACTTAAAGGTTGAAGTCTTGGTTTCTGGATGGAAAGAGATGGAAAGCAGAAGACAGAATGGATGTTTGATTGTGGTTCCAAAAGACAAAAATATAGGGAGATGCATTCAAAGATGTAAGGAGATAAGGGTTTGGGACATGAAGATTTATAACTGAAAATCATTCTCAGATTGCCCTTGTTACAGACAATATGTCACTCACTAGTACATTCTCTTTTTTAAAAAATAAATCAAAACAGAAAACACAGACCTTGTTTTTTCCCCACACCATCTACTGAACACTTTATTTTACCTTTGGAGATCTTGATGTATCACTTTCTCTCAATATCCTACTTCTCTTTCTATGGATGTGGAAATTCTTTGCTCTTGTCCAAGGGTTTTCACAGAACACATCATGAAAGAATAGATCTCTTGTTGCAGCTCTTTTTCTATTCCTATATACCTCAGAGGAGATTTTCAGTGGAGAAACTGAGCTTACAAAAAGACTATGAATTAATGTTTTTTCTCAGAATGTAAGAAAAAAAAAAAAGTCTTGAATAGAATGGAAAGTTATTAGAGGGATGGAGTTTTTCATCATTAGAAGACAACTTTTAACAAAGGGTAGTTTGCCAAATTAATACTGCAGCTACTCACCTACTCTTTCAAGGAATTATCCTTACAGATAATTATCAAGGAAATAAATCGGACTTTATTCCCTCTGTGGGGAAGTCTGAAAGGAAGCAGTGTTAAAGTGTGACATAGTAGATACTTCAACCAGACCTCTGTAGTTAGAACCATGATTTCACATAGGACTCAGCCTTACTCCCTGACAGTTTAACAAGACTTCTCACTCCTCCTGAAGCGGCCATCTGATAGTTTTCCTGTTGTATGCTGTATGCCAAGTGTCTGTTTTGCTTTCTGTGTAAAACTCATTTCAAACTTATGTTCATTCTTGCTTCTCTACTTTCAATATTAATCCAAGGATGGAATTTTAGAAGTTGCTTATTTTACTATTTAGAAAAGTTATAGGAATGTGTGAAATATATTTCATTACTTGAATATCTGCATCTTTGCCATCTGAAGAGAACACTTGTTCAATAAGAAATGCTTATGGTTGATTCTCAGAGGAAACATAGCTATAAAAACGTAATAATATTTGGGCGCTTCAAGATTTTCTCTACCTGAGATTTTCTCATTATATTACAGAACTAGATAAAGGTGTAATATAATGTGGATATGACCTGTGTTTAAATGAGAAAACCTGAACTGAGCAATTTACCATATTCTAGTCTTTTGCACAAACAATCATGCAAAAGTAGAATATCCACTGAGCTAATTGTAGAAAAGGAAAATACATAAATTTTGAACATCCCAGCACCCTTTCCCTTGGGATTTTTCAAGACTTGCTTCCCTTCCTGGGGTTTAACATAGCAGTTATTTGACCATGCATACAATGGTTCCAGAGAAGAAATTAAGATTAACACAATATTCAGAATGAAAGAAAAGCTTTCCTAAATCTAAGGTAAACACCCAACAGGGTTAAGACTATTTGACTAACGGTGTACTGTTGTAAAAGACTTAAGTATTAAGTATTTAATGGTAGGAAAACTAATTTTTTATGCAAGTGACTTCCCTGTAACAAGTAAGAAAAAGATCCTCTAACAGAATGGCGCATAAACTGTTATTTCCCAGTGGTTACTCCTGCTTTTACACAACCATTCTATTGAATCAGTGGTTATCTAGATAGGTAAAACTGATGCACAAGGAAAGAATTATTTAAAAAAGTATGAACATTTACTCAAGGGAAACACATTTCCTAAGATATTGCTTGCCAAGTTTTATTTAGTTCAGATCCTCTGCTAAAATAAAATAGCTCTCTAGATTTTTTATAGGAAAACAACAGTTTAATTTTGCTTAAATTTTTAAGTTGTTAAGAATATAAGCTAAGGTGATTGGGCTTTCATCCCATTTGACATCAATTTCATAGATATTATTCTAGTAGTTAGCAACCTAGTTTGTAGAAAATATACATGTCAAATTTTTTGGTTACTCCTATGTGTAATTACTACAATGAAGAGTTCAGACAATGTAAAGAACCTCAGAAAGTTCAACAAGAGGAAGGGCATAATTCTGCACTGAGGGATGAACAGCCCTATGAACAAATATATGCTGAAGAACACTCAGCTGGAAAGGATCTTGGCAGAACAGGACCTGGAGTCCTGGTGGCCATCGTGTTGAACATGAAACAGCAAGGGTGGAAAAGAATTCTAATATTGCCCTGGGGAACATGAGGCAAAATATTGCCAGAAGGTCAAAGGACATGATTCTTCCCCTCTACTCAGAACTGGCAATGTTACATCTGGGATTCTGGGTCCAGTTTTGAGCTCCCTAGTATTAGAGAGATGTGGTCATATTGGAGATACCCCAGGAAAAGGCCATGAAGATGCTGGAAGTGCTGGGGTATCTGGTCTGGGACAAAAGGCTAAGGAAGCTGGGACTATTCAGCCTGGAGAACAGGAAGCTCAAGAAGACCTTGTCAATGTATATAAATAAAAGGAGAGCACAATGGCACAGTGAGGATGGAGCCAGGCTCATTGGAGGAGTGCCAGGGAAAAGACTAGAGCCAATGAGCACAAACTGTAACAAAGGAGGTTCTCTCTGAACATCAGAATACACTTCTTATAGAAAGGGTGACCAAACCCTGACACAGGTTGCCCAGAGAAGTTGTGGAGTCACCATGCTTGGCAATATTCAAACTGGAAATGGTCCTGCTTGAGTAGAATGTTGAACTAGATGGCCTCAAAAGGTCTCCCTTCCAGCCTCAACTGTTCTGGGATTTTGTCAGTGCAGACATAAGGTTGCATGAAGGAAGTTATATATATACTCTCTGTATCTGTACAAATGACATTTGTATTTCTGCATAGCATATATTGATGAATCCACAGGTTTTTTTTCACAAAATACAGCATAATGAACTACAAAGACATTTTAACTTATAATTGAATGTAGTAAAACTTACTGTGAAAATATAGATTGCATTATTTGAGGTGGGTGTTTTTTGATAATTTTTCACCACTGTTTGAGGGGTTTTGTCTTGTGAAAATCTTATTAATTCATAACAGGGCCAGTATATTCATCCAGTTTTATCTCCAAGGAATAATATCAAGATGACTGGGAAATAATGTACTAGTCTGACAGAGACTGAGTACCTTGATATAGAGTTTGAATTCTCTGATGCAGTGAGATAAATTACTGAGGTTTATTTCCACTTTAATACTTTTTCATGAACGCACAAACAAGGTGACCATTGAAAATAAATAATTAACTAGTTCAAACTGGTATTGACAAACTGCTCTCCCTTCTGGCTGGATTAGATATATTTTTGTACCTTTTTCTTTCTGTGCTGGCTACGTTACAGTTCAGTGAATGTATTTTACATTCGAGGAGGAGGAAAGAGGCGCAAAAAAACGTTTCACTTATAATGTATGCAAGATTTTTAAACCCAGAATAATTTAAAAACTTCCTGCTCTGTCTTGAAAGCAGGAAGAGCTTTTGCTGTCTACGTAACTATTTGTGTTACTAGCCCAATGTTACTATCTTCTTAAATATTTCCCTGATTAGTGTATTAAAATCAAATACATAATTCAAATAATTTAGCATAAAGTTTTCTGCCAGTCATTATTTCTGCATCACTTTTTTGCCCTCTAACTTGTGATACTGTCATGATATCGTTGAAGCTAATTTTTTTGCTAGATTTTTAGTGCATTTAAGTGCAAATAGTGCATTTTAGTGCATAAAAGTGAGGAGAGAAGGAAAATAAAATAAGTGAGCTTTAAAATGTAGGGCTGAAGTTTTAAAAACAAGAACTTAGAATTGGATAAAGTGAATAGAAAAGTGCATTTGAAATGGATTATAATGAAAAGCAGACCCAGAAATGCCAGAGTAATCAGCAGGCAGCAAGTGCAGCCTCTAGAGGAGACTGTGCTGTGGTCTCCAGGTTTGACTGCAGGAGAACCAGCAGAGCACGTCCAGACCAGCAATCATGCTCAGTGACTCCATTGTTTATGACTCATCTGAGGAAGGATGAGCAGTATCTGAAGGCAACCACAAAGTGAACATCTTAGAGTTGTAATAGGCTGTCTTGTGCCATTTCTCCTCTTTGTTACCATCTGTCATGTATGTAGATTAATGTAAGGTTATTTCCTACTCTTGTTGAAGTCTTTTGCTATGATAATAAAGTATGAGAATTTGAACGTCTAGCGTGTCCTTGGAGTACAGGAGCGTTTGACATTTTCTGTTTTAGTACCTAGCTCTGCCTTGCCCAGAAATGAGTGTGGCTATAAATGTTGATGAGTGGAATGAGTAGCCAACCAAAATTAAGAACATTGTAAAGGTCAAGGTAATTCACCACTACCATTCTCAGTGTGCTGTATTCAGTGTGCCAGTAAACAGTCACAAAATCTCCAGTACAGGTGCACAAAGACTTACGTGTAGAGTTTCAAGCTTTGTTTTGGTTTGTTGGGTGCTTTTTCTAAAAAACATAGTGACAATATTACCAGAGGAAAAGCAAGAAAAACTGCTTACAATGCATGTATACTAAATTAATAGTCTTTGTGCTGCAGAATAGCTTCCATCTTTTCTGCATCAGAAATGCCTTTTGGAAAGAGGACATAACTGAATAAGGTCCATGGAAAATGAAATCTTTGAGACAAAAGACTAATAAACCAAAACTTTTCTTCATAGTGTTTCATTTTAATATTGACTGGCTTTTCTCTCTTTATTTTTTTTCCTTTCATCTCATTCTCATTAAAATTTAAAATCAACAATCAGCTGTAATGGCATCATTCTAAAGAGAAATGGAAATATGACATTTGTCAATCCAGCCCAAAATCGTTGTAAAGAATTTATGCATGTTCTCATAAAACACAGCTGTGCTATTGCAGTAATCTGAGCCAAAAACAAACTGCAATTTTAATGACAAAATGCTTCTGTTGTGTAAAGTTTGCACAAAAACATGGTTATGTTTAGTATTTTGATCTCATCAAACCGGAGAAAACTGCCAGTGGACCCTGGACATATGCTTCTATTATTAAATCTAATCTATTTGCACAGCAGTTGCACGTCTCTTAGTTAACTGAGCACTGCAAAAATATAGGCCCACATTTATTTGGAACAGATTCTGATACAAGAAGAAAAAATTAATCCACATATTGGACTGGCAAAAACCCTTGAGTAAAAAGCGTTTCATTACAAATAAAAAGCCCAGTGTAGTGAGGACACATGTCACTGCTGCTGGTCCTCTGACATTTTCTTAAAACAGGGATTCATGGCCACCATCTTCAATATGGCAGGCTGTGCTGTCAGATTGTACAAAGAATAGGAAAATAAAGTCAGCTTATCTATCCTTTTCAATTAGATTTCCAGGTCTTTTCCAAAATACCTGTGCCAAACTGATTTCCTAAGAGAAAAATAACCAGATTTCATGGGAGTGTTAATGAAAATGGTGCCATTTTGAGTTGTGCTTACAAATAGCTTTGTTGGGTTTTTTTTCAATCCAGAACTAAAACCTACTTATTCTTATTTAAAAAAGAAATGTAATTGAAGACCATATTATCCTTTTAATTTAGCAAAATTCTAATGTGGATAGAGTAAATAGTTGGATTTTGCTGAGTCTTTTAATTAAAAAAAAATCATATTTATTTTGGCTTTTTTTTTTTTACTTTTTTGAAATCATGTAGGTTCAGTTACAACTTTTATACAAAGACAATCTTCATAGGGGTTTATTTTACCGAGTTATGTCAAAATTTCAGTGAAAGAACTAAAAATGCTATAGTGTTGTTAAAATAGATTTTATGAGAAAATAAACACAAAATGAATTCTACTCAACAGCAGATTTCCCTAACAATCAGATAAAAATGAAAATATATTTTTAGATGCAGTGCTTAATTTTGTGCTTCACTTTTCTTATGTGCTTCTCTTCCTTCTCTAAATGAAATGTACCTTTCTTTGAGGACAACTTGACATCCTGTTCCTGTCATTTTTTGTCATTTTTCCTTCACAGATCATGGCTTCTAAAGGCAGATCTCATTGGACTGGTTAGTGACCAAAAGGGAATGCAAATATTATTTATCTCACTGGTATATAAATTGATTTTAGGATCTGCAGTGACTTTATATCTAGATTTATTTTTCATTAATTGAATATATTTTCTTAAATAGAATGGTATTTAGAAAAAATTAGGATGAATCCTAAATCATCATGAAGTTTTAGGTTTATCCCGTTTCCCCTTGTTGCTCTAGAATTGGGCTAGAAACATATTTGTCTAATGTCTTAATACATCCTCACGCTGATAGACTTCTTACCTTATGCCATTAATACTCCTTACAGTACCCAGCTGGATGAGTTTCTCTGCTACAAGATCCCTCAAGTGATTTGTGGAGGTGGAATTTTTCAAGGACATCTTTATATGCTTTAAGAAAAGTGGAAACATCAGAGCCTCCTATCAATCCTTCTTGAAATGTCCATCTGTCCCACTATCTTCTGGAAGATAGCTCAGGTTCTGCCAAGAGGGTAAAGGAGACATGGAGATAGCCTGGAATTTGTGCTTCATTTAATAAGTATGTTTTAATGGCCTTCAGAATTTTCATTCAGGACTGGTGGCCTAGTGCCCTGTAACCTGAAAAGGGAAGACAGAGCTGTTCTGGTGCTTCCTGTAGGTCTTGGCCTGAAGATCCCCTAGTACTACATAGCACACCTGAGTTTTTGGGTCACCAGAACTTAGCTGAGCTCAGATTTACTAGTAAATCCAGTAAAAAAGTTTGTCACAGTGATAATGGCCAAAAACTGGAGAGACTGCATAAGGAGGCAGGGAATTTCCATCCTTGGAAATACCCAAAATTCTTGGCCAAGGGCCTGAGCAGCCTCACGCAATTTCAAAGCTCACCCTGTACTGGGCAGGAGATCAGACTTGGTGGTTACCCAGAGTTCATCCAAAGCTATGCAGTTCTGTGAACAGGGTCCTGCAGACCCTTGAGCTCCAGAGAAATCTTAGAAGAGTCGGGGGAAATTATACAGAAGGGGAGAGTTTTGACTCATCTGTCATTGCCTTGTCTACCAAGATGAAGTAGTCTACACTTGATAAAGGCTTCAGTATCTACTGATGCACCAGCTGCTGTAAAGACATAAAGATATTATTCATGCAAGTATTAGCTCAGCTTTCATTATTGAGCAATTGTCTGTTAATAATTACTTGTTTAACCTGCTTCTTTTGGGGGGAAATAATCGAAGAACTAAAAAATTTAAGAGACTCAAGAGTTTAATCTGTAACAGGATTTCAGTTAGCTTCAGAAAGAATCTCCAAGTGGCAATTCTTCTTTCTCAAAATTATTTGATAAATGCTGTACTAGACTCTTCTTTACAAATCTCTTTATTTGCAGTGAGGATGGAGTGAATGCCTTTTGCATATGACAAGAAAAGACTTTACTGTAGTAGTGAAGGGGTCATATTTCTTTTTCTGAAAGGAGGACATATCATGACATAGATTTTTAATACATATTTTTCTTTTTACACTTTCACAGTCTCAAATAAAACTGGAAGAAAATTTAAGAATATGTATTTCTGGTATTTTCATGTAGCTCAGATGTTCAAATATGGCAACTATATTTCTGAAGTAAGCGTACATATCATTTTCTGCTTAAGATGCATGAAGGATCTGGGAGATAAGTATTTCATAAATAGATTTTTCTTTCTTTTTTCTTTCTTTCTTTTTTGTTTAATTTGAAATCCTAATAGCTTTTTGAGGGCTAAAAAAAAAAAAAAAAAAAAAAAAAAAAAAAGAAAAGAAAAGAAAAGAAAAGAAAAGAAAAGAAAAGAAAAGAAAAGAAAAGAAAAGAAAAGAAAAGAAAAGAAAAGAAAATTCTGACTTTTAATATTATCCATACTTACCAAAGATTGCCATGATCCACAGTTTTTCTTCCTGGAATATGCTGTGCTTATCATAATAGCACAGTGATATTTAAGAATGTTATCCTTGCCAATTTGTGGTTGAGCCTAGCTAAAAATTATTTCTTTGTTTTTCTGACGTGAACAGAAAAGAGAGGAAGTTGCATGAGTCTGGGGAAGGAATGGTGGAGTCTGGTGAGGCAGGACATGTTTCAGTAACCTTTCTACCAGTTTAATTTGCATTACACTGCAATGTGTGCCCTGCAAGGAGATGGGGAGCAATCTGACCTGGATGTAATACTAAAATATGTTTCTAAAGCAGCCTAGAAAGATTGACTGCACAGTGGGAGAGGAGCAAGCTGCGCAGAGAGCAAAGGCTCCCCTTATCCTCTGAGGTGGATCTGGGACCTGAGGGACAAGGGGACCCTCCCTGTATTCCTTTACTTTAACTGCATCTTACTGACCATGAAAACACCAAATCACAGTATTTATCTTATTGTGTCTCCCCTACAAACCTAGATGCTGAGAATAGGGGTAATTTCATCTAATTAGTTGCCTGAAAGTTCACATTTTAATCAAAGTTATTACTTGCTATCCATGATTGAAAAAGCCTAGAGGAATAGAAGAGAGGACCTCCGTAGTGCAATTATTCCCATCCTCTGGAGACCAATTCAGACCACATAACACAAACATCTCTCTTAAAACGAGATGAATAGATCTCCAGAGATGCCCTTATTTCTCTCCACTGACTGTAAAGGAAGCAGTAGACACCTAGAGCTGATGAGAGTCATTGGATGCCTAGATAGATTAATGTAAAATGGATTTCCTTCTAATTTTCTCATATTACTGACACTTACAAGTTGGGGTAATGAAATTAAATTCATATATTACTTTAATTTACAGGCATAGAAGAAACATTCTTTTCAAAGCTATTATTACAGGTGAGAACATGTACTATAAAACTGTCTATTAAAAACACAAACGATAATAATTGTAAGGTAAGAAAAAACAATTTAAAATACTTTTGTATTTTGAGTTTTGTACTGATGTGGGTTTTGTGAGAGGTAAAGTAAGTTACTTTGTTTCTCTTTGTCTAAGATCCCATTTACTTACTATCAAGTTTTTGGCAGAAATTATATCAAAAAGAGCAATAGGAATGATCAAGTATTTGGAATAGCTTACACACTATGGGAGATAAAGATGACCAGTACTCTCCAACCTGAGGGAGAAATATGAGGGAGAATAAAATAATTACAAGTATGGAAAAGTAGGAAAAGATAAATTGCACATTGAAATTTTTGTTGAAATTACTTGGAGGAATGAAACAAGATGATTAGGGAAAAAGTTTGAAACAGAAAAAGAGAACACCATTTAATATCAATTTTTTTGATACAGTAGACTTCTTTGCAGTGAGATGTTGCTGGTGACAGTAGTTTATGCAGACTCAAAAAACATTTGATTTTGTCAGAGTATATCAGATACAGTTTCTTCAATAAGAAGGCCACAAATAGCTCATTGTCAAAAACTTTCATGATATTTCAGGAAACATATCACTTTTTCTATTTGTGTGTACTTTCCTAAGATCCTCTACATAAAATATTCATAAAGAATTCTAGATCATCAACTGGACAGTTTCATAACATTTTGAGTATATTATAATACAAACTTACCAGGTTAATTCACTGAAGCTGACAAAATATATTGAGGACATGTCTCACTCCTCTAGTATGAAGCATTTGACTATGGCTCATGGTGAAAAATAATATAATTGTTTTCTCTTTAATTTTGTTTATTTTCAAAATCATATACCCAGAAAAGTCCTCAGTTTTGTTCAAATCAGGCAACCTAGATACATGTCCTATGAGTATCTTCACTTGCTGTTTTGTCACGAGTGTTTGCTCTTCCTTACTGTTTTATTTTTAATAAATATTGTCAGTTCGGCTCTCTGCCAACATGCTGTTAAAAACTCAATGTGACAACTGTGCTACTAGCATGCTGGAAGCATGATAAGTGGGATATATTTAATACCTGATTATAGACGTATGACAGAAAAAAGGCAATTCCTTTCCAGTTTTCCAATATAGTATCAATATGGAAGAAAAAGCCTGGAAGGCATTACTGCAATGGAATTGCACAGCTTTTGTCTTAATCTTTCACTGGTCCCATCGAAATCAAGCTTCCTTCAGTTTCAAACTATGCATCTGTAGTCCAATTTTTTTTTTTTTAATATATATTGCATGATATATGGAAACACTAGCAATAGTGGCAGCTAACAATTATAATTCCAAAAATTCCTTTGGGACAACAACCAATGGATTTCATGCTATTTGTTATGTTTGGGGTATTCTTATCTCTGTTACCACAGAAAGGGGTAATTTTCAGTTCAGCAATTCAGAAATGGTTGGGTTTTTTGTCCTATGTTTATCCCTAAAGCCTTCAACCAATTTCTCAAGCTTCAATTTTATGTGGATGGGGCTGAAATATTCAACTTGCTTGTGTTCTAAAAATTTCTTACAATTTGATGCTAATGGACTGGGGGCATTTCAACTGTCCCCTCAAAGATTTTCACATGAAAATCATATTTCCATTGATTTTTAAACTATTGAAAAATTTTGGAATATCATAGGTAACACAGCAAAACACATGAGTAAATAAAATGCAAATATCTTCTATATCAAAATCTACAGCTTGGTCTGAAATAATCACTCCAGACGCTCTTTTCTGTCACTTGAGGGAAGTATTCATGCCTGAGATTGGCTTACTGGCATCTAAACAAATCAGAGTTATTGGCTCCAAAGATTCTCTACTTCTCTTTCTTTTCTCCAAAGAGATTCTCACATGGATCGTATTTTTCTTTTGTGCTCACTGAATGTCCAGGGACACAAATCTCACTTTTAAAAATGCAACAGCTAAATCAAAGTAACCAAACATTCAGCTACAGGTGCTGCTTTACCTGGTATGAGCACTACAGTGAGTGAGCATTTTGGTGTAAGTCTCCTGAGCACTAGTTAACAGATGCTTGGTCTACAACAAATCCATTATTTGTGAAAGTGAAAATTCGTCCAGTCCTTCTTCCTAGTCTGGAACTCTCCCAAATCCTGGGTATCATTACCAATAACACAGTTGAGTTTGAAACAATCTGTTCCTTGTCTAAATTACAGCAAGCATTTTCTTCAGTGGCCAGAGCCAGTTTTAGCGACTGAAAGGTTGATCTGTTTTGTTTTCTAGCTACACAAAACCCCCTAGAATATGCTCAGTGCTTGTATAATGTTGAAGCATGGGGAGAAACCAGCAAGTCTCAGACATTTTTCTTGCCCTTTCTGGTCAGGCAACTACACCTAGGATCAAACTAGGTGCTTCTGTAAGGTGTAGGTTAACCTCTAAAACATTCCTGTGAACCCTTTGTCTTAACATTTTTAACATGGTAATGATCAAAACAAATTGATTTTGTTTTTCAGATTGCTAAGAACCTCCCAACATTTTCTTCAGCATCAGTGCTGAATAAATCATTGTAATGTTCCCCTGAAGTGAATTGAAAATTAATTTACACAGTGAAGATGATCCTCCTAATAACAGGGTACATGGAATGGGGAAATTGGAAATCATTACCCAGCAAACATTATCTGTATTATTTTTGTAGCTGCTTTAGATTGTATTGTAATAGAAAATTAGGAGACTGGCTGTGAAGAAGTTTAAGAGGATCCCCTGAAGAGCTTCTGCTTTAAAATTGATTCTTTAAAAAAGCATTAAAAAGCTATTGGAATTGATTGCCTGCTAATATAAAGGAAAAACTCTTTGCCACCATTTGTGTTAAAAAAAAGCATCTTCATTCATGCATGTTATTAAAACTACTGGCCTGAAAGCCCCTGTAGAAAGATAAAGGATATGGATGGGATATTAAAACAGCAATCTTTACTTTATCTGGGATTTAAAGTTAATATGTCGCTTTTATTAATTCAGCAGGAGCTATTAGTTAGTATGTCAAATAAGGGATTTACAATTAAAATATAGAATAGAGGTATCTTTAGTAAACAGTGAACCAGGAATTCTTCATTAATCTTCCAAGCATGAGGTATACCCCTGCAAAGAATAAATCCTGCATTTACAGGTTTTTTTATTGCCTAGTTTGCTATGCAGAAACAATAAAAACCAGAGCTGATAACACCCCTGATTATCTTCAGAAGCTTCCACTGCTGTGGTCTAATGGTGAATCAGATCTTAGCCAGCCACCATATCTTGTTTCCAAAGACTCAATTGAGCAACCTTTGGAAGTTGTTGCTGTATGTAATGTGTTGGTAATATTTAAAAATTACCTGGAAATATAATTTCCATTCTTGACTTTGAACTACTCAGAACTTTTCATGGTGTTCTGATTTCTAACACATTTGGAACAAATTTCCCTTGTCTCTTTTAATTTGGGTTAACAGGAAACATTAAGGGGAAGTGAACACTGAGAAGTAAAAATCTTAATAATGATCCTAATAGAAAAACGAATGGTATGAACTTTAAAGAAGCAATTTGCTTGGGTGCATTCTCCAGTTTTGCTTTCATTTTAAAAGGGAAACAGAGATTTTATTAGAAGAAAGATCATCTTGGGAGCTTTGTCAAACACAGCAATCAAGGTGAAGTCCCTTAGGTGAAGTTGCAAAGAAATGCAAGTTGATGAAATTATATTGATGAAACTATTGCAGACTCAGAGACCGAGGGAACGGAGAGAGTGACAAAGCATAATAGCAGTCAATATGGAGACTAAAAGAAATTGCCCAATCAGGAAAGTGACAAGACAGACACAGTAGAAGAGCACTCAAGCACCCAGTTGGTAACAGCAGCCAGTGTTTTTTTACTTTGGAGTTCAAATATCTGAAGATTAAAAAAAAAAAAAAAAAAAAAAAAAAAAAAAAAAAA